>CAMZMU010000036.1:73834522-74253817 GCA_947311845.1 Poa pratensis | reverse complement strand
CCGGGAAGAACTGCAGAAACCCTACCGAATTAGGGTTGAAGACGACGGTGACGTCGGAACTTTTCGTGGATTTTCGCTCGGATGTCTAGGGTTTCCCGAATAGATGCAATTTATAGGCGAAAGGGCGGCGTCGGTGGCCAGCCGAGGTGGCGCGGCAGCCTAGGGGCGCGGGCCCACCCTTGGCCACGCCGTGGGCCCACCGGCTTCCCTGGTGTGGCCCCCGGCTTCGTCCTTCTGGCTGCTGCTCCGTGTCGGTCCAGAAATAAATCAGTTTAATTGGCGTCCATTTTGAGAATATTTTCAGAATAGAATTTCTGAAACAAAAAGACAGCAGAAAACAAGAACTGACACTGTGGCATCTTGTTAATAGGTTAGTCCCAAAAAATGCATAAAAATGATATAAAGTGTAAGATAAACATATGGTAATCAATATATAACAGGCATGGAACATAAAAATTATAGATACGTTTTGTACGTATCAACTCCCATCTCGTGTCTCCTACGTAGGCATCAAATCTCGAACCCCGCCCCACTTTAACCCCAGGACGCCGGCGTGCACCACCACTTGGCATCTCCTCCCCTGATTCTCTCCACCGCGGCAAGTAGCGGTAGCTTGGAATCTCTTCGTGTTTCATCTATTGATTAGCGCATCCAGCTGCATCTCTTCTCCAATTTTCTTGTTTTATCGGTCCTTGCTGTACGATGTTCAACGATCTGTTTGTGTGATGGGCTTCAGCTGACCATTTTCTGCCGGTTCATTCGAGTTCGCTCGGTCTGTTCGGTCAAAACCGAAGCCGAACCAAAATTATCGGTGGACCGAAGTCTCGGTTAGTGTATACTCAGCGGACCGATCGGTCATCAATATTGGAACACCGAAATTATTAAAACCCGAGAAACCGAAAGATCGGTTTGGTTAGACCGAATGCCCAGGCCTAGTCACCACAAGGAAGACACCAAAATTAAGAACCAGGCACAACTGATGGTGTCTTGTACTTCATTTTGTTGGTGTCATGTGGTCATAGTTTTCTGCCTTGTCAACCTACCTGAGACTTCCATGTTGTGCATTTTACTTGTAGGCCGATGATTGTAATGTGGCACAGTACAGGTGCAAGAAGTGGCTCTGTACCTTGAGCGATGTATGAGAAGAATTCTTGTGCACAACTCTTGGTACCGTGGAGCCATTTCTTAGCACCACTGCTTGTGCACTTGTTTATGAGTCTGTTTGTTGTTCAAGTTTGATTTTCTCATTTTCTGCAAGCCGATGATTACAATGTGGCATAACATATGTGCAGGGAGGTGATTCTATACCTTGAGCGGTGTACAAGTACAATTCTTGTGCATACCTCTTGGTCCTGCAAGAGTCGTTTCCCTAAGATCTTTGTGTTCTATTTCTTATGAGGCAATTTTGGACTGGGGCTTCTGTGTGAGTACGTGCTGTCGTGGCTATGATGATCTGTTGGACTTGTGAGGCAGTATAAACAGTGACATCACTAGACAACCACCAAAATTAAGAATGATGCACAACTAATAGTGTCTTATACTTGATTTTGTTGGCTTGTCTGGTGGTGCATAGTTGTGTAGGCCTTGCCATTTGTCAACATATCTGAGGCTCCCTGAGATCTTTGTTTTCGTCCTAATTTTTATGAGGCAATTTTGGACTATGATGATGTTTGACACACAAGTTGGCTATTTGTTTTGCAGTCAACGAAGGGAAAGAGGTTCTTCAGGACAATCAAGGAGGCGGTGCTTCCAAGAGGAGGAAGGTCCCCCTCGAGCACTTCCATGATGAGGTGTCTCCAACCCACTTGCAAGGTTATCTGGGCACCTGGGTTGGACTTGCTGCCCATTCCTCCAGCATTCCTTCATCATCTAGGAGACATCCCTAAAGAGATCGTCCTCAAGACGAACATTGGCTGCAACTAGATGGTCACGTCGTCGACCATAATGGGTCTGCAGCGATTGACAACCGATGGGCACCATTTGCCATGTGCCACAACATCAAAATCGGGCACTTCATGATCACCTTCAAGATGTTGAAGCCAACTGTTACAGAGTCACTATCTTCAGCACCATGGCTCCGAGATTGTGAAGAAGTGTGATGAACATCCCATGAACCTTCATCTGCAAACTGCCATCCAGGAGTCATGAAGTCTGTCTTTACCTGCCGGATCTCTATGTTTTCTTGAACTTTGCCTGTTTAGTTGGTGTCTACTAGTTGTTGTCTATGACTATTACCGCTATGACTGTTGTTTAAGTCTATGACTGTTATCGCTATGACTGTCTATGGCTGTTAGTATGTGTTGTGGTAGTATTTCATAGATGGTTTGGGTGTACTATGCTGGTAAGCTCACCACTCCAATAAGTGGTGACTATACAAGCCTACACGCACGTAACCAAACATCCTGCTTTGCATCTTAAGTTCAACATACAACCGACCAAACAGGGAGGGATTCATTCTTTGCACCCAGCCGAACGGGCCTGGCCAGAACATTGTTGGCAACCAAACGAGCTCCACAACATGGCTCAGGCCACGTTTTTCCAGGGCCACGGATGCAAAAGGCCAAAAATGCATGCGAGTAACCAAACACGCCCTTACGGATGGTCCCCTCGGCGCTTCAAGGATGCTCTCCCCCTCTCTCTCACGGGATTTAGGGTGGACACTTAGTGGCTGTCTGATTTAGACCCCCTCTCTCTCTCTATGTAATGACGTTCCTAATGTCGTACGATACTAGAGTGTGGGTGACTAAGTGCAAGGTCTGAATGACTGCGGAGTAGGATGAAAACAGAGCAGATACCTACGAAACTGAGTGATGCCATATTTGTTTTAATATTTTTCTGTGGAAGCGGAAACGAATAGAGTGACCGCATAAAAAATACGGAAATAAATATTATTATCTAAAACAGATATGGATCGAATAGGGTGCGACAGGGAACACAAAGTAAATGTTCTTGCCAGAACCAAGAGACACCTTGAGTATTGTTAGAAAACTCAAGCAACCCAACAAACTTGTCATGTTTCTCATGGAAATAAAATATAAAAAGATATCACAATTATACGTTATAGTGGACATAAGTTATCAACTTTGGCAACGTTAAAAAAGAGAGCGTCTCGACGGAGATGTATGCGAATACATATGACCTACACATGGTCGCTTCATATAATTTTATTCTTTTTATTCAGATCTTTGATTTTACTAATTCACACTAGAATTATTAGGCCTCCTGGATTTGAAAAGCACCGTGCTTCCGTATCGTTCCGCCGGAATACGCTGTTCCGTTTCCATTTCCACATAAAATTTTCCGTTTGCGTTCCGCAAAATTTTGTTCCTGTTTCCATATATTCATTATGTTTCTGTTTTTCTGCCAAAAACTCGGAAAGTTTTCGTTCCGTTTTCATCCCTAGTTAGCATCCTAGTTGCTACAACGGGCGCGTCCATAGTTTGTATGTAGGAAACGGAACTTGAATGTACCCCGGATATTCAAATTGGCTCCCGAGCTCACTGCTCCTGTCTAAATAAAATTTCAAACAATATAGTAAAATATTTCAAGGAATTCTGAAAAAAAAATTGGTGAGTAACATATACAAGTTTCTAAATGCTGCCAAGTTTCGTTCTAAAATGACATCATAGTGATATGTGCAAAAAAAATCAGTGGCCCAAATGAGATTTCAAAATATATATTTTAGACCGCTGATTTTGTTTTTTCTTTGCACAGAGCCCTATGAATGTCATTTCACCATGAAATTTGGCACATACGTCGAAAATTTGTATATGTTCATCACTAGTGTTTTTCAGAATTTTTTGAAATATTTCAGTTCTATTTTTTTGATGTCTTTATCCACCCAGGAGCAGGTGAGCTCGGGAGCCAAAACACACCCTCGTGTGTCCCTTTCTATTGTAATGGGACTCTAGGCGCGGAGTTTGATGCTTATTTTTGCTTGCCGACTATCGGTAAGTGGTATGTATTACATGACTATGTTGTATTGCGTGTGATCACAATGAATGTTCGATAATGTCTTTCCAAGGGAGGAATATAGAGTTCTGAACAAACACTAAATTTGAAGCAGAAGATGGAAACGGGATATTCGACTTGACTCTTCTTACATTCTCTACTAATTTGATGGCATTGCGTATTCTGACACAAGTTTTGAAAATAAAGATGAGCTGTCTTCTAGCAATTTTGCTGGTGAGTCCTGCTCTGCAATTTCACCTGTTTTATGACGACAAGGGTTAAAATGAAGGAGATCATATATGCTTCGTCACTTAAATTTATAGCACCGTGGAGGAGACTAACCGTTGTCCAGAAGAATAACCTTGTCACTATCAATAACTGATGTAATACGATGTGCTATTGTAATCACGGTGCATTCAGCGAATTGTTGTTTCAATGTTTTTTGAATCAAACTGTCGGTTTTTGGATCCACTGAAGAAGTTGCCTCGTCCAAAACTAAGATCCGTCTCCTCCTTAGAATTACCCTTCCCAAACAAACAAGCTGCCGCTGACCTGCACTCCAGTTTTCGCCATTCTGTGACTGCATTTTAGTTCAAAGATCAAGTCATTGGTTCGACACCACAAGGAAAATTAGTCTATCTTGGGAATTTATAATAGATAGAAAACCTGTAGAGTCGAGCTTAAGCTCGTTCTTTCTAACTTCATCTCCAAGATGACAGGAGTCCAATGCCTAGAAAACATAGATCATGTAGCGATCAAATAGAAAATAAGGACGCTTTTAAGAATGCATGTGCTTGTGACCAAGGGAGGTATTAAAAAAGAAGTAAAAGTGCTTTTTGAAAGGAATGAAGTCAACTAAAATTACCTCCCAGATTTTTTCATCACTATATTCATGCAGCGGGTCAATGTTGCTTCGCAGAGTCCCCTCAAACATAACAGGATCTTGTGGAATGATGCTCAGTTTTGTCCGTAGGTCATGCAGTCCAATGGTGCAGATGTCGATATCATCTATCAATACTTGTCCAATGCACGGATCAACGATGCGGAATAGTGTCTGAATCAAGGTTGACTTTCCACCACCTGTTCTTCCAACAATACCAGTCTTCATACCTCCAATAAGGTGCACGTCACGCCTTTCAAAACTAAGGGCAGGTGTGGCGCATATTGTACCTGCATGACATACAAGCACTTGAGGAATAAGGCAACTGACTGCAGCATTCATTATTATATATCTATTTTCACTATGAAAAAATATTAAATTTTCTAGAATATTCTCTTAGTACTGAGAAACAGAACAGCATCATTTTATCAGCAGCAGGCACAACATGCATGAAAAATGCAACTGTTAGATGCAAATATTGGAGGAATATAATGAGGAAAAGTTATCGAGCAATCAGATTATTAACTTTTAATCTATGTCATAGAACTTCAGAAGTTACATCAATATGGAACTGCACATATTCTAAGAACAAAATATATAAAGTTGAAGAGACGAACATGAAGGTTGCGAAGCTCAATTTCACCCTTTATTGGCCAGTGGCAATCCGGTCTACTTTCTGATATTGTAAGGGGTGGTTCAGAAGGAATACTCATGTATTGCAGAATTCTTTCCACAGAGATCATACTATTTTCCAAACTACAGAGAACTGCAATAGCCCACCCTTGTAGCATATTTAGACTTAGTCCATAAGTAACTGCAAGACCAGCTGTCTCTGTAAAGTGTAAGCAGGTAATAAATCAGTACAAATTAGGGATGTTAATACATTTATTTGAATAGCAAAAAACATGCATGTTTACTTACTTGGGTCAATTAGAGCAGTTGGCAAGGTGACAAGAAGTATTAGGGCGAATGCAAAAATAAAGGTTGAAAGAAAGTCCAAGCGTAAGCACAACCACTCCATCGCAGCAGCATTATATAAACTTGGCCGCGACAAATTATCCATCAAATGGTCAGTAGTACTGATGAATTGACTTTCCTTATCAAAGCATCTAATTATAGTTGAGCCAGTTACTGTTTCAGAAAAATGCTGCATCAGGGGGGCTCTGCAAACTCCTGTTAACCTTTGCAATTCCCTAGCAGTATTTATGTAATATCTCTGGAATAAAAGGGATATTATTAGGATTAAAAGAAGAAAACAAGAAATACCAATTAATTTTGTAGAACAGACCTAACTATAAATTTCGGATACAGTATGGTAGGTCAAAACTTGTCTTAATCTGTCTAACCAAATCTTCACCATTGGTCATAAATCTGTACAGTTGGGACACTTGGGTCCTGAACATGCGAGGTACATCTTTAGGTTTTAGTTAATACAGGTTCAAACTGTACTGAACTAGTGATTAGTACTAGTGTAATCTACATATGCATAACCATTTGATCATTCATCTTGTGAAATCAGTGAAGTTATAACCTTTACAACGTAAACAAGTATTCAAAGTCCATTGAACAAAATCATTGGCTTATTCTTGAAACTAAATTATTGGCTTTTTGTGTAGTCATCTGTCAACACTTGTACTACAAAAAGGTATATGCCCTTTATGACTACTAATGTAAGTTGGATTGAACCTGCTCCGACTACCTACGCAAGTTTTGGGATAAACGTAGTTATAATCAGGAACCTATGTGTAAAATCATGGAATTGGAGACATCTCATTCATGAAACAGAAGCTTCCAGAATTAGTAGCACTGCTATATAGGACATCTGTTCATGATTAATGAAGATATTCCCACTACTACTCCAACCAATCAGTCTATCAATATGAACATTGCAAATGTAGCAAATCATTGCCAAAATGTACCCTACAAACTAAATTTGAAGTTAATCTGTACTTTATCTTCCAGGTGTGGAACTTCCGTGCATAATCAACCAGTTAACAAAGAAATAATGTATTTATACTTTTCCTAAATAGTCAGGAAATGGATGTCAACAAAATTCACACCGAACAAAACAATATGAGATATTACCTGATACCATAGGGAGGCAATAATAACGGGGACAAAAATTATGAACACTGGCCATGCAACCCGTGACATAAGAATAATTGTTCCAAGAAGTTCGATGGCAGGAAATAGAAGGTAGCCCATCAGGTCAAAAATATGAGTATCCACTGCTCTTTGATCGGTGGAGGCCTGCAATTTGTTTTGACATTCAAAATTAACAGAACAAAAAGCTAACAGCACTCCGAGTACATGTATAACTTTAATTTATCATTGCAAATAATTTTCTGAAGGTAATTTGCTTACTCTATTCAAGATACGGCTACTAGGAGTGGAGTCAAAGAAAGACATAGGTGCTCGGAATATGCATTGGTGCATCTTGTCAAATAGAATGGTTGCAGTCTTGCATCCAGCGATGACAAGAAGTCCAGATCGCATGAAGACGCACAACGAGGTAACAAGAGCTAATGCAACATATACATTTATCATTTTCAAGGTACTGACTGGAGGGGTCACATCTTTAGATATTGGAGCAGCCCAAGCCATCCATAAATTGCTTCCAATTTGAAGAGATTGAAAAATGATCTGAGCTAGCAAAATAAGTGGCACGAGTGCTCCTTTGTATGCCATTGTAATATATTCCCAGTAGACAATGAACCCAACCCGGCCTTTCTCCCTCTCTTCTTCTTGTACAAGTTGACCATTTCGCACAATTACTTCTGCATCGTTATCATCTCTTTGCTCATCTGCTATGGCTAGGGTACTTCCACTGACATTAAGATGGAGACTACTTCCGAAATTGCTACTTGGGAGCTCCAGCATGTCCATTGTAGATAACGCATCCTTATGGGACAGGATTAGTTCAGTGAATTCTTCTCCAGACTTAAGAATTTCAGTGTAAGTTCCAGCCTGTGTTATTTTCCCATCTTTCATGACCTGAAATATGACAGGAGGAATTGAAAAGGGAAAATTTGAAGTATGTAGCATACAGAAAAGACACTATATTTGTTGCCAGCATACCATGATAAAATCGGCTGAAGGCAAAAATTCAACATGATGGGTAACATACACAACTGTTTTTGAAGCTAAAAATCCAAGCAAGCACTCCTGCAAAATACAAATTATGGTCACTAAATTCTCAAGTAAGTACTCCTTAGAGGTAAGTACTCCTTTGCACCCCAAAATCGCTCTCAAGTACATATTAGCTCAAAACTGCTTGCCATACTGGACAGATAACAAAATCAGGAGTTGTTTAACATGACTATAGGAACTATGAACGCAAATTTACTGAAATTTAATATCAAGAACATACATCATGGAAATGTTTAGTAACATATTAATTACCACTCTCGCACAAGAAAAACTTGAAATAAGGTACTACATTCAGTCAAAGTTATATCCATTTTTCTTAGTTAGTTTTGGTAAGTATAAGCAATATTTTCCACCCAATGCCCCTATTAAATCAATGCTTATCAGTAATAGTACTCAGATATATAGATAGACAATTCACAAGGGAAAGCATTAAAAGGGAGTAAGGTACTAACTCGCACCTTTGTCCTGCATGTATTGGGCTAAAATTGGATCTAAATGGAGGCTGGCAGTATCATATCTCAAATGATAGTTAATACATACAGAGCAGCTCTGGTGCTGTTTTCAATTTACATAATGAAATTGCACAATACAGATAAACACCAAGAGCAATGATTGATTCAGAGTTGTTTAAAATTCGATGCCACCAGTGACTACAGAGGAGATAACAGAGTGTAAAGAGACATAGATTGTGGCAATTTTCAGTTAGAAATAAATTGCATCACCAAAATTTAAGAAGAACTAAACCGTTGAAAATTTAAAGTTGAACACTGAATCACATGTGGCAACAAAATATCAATTTATGGAATCTAAATTAATGAGTAGAAAATCTGCCACCAGTTAATTCTAGAATTAGGTTCTTGCATACACATAAAGAACAATAAAACACGTGATATCAAGACATACCTTGAATAGGTGCAATCCAGTATGAGCATCAACCGCACTAAACGGATCATCCAATAGAAAGATATCAGCATCTTGGTACAGAGCACGGGCAATTTGTGTCCTTTGTTTTTGCCCACCACTAAGGTTAATGCCTCTCTCTCCAATAATCGTCTGGTCACCCAATGGCAATATATCTAGGTCCTTGATAAGAGAGCATGCTTCAAGGATCTTCTCATACTTTTCCCTATTCATTTCTGTGCCAAAAAGTATATTATCTTCTATTGTCCCACTCTGTATCCAAGGTGACTGACCAACATAGGCAATCCTACCACAAATTTTGATCTCTCCTGATAATTTTGGTATCTCACCGAGTATGCAAGACAATAAACTTGATTTACCAGATCCAACCGTTCCACAGATAGCAACCCTCATCCCTTGTTGTATACGGAAGTTCAAGTCTTGAAGAGTAGGCACTTGAGACGATGTATTCCAAGAGAACTGACCATTCCTCACCTCAATTGATACATCGGTGGTACCTCTAGGAAGTTTAGTTACAGCATCACTGGGTAGTTCCTCAAGACACAGAAATGAGCTTATCCTGTCAAGTGATACTTTGGTCTGAATGATCATAGAGATCGCGTCCGGGAGGCCATGGATAGGTGTTTGCAGCTGTCTAAATGTTGCCAGAGCAGATAAGACTTTACCTGTTTCTAACGGAATGCCCAAAAGAGCGCAGGTTCCAAAAGTGACCATAGCAACAAAAGCAGGAGCACAAAAGAAGACAGATAGAAGCATAGCCGAGGTGTATACGTTCTTCTTTAGCCAATTCATCTCTACTTTCCTCAACTCTGTGATCTTCGACAAGAAGATCATTTCCCATCCTTGAAGTTTGAGAATGCGCATGTTCTGTAAGGTTTCAGACATAGCCCTCATTCTCGCATCCTTGGCGGCCATCGTTTTCTCTTGGTAATTTTGCTCGATAGTCCCTAAAGGTATATTAGCCACCATTGTCAAAACAGTAGCAGCAAGGGCAGCAAATGCTGCCCAACCAAGTGCTGAGTATAAGATGAGCATGCCTAGAATAACTTGCACTGGAAGAAGCCAAATGTCATGCATGGAGCGACTGAAATCTCCTACACAATCAGCATCGAGGCTCACAACATTGATCATCTCTCCAGTTGAGTTGCTTTGCCTGGACTGATTGGAGAGGGCAAGGCTTTTTTGGTAAATAGTAGCAACAAGTGACGAACGTGCACGTACACCTACTTGTTTTGATCTAAACTGCAAATGCCTTGTTGAGAAGCCTTCGATGAACTGTGCAACAACAAATGTCAACACTAAAATGTAGCCCTCTTTAGTGGATCTTGAGCTTTTATTTAGGTAGTCGACAAAGTACTCAATCAGGTAGGGACCAACATATGCAGCAATAGTGCTGAGTAGGGCATAGACTGCAGTGGTGAGGATTAGTTTCCATGTTGTGAGCACCAGAACTTTGGCCAACATAACAGTTGTGACGTCAGTGAACTGCCCTGTCGCCGAATTTGAGACAATCTTTGCCTTAAAGTTAGGCATAACCCCATGGACACTGTCATTGTCATCCAAGAACGGCACATCATCAAGATCTAGCGTTTTCCTTCTCCCAATATCAAGTAAAGGGCCCATCCAAGAAAAAGTGATAGTACTAAACCACCCAGCATCTGTGAAAAGTGATTTGTGCTTGTTGCCTCAGAAGAGGAAGAAGCTTCCTGGTTCAAAAGGGCTGCCTCATGATGAATTAATGCCCTGTACACAGAACAGCAAACTGAACAATGGTGTACCTTAACTTTTAGTGTTAGGAGCAGATTATAAATATTGAACATTTTAAAAGCACGTCGTTTAAGTTTGACCATAAAATAAAAAGTACAAGAAGGTATGCTAATTCTATAAAACATTAAAAGAGGTTTTTCTTATGTAGGGTTAATGAGGATAGAATATAAGAAGTTGATTACATTTATTGCTTACAGCATGTAGCGCGACCAAAGAGGAACATTAGTTTTTAACAGATAAGTTTTCCTCACATTATACATGCTTCAGCTATCATACAAGAGTGTATTAACATGCGTAAACATTGCAGCGGAGCTCTAAAATCAAAGTAAGGCTCATTCGATGAAAATGAAAAGGAGCAGATCCATATTAAATCAAATACATTTTGGTTAAGGGGTATTGCTGTCACCAAAATAATAATAGACGAGGGTGACCAAAAGCACCGATATTACTAAATTATATTCCCGGTAGTGTATACACAAGGGTGAGAAACACAGAACATAATGGTTCTCTTAGGTCTCGAAGAGACTGAATATAAATGTCACTCAATGGCTTGATGGACAGATTATCTAGCCCCCAAATCACACAACTATATGTAAATGTTTTTACCTTGCAAATCGCATAACTGTATGCGGTATGCGCTAATCTTTTTTCAGCAAAAAGAGGCGAATCTGTAATGCCCAGAATCAGAATGCCGCAGCGTTGGAGAACAAACGTAGTACAGAGACTGAACAACTAGGAAATGAGAATTTGCCCAGTAAATAAGCGCCATTAGGTTTTGCCTTTGATTTAGGGTGCAAAGCAAATCGGTGTGAAATTTGTGATTCAGTTGGAAGCCGTACACCGGGAAGAGATTTGTTCTTACTAGCTATGTAGAGCATCGGAGAAGATGAAGAGCAGCTGGCGGCCATGGCCCCAACGGCCAGATACGGCAGCGGCTGCGGAGGCGGTCAGGGAGAGTCCATCGGAGAGCAAATGTGGTGGCGGCATCATTGAGCCCGCCGACGGCGGCATCGGCGGCGACAGCGCCGACGTGCCGCTGCGGTGAGATCACATAGAAGACCCTGCCGCCGCCGCCGCTGCCGGCGTTGGACATTAGACATGTCTCTATGCTCTCAGGTGGGGCTTCTCCAAGAACGTCAAAAAAAAAAACATAGGGGTGGACATCCAGATACTGTCCGTTTCTTTTCCGATTTTTTTCGAAGTTGAAACAAACAAATCTAAGGCTCTGTTTGGAATCAGATTTTCAAAGCTAAAGTATATCAATACCATATTATTTCCGAGTCTGGCCGAGCAATACTTCAGTTTTTCGATTTTCTCCATTTTAGAGAAAAGAGGTTTGACCACTTTTTCCAATACTAAAAAAATGGGGTTTTGAGTATACTTTGGTTTTGAAAACTCCAGTGTTTGTTAGAGCCAAGCACCCTAGGCGGATTTTTCCTCCCCAACTTTGAACCATGGCCACGAGCTCTCGCCGACGGTCCCCTCCGCCAACAGGGGCGCGCGGATCCACGCCATGCGCTGCACGGCGGCTCTTCCCGCGACGAGCCTCAGCCCGACATCGCCCTTGGCACAGAAGAAGTACCTCGGCATGCGCCAGCGGGTGTGGGGACCTGGGTCATTGAGATAACCGACCGGGTTACCCACGAGAAGTCGTAGATCGGCTCATATCAGACGGCGAGGCAGGCGGCCTATGCCTACGATTGCGAGTCAAGGCGCCTCCACGGTGCGGAGGCGCACCACTTCTCGGACGGCTGCCCCAACGCGCCGGAGTTGCGGTCCGTCGGTCCCCAATCGCCATCGCACGGCAAGTTCGAGAGGGAGCGCCTCAAGATGGAGCGTGCCGACGCGGACTACATGGAGTTACTCTGCCGCAAATTCCCGCAATGCGTCCAGGAGGAGCACCTCGCGTTGGAAGCGTGCCAGGCGGAGCGTCGAGGAGCGCCACCGCCGCGTGTGAAGGAGGAGCCGTGAGAGCCACGCATGAAGGTAGAGCCTCACGTCAAGGAGGAGCCGCAGGAGCGTGCGGGGCCGTCTACCAGGCCGCCGGTCATTGACCTCACCGGCGAGGACATCAAGAGCTCGGACTTCTAAGCTGGAGTTGACTGGAAGGCGCTTGATACTGAGTACCCGGACAGTGAGTAGTTCAGTAGGTTGTAGTTTGAATTAGGTCTAGTTTGAATTAGTTTTAGTTAGTATGTACATATAATCAAGTTTGTAGTTGGTTATGAACTAGTTTGAATGAAATTTGCGTTCAAATGATTTTAAGAGCTTAAATACGAGGCATCGGCTAGAAACTACATTTCTTTATAGGACAGATTTACTCCTGTAAAGGATAAGGAGACATACAAAATTTGAGAGATCGGCTAGAGATGCACGAAGAGAAATATTCTTCATGCTTAATTTCTGTTACTCGAAGGTGTTTTTCATGTGCATCATTGCTAGTATGCATGAAGTACGTCTCGTGCCTTTTCCTCCCGCTAACTCAGAAGGCGGCCGGGAGAAAACAAAATACTTTGTGCATAGATCAAATTATTTTGGAATAATTCCCGTCTACCCGGCCGTATGATATAATATCGATGTGTAAGCTTGATGTTGGGAAGCGGTTTTTCAAGATCTGATGACTTGGTCACTCTAACGGAAGCTGATATTGGCATCCGCTACCACAACCATAAACCCTAACCCAGTGCGAAGAACATGCATCAACCAACTACTAAAAACTGAACCTACAGCACACAAAGAATATGGTCTCTCTAGAGTGTGGGATTACGGAGATCAGAGCTTCAAACAACTGTACCTTTCGCTACAGAGCTGGGAGATCGTTGCGGTCTCTACTCTCTAGCCGTCTCGGCGAGGGCGGAGAGAATAGACGAACGAAGAAAACACAGGGCAGAAGGCAGGAGCGCGGCCGATCGATCGATTGGTAGATCGAGTCATATATAGACGCACGCCAGCTCGTGGGGCTTTCTGGTTTTCTCTACCCTGCTGGACCGGCGCTCTATAACAAACTACCAAACTCGTTTAAAAAGGGAATATTTAATCTGGGCAATAAAACTTAGCCGGCTGTCCTCCAAAAATCAAACTCGTACCAAAGAAAACTACAGTAGAGATAAATATCGCGTCTCCTCAAGTGCATCATCATCTCTAGCAGATACGCTAAAAAAACCATGCAAAAAACAAAAAAAAATACGCTAAAACCCCGTACCTAAAGTATCCGGCTCCCCCAAAAATAATTATGCAGTATAAGAATCCATTGGACATACCAGATACACTATATTCGTATTGAATAATTTAAAGAGGAACTTGGCGTTGTAATTTAATTGATCAACATCACAAACATCAAGGGCAAATTCAATGATTTAGTTATGAAGATTGTTTCGGGGGGGGGGGGGGGGGGGGGGGGAGGTTGGAATTAAGGTAAACGGAGAAATTGGATCATACTTTCGAACACATCAAGGGCTGAGGCAGCGTGACCCCCTCTCTCCTTTGCTTTTTGACCTTGCTGGTGATATTTTAGCAGTGTTGATAGAGAGAGAGTTGTGGAAGCAGGGATTTTGGGTGGTTTAGCTTACAATTTGATTGACAAAGGGGTATCTATTCTGCAATACGCAGATGATACGATACTTATGTTGCAGGATGATTTTGAGCAGGCTAGGAATTTGAAGTTTATTCTTTGTCTTTTCGAGCAAATGGTATGGACTTAAAATAAATTTTCACAAGAGTGAAGTTTATTGTCTAGGCACTGGAGAAGAAAGGATGAAAATCTTTGAAGAAATTTTAACGTGTAAGATAGGGGTTTACCAATGAAATATTTGGGTGTTCCAATAGATGAGAAAAGACTAAAAGGTAGTGTCTGGGACTTTGTGGGAGAAAAGTTAGAGAAAAAATTGGGCTGTTGGAATGGAAAGAACCTTTCGATTGGAGGTAGAACTTTGCTTATAAACTCTTCTCTTACTAGCAGCCTCCTCCACATGTTTTCGTTTTATAGAGTCCCAGTGGACAAGAGGAAATTTTTTGACAAGGTAAGATCAAGTTTCTTGTGGAGTGATAAGGTAGAACAAAAAAAAAACCATCTAGTCGATTGGAAGACTGTATGTCTACCAAAAGACCAAGGTGGGCTGGGGGTTTTGGACCTTGAGATCATTAATATTGCTCTATTAGCAAAATGGCTGTGGAAACTTTTCAATGAAAAGGGTCAATGGCAAACTATGCTACAGAATAAATACTTGAGTAATGTTACTCTCTGACAATGCACTGTGAGGAATGGGGATTCTCAGTTTTGGCAAGGTTTGATGGAGGTGAAAAGCTTGTTTTTATCTTGTTGTAAATTCGAAGTGGGTAATGGAGGAAAACCAGATTTTGGGAGGACTTTTCGATCTCCGATACCAGTCTAGCGACAAGGTTTCCGAGATTGTACGCCATTGCAAATGATGGTAACGCTATTGTTCATAAAGTTCTAACTCATGGAATTAATTCCTGTCTTTTAGAAGGAATTTAACGGAGTTAAAGCTACTGAATGGGAGGAGTTGAGATTATTATGTCAAGGGGTATCCTGAAGGAAGAGGAGGATAGATTAATTTGGTTACTTTCTGCTTCTAAACAATTTTCGGTTAGATCCTTTTATTTGGCTATGCAATCGTTTGGGAGTGTGTCGCACAAGTTTCTGTTGAAAGTTGGAATACCTTTAAGAGTTAAAACCTTTTTATGGTTGATACTAAAGAAGAGTATACTAACAAGAGATGTTTTACTAAAGAGGGGTGGGAAATTGATTGCGTGGATCACACGTTCGCTGGGAGACCCAAGAGGAAGGTATGATGCAGTGTAGCAGCAGTTTTCCCTCAGTATGAAACCAAGGTTTAATCGAACAGTAGGAACAAGAAATCACTTCGGAAGGTTGTTGGTGGCGGAATATGGCACGGCGCAACACCAGGGAATCCGGCGCCGACGTGGAATCTGCACACAACACAATCAAACTACTTTGCCCCAACGAAACAGTGAGGTTGTCAATCTCACCGGCTTGCTGAAAACAAAGGATTAAACGTATGGTGTGGAAAACAGTAGTAAATTGCAGAGAATGAAAAGGAACAGTGTTTGCAGTTGGTTGTATTATCAGTGTAAAAGAATGGACCGGGGTCCACAGTTCACTAGTGGTGTCTCTCCATAAAAGATAACTAACATGCTGGGTGAACAAATTACAGCTGGGCAATTGACAAAATATTGAGCGCATGACAATGCATATATATGACATGATGATTACTATGATATTCATGTGGGCATTACGACAAAATACATAGATCGTTATCCAACAGCGTCTATGACTAATAATCCACCGCCAGGTTGTCATACCGAGTTCCCCGTTGGTATTAAGTTGCAAGCAACGGATAATTGCATTAAGTAATGTGCGTAAAGTAAACAAATGCATTAGACCTAACGGCGTACCCTTAAGCTAAGCATCGGTTATTTTATCCCTAGTGGCAACAGCACATCCACAATCTTAGAAGTTATTGTCACTCTCCCAGATTACCGGAGGCATGAACCCACTATCTAGCATAAATACTCACTCTTAAAGTTACAAGCATCTATTTGGCCAAAGCATCTACTAGTAACGGAAAACATGCAAGATCATAAATAACATATAAGATAGATTGATAATCAACTTGACATAGTATTCAATATTCATCGGATCCCAGCAAACACAACATGTAGCATTACAATAAGATGATCTTGATCATGATAGGCAGCTCACAAGATCTAAACATGATAGCATAAAGTGGAGAGACAACCATCTAACTACTGCCATGGACCCGTAGTCCAAAGATGAACTACTCACGCATCACTCCGGAGGCAGGCATGGTGATGTAGAGCCCTCCGGTGATGATTCCCCTCTCGGCAGGGTGCCGGGAAGAGCTTCTGAACCCTCCCGAGCTAGGGTTGATGGCGGCGGCGTCTCTGGAACTTTTCGTGGATAATGGCTCGGGTATCTAGGGTTTTCGCGTCGGGAAGAATAAATAGGTGAAAGGGCGGCGGCTGCGGAGCCACGAGGGCTCCACACCACCCCACGGCGCGGCAGGGGGGCCCGCGTGGCCCCATGGTGTGGGCGCCACGTGGCTCCTCTCCGTGTCTCCTCTGGACTCCGTCTTCGTGTTGGAAAAATAGGAGGTTCTGTCCAAGTTTCGTCCAATTCTGAGAATATTTCCAGACTAGCTTTTCTGGAATACAAAAACAGCAGAAAACAGGAACTAGCACTGTGGCATCTTGTTAATAGGTTAGTCCCAGAAAATGCATAAAAATGCTATGAAGTGTATATAAAACATGTAACAATTGGTATAATATCAACATGGAACATCAGAAATTATAGATACGTTTGAGACGTATCAGAAATGCACAAAAAACTGTCTATTTTGTGGACAGGATGAGAGCATCAACCACTTATTCTTTGTGTGCCCACTTGCCAGGTATATTTGGAATATAGTTAATGTGGCGACTGGGGTTAGTTGTCAGTTTTCTAATGCTAATTTTTGTCTCATAGACTGGCTGAATTTTTTTGATAAGAAAACAAGGGGTAAAGTAGCAGTTGGGGTAGCAGCGGTATTCTGGGGGATTTGGAAAACAAGAAATCTTGCATGCTTTGAAAACAATTGGCCTTCTGAACCGTTTGAGGTAGTTTGTAGGGTCTGTTTTTGGATTGATCTTTGGGCCGGATTGCAGAAATCAGAGGACGCAAAGCTGGAACTGCGACTAGGCACAAGACTGCTGGATCGGGTCGCGGGGACATCTTTTGGGGAGCCAAGAGCTGGGCGACGTGGAGGCCGAGACTAGGGGGTTGATGCAGAGGAGAAAAGGAAGGAGGGAAAAAGAAGGAGGCCAAGACTGAGGGGTTGATGCACCACCTCTCAGCTGGAGTTTTTAGGAGTAGCTAGAGTGTTAGCGATTGTCTTGTCTCCTTCTTAACTTTTAGTTTAAGTGTTGGTGTGTGTTCGTAGCTTTGGGCAGATGTTTGTGCCTTGGAAAGGATTTATGTACAGGTGGTTGCAGTGTTTTGGTGGATATTGTAGCTTCTGGTTTTGTTAATGAAACTAGGGAGGACCCCTTTATTTTCAAAAAAAAACATCACAAACATGGTTTGGCACATAGTTTATCATACTGACATAGAGCTAGATTTTATTTATCAGAAAGGAATCTAGCCCTAAAACTGAACAAAAGCAGATCGGCACCGCTTCTCCGCCGCACTACTTGTTTTATAGGTCGGAATTTGCGAAGGAAGACTTGCTGGCGATGCTCCTCTCTCTCCCACCGCGCTTCTATTATGCGGGCTCGACGCTCAATTGTGCGCGGTTCAGCATCTCAGTCCAATGGGGCCGCTTCTTCACGATAGAAGGAACGCATCGACTTCTTCTTGATGCATTGCAGCAGCTCGGCCTCGTCGGTGATTGCAGCAAGCTCATCCATGTTATCGTCGGTGGTAGGCTCCTACACTCCGTGAGGAAGGAGATCAAGTCGTCAGAGTCAAAGTAGTCCTCGTCGTAGTCAGAGTACTCCTTTAATGGCGGCAGCGACGACCCCGCCGCACCTTCGAAGCCGGCACCACCCGCACCGCCCAGTGGAGGTGCACCACCGTCTGATAAAGGCGGCGGAATGAGATGAAGTGTGGTGGAGGGGATCGGGGGGCTAACCCTTAATGCACCTGATACCCTTGATATAATGCTGGAGGGGGGACATATTGTGTGCTCCTGGAAAAAAATCCGGGCTGGGCCGATATGAAGGGCTGTTCGAACCACAAAAATGCCAAACACACATATCGGCCACATTTTGCCGGGCACAGGGCCTTTTATGGGGTCTGCTATAGACGTTGTTAGTTTTCCGTACTCTACAAATACGTACGTAAATTCACCCCCTATGAACGTCGTGCAAATCCTACGGATCACCTCCGAAAAATTAAGCTGGTAGATCTAGATTTTTAGCAGGTACACTGATACGTCTCAAACGTATCTATACTTTTTGATGTTCCATGCTGTTATTATACCAATTGCTACATGTTTTATTTACACTTCATAGCATTTTTATGCATTTTCTGGGACTAACCTATTAACAAGATGCCGAAGTGCCAGTTCCTGTTTTCTGCTGTTTTTCTCTTTCAGAAAAGCTAGTCGCAAAATATTCTCGGAATTGAACGAAAATCAACGTGCATCAATATTTCACCGACACGATCACGGAGTCCAAAGGGGGCACGGAGAGGTGCCAGGAGGGCACCACGCCACCCCCCGGCGCGGCCCCCCTGTCAGGCGCGCCGAGCCCTGGCGTGGCCCCCTGGAACCTTCCCGACGCCGCCCTTTCGCCTATTTATTCCCGATCACCCGACAACCCTAAAAACACCGATCATATTCCATGAAAAGTTCCGTCGCCGCCGCCATCGTTAACCCTAGATCGGGAGGGTTCTGAAGCTCTTCCCAGCACCCTACCGGAGGGGAGATCCTCACCGGAGGCTTCTACACCGCCATGCCTGCCTCCGGAGTGATGCGTGAGTAGTTCATCCTTGGACTACGGGTCCATAGCAGTAGCTAGATGGTTGTCTCTCCACCTTGTACCTCCATGTTTAGATCTTGTGAGCTGCCTAACATGATCAAGATCATCTTATTGTAATGCTACATGTTGTGTTTGCTGGGATCCGATGAATATTGATACTATGAGCAAGTTGTTTATCAATCTATCTATTTATGTTGTTTATGATCTTGCATGCTCTCCGTTGCTAGTAGATGCTTTGGCCAAGTAGATGCTTGTAACTCCAAGAGGGAGTTTTTATGCTAGATAGTGGGTTCATGCCTCCAGTAATCTGGGCTCGAGATGACAGAAACGACTAAGGTTGTGGATGTGTTGTTGCCACTAGGGATAAAACAATGATGCATTGTCTACGTGTCATTTGCATTGTTTACATTACACACTTTACTTCATGCAATAATCTGCTGTTTGCAACTCAATACCGGAAGGGGTGCGGATGCTAACCGGAAGGTGGATTATTTAGGCATAGATGCGTTGGATAGCAAGTCTCCATGTACTTTGTTATAATGCCCAATTAAATCTCATAATAATCATCTTGTCATATATTGCATTGTCATGCGCTCATTATTTGTCAATTGCCCAGCTGTAATTTGTTTACCCAACATGTTAGTTATCTTTTGTGGAGAGACACCACTAGTGAACTGTGGACCCCGGTCCATTTTTCATACTGATAAAACCACCAACTGTAATCATTTGTTCTCTGTTACTTTCTGCACTCATTACTGTTTTCCACACAATATGTTTAATCCTTTGTTTTCAGCAAGCCAGAGAGATTGACAACCTCTCTGTTTCATTGGGGCAAAGTAGTTTGATTGTGTTGTGTGCAGGTTCCACGTCAGTTGCGCCGCTGACAACCTTCTGAAGAACCTCCGTGTCCTCCTGGTTCGATAAACCTTGGTCATATTTCAAGAGAAAACTGCTGCTGCACTACATCATACCTTCTCTTGGGGTCTCCCAACGAACGTGTGTTGTCACGGTCAACAAGCAGATCTTCTGGTGTTGTTGCTGGGAAGTAATAAAACACTCTACCGTTAACACGCCATCAAGACATTTTTTTGGCGCCGTTGCCGGATACTGAAATCTCCAGATAGGGGAGTCTCACACTTCCAATCTCATTACTTTGTTTTTGTTTTGCTTAGTTTATTTTATTTTATCTTGTTTACTGTTAAAACCAAAAAACACAAAAAATTAAATTCCTGCATTTAGTTTATTTCGGTTTGTTATTTTCTTGTTTGTTTTAATTTTGCTAAAATGAGTAATCCTGAAAACACTAAGTTGTGTGACTTCACTAGCACAAACAACAATGATTTCATATGCACACCTATTGCTCCTCCTGCTACCACAGCAGAGTTCTATGAAATTAAACCTGCACTGTTAAATCTTGTTATGAAAGAGCAATTTTCTGGTGTTAGTACTGATGCTGCTGCTGCTCACCTTAATAATTTTGTTGAGCTATGTGATATGCAAAAGTATTAAGAGGTAGAGGGTGATATTATTAAACTGAAATTATTTCCTTTCTCCTTGAGAGGAAGAGCTAAAGAATGGTTGCTATCTTTGCCTAGAAATAGTATTGATTCTTGGACTAAGTGTAAAGATGCTTTCATTGGAAAATATTATCCTCCTGCTAAAATCATATCTTTGAGAAGTGGCATTATGAACTTTAAGCAATTTGATAATGAGCATGTTGCCCAAGCTTGGGAAAGAATGAAATCATTGGTTAAGAATTGTCCCACTCATGGACTGACTACTTGGATGATTATTCAAACCTTTTATGCAGGATTGAATTTTTCTTCAAGGAATTTATTGGATTCAGCTGCTGGAGGGACCTTTATGTCCATCACTTTGGGTGCTGCAACAAAGATTCTTGATGATATGATGGTAAACTATTCTGAATGGCACACCGAAAGAACTCCAACAGGTAAGAAGGTAAATTCTATTGAGGAGATCTCCTCTTTGAATGATAAGGTTGATGCCATTATGTCTATGCTTTCGAATGGTCATGCTACTATTGATCAAAATAATGTTCCTTTAGCTTCATTGGTTGCACAAGAAGGGAATGTTGATGTGAACTTCATTAAAAATAATAACTTCAACAACAATGCCTACAGGAATAATTTTGGTAATAGCAACTATAGCCATATCCTTCTAATGGTAGCAATGCTTATGGTAATTCTTTTGGTAATTCCTACAACAACAATAAGAGTGTGCCCTCTGATCTTGAAGTTATGCTTAAGGATTTTATTAGCACACAAACTACTTTCAATAAAACTGTTGAGGATAAGCTAGCAAAAATTGATATTCTTGCTGCTAAGGTTGATAGTCTTGTTCATGATGTTGATTTCTTAAAAATAAAGGTGCTGCCTCATGATGTTAAAGAGAGCAAAACTCTCAATGCTATACAAGTTAAAATTGATAACAATATAAGAATGCTAGCTGAGTTGCATGATAGATGGGAAAGAGAGGAAAAAGAAGCTGAAATTGCTAAACAGAATAGTGATAAAACCACCAACTGTAATCATTTGTTCTCTGTTACTTTCTGCACTCATTACGTTTTCCACACAATACGTTTAATCCTTTGTTTTCAGCCAGCCGGAGAGATTGACAACCTCTCTGTTTCGTTGGGGCAAAGTAGTTTACTTGTGTTGTGTGCAGGTTCCACGTCAGTTGCGTCGCTGACAACCTTCTGAAGAACCTCCGTGTCCTCCTGGTTCGATAAACCTTGGTCATATTTCAAGGGAAAACTGTTGCTGCACTACATCATACCTTCCTCTTGGGGTCTCCAACAAACGTGTGTTGTCACGGTCAACAAGCAGATCTTCTGGTGCTGTTGCTGGGAAGTAATAAAACACTCTACCGTTAACACGCCATCATACACCCCCCCCCCCGACAATGCCCTACAAAGGGCCGGCGTGCCACTCGGCGTGTGGTGCAGCGGTGAGTCCCACGATGGCGATCCTTACACCTTGGCGGTCTGGCGATAGGCTTTCGTGATGATGTTCTCCACCGAGATACTAAGCATCACCCAGTTCTTCCTCTCCCTCTTCGGTGTTGAAGTAGTGCGGTGATACGATGCAATCGGGCCTCACGAAGGCAGGGGCCCTCTCCCGTTTGAAGCAGGCGCCTCATGACTGGCTTTTGGGGTGGTTGAGAGGGCGTCCCTCTCCGTCGCTGTCATCCGCTCCCGACACTAGTTTATCTATAGTTCACGGTTGATCCCAGTGGGAACCGGCACTAGGGGAATGTCGAAGCTGATGTGCAAATGTTTCGGCAGCCTAAAATCAGGGTGTCATGGTTGGAGAACTCCTTCTCCTCGTCCATGGTGAGTATCCGCTTGAATTGGTTCGAGTCGGAGATGCCAGCCTTGTGGTTGTTGGCCATTGCATCGTGGCGTGTTGGCGGCCGGCGTAGAAGGAGAGCATGAGGCGTGGAGAGGTGCAGGCGGTTTGGCCAACACAGTCCACCTGGGAGGGGTAGATAATAGTGCTGGGGTGGTTAGTTGGGGTGCGGTGGCGCCGGTTTAATGCCGACAAACGTTAATGTTGGGCGTGCAGGAAGCTGTAGCGCCGCGCGTGGGGAAGTAGCATTGTCCGCCTGAGAAACCGGCAAGGTGGGTGGGCGCAATTAATCAATGATGACCGGACTCTTGTGTTGATGACAGATTGTGCCTGCCTATCGGACACCTACATGGCACACGAGTCAGGCACCCCAGAATCAGGCCCGAAGGTTGGGGGGCGGACAAGAGGTTTCCGAACAATCTATTGGACCACCTTTGGGGGGTAGGTTCATGTTCGGACCACTGAGCCGATTGATGAAAAGGCCTATGGGACGCCCGATGGAGATAATCTCATTAAGCTTACCCTACTTTGGCGAGAGAGGCATTTTGCCTCCTATGAGCATATGCCCCCAAATTAAAAAAACATTAAACACTTTCCCAAATATCAAAAAGTTCAACAAAAAATGTTGAGCGTACATCTCGACATATTATATGGTCAAAAATTCGTTTCACAGAAAATGACATTTTGTTTAGAAAAATTGTCGGTTTTCCGCGAAACTTGGTATGCGCACATAAAATGTAGTATGTGCTCATCAAATTTTTTATTTTTTTTTACATTTCGAAATATTTTTTCTAGTGGCAGGAGCATGTGCTCCATGTGCCAGAATGGATTTCACTTGATTCTATAGCCGGAGCAAATGTGCACTACATGTATATCGCCAGTGAGGCTGCAATCCATTTGGCTTCTTCGATAGATCGTACACCAAGACAAAAGTACAGGTGGAACATTCGCCATAAGCAGATCCTCTTACAATGTGCAAATGAACTACTACGTTCCATGTTTTTCTGAATAAATTATTTTTCTAGTAATGTACTCACTAGCGAAACTCAGTTTACTCCCGTGGACGGACGGGAAATCCAGAGTGAACTCACAGCGCGCAGCCGGGAGAAATAGTCACTGATCGCGAGCAGCGCTCGTGCACACTGACGTGTGGTCAGTATCCCCTGCACTTCCTGAAGAATCCGCAGCCGCAGATCATCTCCCTGCAGAATAGCAGATCACCAGAAATCACTTGAGTAAATCCTGCATCTGAATTCTGAAAGACACGCAACTTCACAGTACAAGCATGGCCAGCAGAAGTCTACCTGCCGCAGGAGGCTTCCAGAGCGCCAAGCTTTGCCACCGCCGCCGCCATTTGGACCGTGCAATCGCCGGAGGGGCCTGCTGTGCGGCACAGGGACGACGATCCTGACGTGACGACAGTTTCCACGACCGACTGTCGCAGCGCTTCCATCTCTCGAGAAAGAGCGTCTTCGGCTTGCTGCGACGACTGACACAGGCTGCAGATACTATCGAGCTGCTTCTCTGTCAGGGGCTCTAGCCGGCTCGCAAGTAACTGCGACAAATGCATCAACTTCAGAAAGAGTGAAAGGGAAGTGATAACACAGAGCACAATCTGTTGACATGCTTCAACAATCGATGATCGGATCGTGGGACCTTTAGAAGCTCCGATGGCCGGAAGCCACCCAGCCAGAGGAAACACCTCTCGACGGGGGTCGTCCACGTTGCCGACAGGACCTGGAAGGCGTCGGCCTTGGCCGCCGCGCCCTTCAGCCTGAGGATCTCCTCGCAGCGTGCCATGATGGTGTCGATGATCGCCTGAAGGTCACCGTCGCCGGCGTGGACGCTGACGGCCGCTCTGAGCTCATCTACCTGCTTGCTGTGTTCCTCCAGCCACCGTGCGTACTCCACGCCAAATGCCAAAGCTCCTGGAGATCAGAACAAAATGAGTTTCACATGAAGCAGAGGGGAAAAAATGTCTGAATAGTCTGTTACCATTTCCATTCGCTGAATTAGTCTGCTCTCCCGAAGTAGAAATCAAAAATCCCTGAATAATTAGGCAGATCAGATCATCAGTGTGTTCGACAGCGAACGCGATTCCTGACGAGGATGTGCAGAGAAAACTATCGACGAAGAAGATATATACCTGTTGGCGAGCACGCTGGAGCTCCTGTTCCAGCTGAGCAAGTTTCAGGTTGCTACTCTCAAGCTGTTGGACGTATGCCTGAGGAGGGCAATGAAGGATGAACAAATTAAGGCCGCCAAACCAGTGCTTGCGAAGATGTCACAGACTAGGCACAATATGAACACACCTTTTTTCTTAGACGGCTTCTCTTAGCAGCTTCACGGTTTTGGGCAAGACGGCGAAGTGTCTGTCAGTCAGTTAACGGAGAATGAGAAGAAATCTGTGGCAGCTGAATGCTACCATGATTCATGCACTGAGGTGTAGTGATCGGTTGTATTGATACCTTTTGACCTTTTTTACCATTTGGTTTGTCCCTGGAATCTGAAGGTGTGAGCGTAGCAACATGCCCTTGTTCGAACTGATCAGTACAGACAAGTTCAGTAGACATCATAAGTAGCAACAGTTTGATGCAATTACAAAACTGCAATAATGTTTGCACATGCGCGTTGAAACCCAGCTCCTAATTAATATTTTAGATGAAAGACATTTTAGACTCTTCCCAGATACTAATTAATATTCATCAACAATATCAATAAGGAGACTCCACATTGTTAAAGAATATCGAAACTAAACATAACAATATACTAACAGAGTTGAACAGTGTGCTAGTAACTCACCAGTACCGCTTGGTTCATCTTGTCGAAGTCTAGATCTGTCGATGTATCGGTCCCGCCAGGGCTCGCGTAATCCATGTTAGACTCTTCCCAGCTACCAAGTACGCCTGTGGTTAATTGCTACTAGCAGTTAACACAACCAGGTTTTGTTGTGTAGCAGGCAGCGGAGCAGATTAGCTGGAAGAACAGGTTGCAGAACTCTGAAGAAAACAGTGAAAAAAACGAGCTATTCATTCAGCTAAAACAGAAATCCAGTAAAACAGAACGCAAATGCAAGATCGATGCAGAATGGGTGGAGTGCATGATGATTACCATAGAATCCTTACAGAGAACGCGACATCATGCAGTCCATGCGGACTTGGGACCTCTGTGTCCAAGAGATGAACAGCAGCAGAAGTGCAGAACTTCAGAGAACTGTTCAGAGCATATATATATAGCTGCAATAAGGAACGGACAAGGACACTCAGCGTGTCGGCCGGCGACAAATCTATAGGTACATCAAATATCTTGTGGTATCTTACTTCTTCTTCTTAAAATCAGATCTAGCTAATGTGTATATCTACCTACGCTGTACTAGTACTACCCGTCAGAAAGAATCGATACGGTTTTTTGCAGATATATGAAGCAGACATGTTGGACGCTTTCGTTTTCACGATCGCACTGCAGCGTGCAAGCGAGCATCGTCGGCTGTATCTTCCGCGCCGTACAACAGCGACGCGACGCCGCGACGCAGCACATGCCATGTTGCATTAGGCTGATTATGCCTAGCCGTAGACTCTCTTCTCTTGGACTGGAGATATCTCGAGAAATCTGCACGCAAATCGGCCAAGCATGCAGTTGTTGCGGGTAAGTACTCTCTGCGTTAGCTTGGCCGACGTCGATGGAGCGCTGGCTGCATCGCGCGGCGTCAGGGCAGACGATCCAGGATCTAGTGGCGGCGCCACGATTCAGGGGGCGTGTATTCATTTTGAACGTGGGTATTCATTTTGCCAAAATTCTCATTGTTTTTGCTAAAAATTTCACGGTTCTACCCAAAAAATTTAAGGTTTTGTCAAAATCATGAGTATTCACTTGAAGACAGGGAATACACGCTGGCGCTGCCCCTGCCGGGATCCCGGTGTCATTATCCCGCAGCTCCATTCTCCGTGCATAGCAAATTAACCGACGAACACCTACAAATTTTATTCAGAAGACGCTTTTCGGCCGATGTTGAAGTTCGGGTTGCATGGAGTACGGCGTTTTGGGTCTTGGGCGCCATGGAGTTTTTTTTCTAAATTCAAAACTGGCATTTCAAGGTTTCAAAGAAATCTGGAAAAAAAACTAGACGTAGTTTGTGATGTATTTTACCGGCGTGCACAAAATAATTGTGAAATACTCTGTATCATGGGCCGTGAAAAAAAAGACAAAAGTGTGGTTCTTGAGTAGTGAACAATGAAAAATTTCAAAACTTTAAAAGAAAATCAGACTTTTTTTAATGTTTGTATATCTCATATTATAAGGTATAGCTCGTTTAGATTTTGCAGCTGCTAAAATACATCAGCAACTACATTTAGGATATTTTTCAGATTGTTTTAACGTTTAGAATATTGTTTTAAAAAATCAGAAAATGAGCTAAATGTAGCCCGATCTCTAAAACCTCTTTTCATGCTATCTGAACCTTCACCAGGTTTCCAAGAGTGCGGCGCTTGTGTGCCAGAATTGTCGTATCCATACTCGAAAGGACAGATCAAGTGCTTTTTACACCTTGAGCTACAACGCCCACTCAAGACGGGGTCATAATCATGCATCGTTGTTGCTTTATCCATCTACTAATGGTAGACCGGGAGTTTTAATTGTGAATCTTAGGTGTTCATCATATGCATTGGCATCAACGACCACCGTATACCTAGCCAAAAAGATCCACTCCCCTCTTTGAGGATAATTATAAGCCCTCTAAAAGAGAGCACATTGGTCGATTTCAGGATTTTCGTCCCTAAATCCTGCCTTGATCCACCAAGTTCAGTAAAGGCATGACACACAAGCGTCAACATTGTTTGATGTGATATCGCGTGTTTTCACCGGAGTGCAAATACTTGTCACTGAAACCATCACTGTCAGCTGAGAGAATCTGAAGTCCCCACACCAACTGGACAAGTTGTTGGAATCAGGTTAAGGCCGTTGTCGTCCCTCTTCTGGTCGTTATCTCACCTCGTTCGAACACGTCGATGGGAGATGGTATGATAATAAATGTAAACATATCTAACCACCGATGCAGCGGTGGAGGGATATGCATGACGGTGATTGATGAGATGTGAATGAGAGGAGATGAGGTAAAGTGAGTGGTGAGGACGGGATCCAAGAGAGCATGAGGGGACAAGGCAGTAAGGCAGGGTGTAATGCTCGATTTTGAGTAATAAAGCGTCATTTATCAACCAAAAAAGGTGTATAATTAATATTTGAGACGACACAAGATCCAAATTTTATAACTCGAGAGGATGCGCCTTTCGGATGAACAAGCATGGGGACAACAATCGTACAGATGGATAAGAACTTTTGTCAACGCAAGTTCCCTCTTTATGCTACGATACAAAACTGGAGAAATAGTTAGATGAATCAATCTCAAATCTAGAGAGTGAGTTTACGTTGGAGTCTGGTTGTTGTATTTTTATTTTTATTTTTATTTGTTCATTAGTTATGGTTTTGTGTATTTTACAAGTGTATGGTCCGACATAAAAGTAAGATATAAGATACGTTTATTTATATGTGTTATTTTCAATATCTAATCCCACATGTAAGCGAGAGAGCATTACTTTATTTACACAAGTTGCAAGGTGCTGGTCCGACACGTGAGTTAGAGTAAACCAAGACGAGTGAATTTGCCATCAATCCAAACTTTATATATAGTGAAGGTTTTTATTAAATCAACGAGTTCCTGTCATTGATTTTTATTAAAAAACGCCAATTTAACAAACCCAACTCAGAACATGCAAAAGAGATGATCTATGCTCCGATGCACAAAACATGCACCGCACCCCCCCCCCCCTATGTCTAAAATTATGTGTTTTAGGGTTCTTTTCCACATAACTAGCCACAAAAGAAAATTAATCTTGGTTGGCAGTTTCAGGCCCCAAAGATGTTTAAAGTTTCTGGCATAAGTTTAACTTGCAAATCATTATACAATGTTTTGAGATTGAAACCTCTGTTACCTAGTTTCCAAAAACACTCTGTCATCACCCAATTGAACACTACATACTAATAATGTTCAATAGGTTAAGCCAATGCTAGCTCACCCCATAGACACCTCCTCAAGATCAAACAGGCCCCCTTATAATTCACAACCGTGGCAAGCTTAACATTTTTGTTAAAAGACAGATCATAAAGTCTAGGGAATAGAAAGATACTGGTTAGCCAAATAGAAAATAGACAATAACTTTTTGAAAGTGTTGGGATATCATCTCAGTACCAAATATAGGCTAAGTGCGACAAATACTTCACGTTGGGTGGAGGTGGTGCCATTTTAGGCTTAGTGTTATTTGTGATAAGATTTTTTTCAGACGACGAAAAACTTGTGTAAAAGCTTTCTTCCAGAAACATGAGAGGAAGCGAAAGTTTCCTAGAGAACCTACCCTTTCTCCTGCAAGCTGACATCGCTCCCGGAAGCGTCCGTTATTTTGCCGTCCTGAGCAAAAAGGCAGAAACCGAAGCCAAACCACGAAGCCGTTACATTCCCGCCATTCCCTCTCCGCCTTCCTTTTAGCGGCCACCCCAAAATTTCCTCCGCTGCGCACCCACCCGCCAATGCCTCCCAGCTGGAAATCATCCCCAATCCAGCTCCCCCCGTGCAAGCCCATCCCCGGCACGTCCCGCTCGCCGGCGAGCACCCACCTCGGCGCCGGCAATGGGCAATTGCTGCCCAGGGTTCCGGAAGTCGAGCGACCACGCGGCGGACCACGGAAGCTCGTCCCACCCCGGCGCCGGCAGCAGCGCAGGGCATGCCTCCGTGTCGCCCTCCAGCGCGCCGCAGCAAAACAAGCCGCCGGCCCCGATCGGCCCGGTGCTCGGTCGTCCCATGGAGGACGTCAAGAGCATCTACAGCCTGGGCAAGGAGCTCGGGCGCGGCCAGTTCGGCGTCACCTCGCTCTGCACCCACAAGGCGACGGGCCACAAGTTCGCGTGCAAGACCATCAGCAAGCGGAAGCTGTCCACCAAGGAGGACGTGGAGGACGTCCGGCGGGAGGTGCAGATCATGTACCACCTCGCCGGCCAGCCCGGCGTGGTGGAGCTCAAGGGCGCCTACGAGGACAAGCACAACGTGCACCTGGTCATGGAGCTCTGCGCCGGCGGCGAGCTCTTCGATCGGATCATTGCCAAGGGCCACTACACGGAGCGCGCGGCGGCGTCGCTGCTGCGCACCATCGTGGGGATCATCCACACCTGCCACTCCATGGGCGTCATCCACCGGGACCTCAAGCCCGAGAACTTTTTGCTGCTCAGCAAGGACGAGCACGCGCCGCTCAAGGCCACCGACTTCGGCCTCTCCGTCTTCTTCAAGGAAGGAGAGGTGTTCCGGGACATCGTCGGCAGCGCGTACTACATCGCGCCGGAGGTGCTCAAGCGGAGCTACGGGCCCGAGGCCGACATCTGGAGCGTCGGCGTCATGCTCTACATCCTGCTCTGTGGCGTCCCGCCATTCTGGGCAGGCAAGCTGATGATCTCTTCTCTGGCTTGATTTTTTGCATTGCCTGAGGCCCGGGCTGAACAAAAAGACTGATTTGTTGCGAACAGAGTCGGAGCACGGCATCTTCAACTCCATCCTGAGAGGGCAGGTGGACTTCACCAGCGACCCGTGGCCGCGGATCTCCAGCGGCGCCAAGGACCTCGTCAGAAAGATGCTCACCTCCGATCCCAAGAGAGGATATCTGCGTACGACGTCCTCAGTAAGCGCGCCATTTCTGAATTTCAGCTTATCCTCTGCAGTTATAACGATACGTGTTGGCGAGATCAAAATGGTGTGTATTCTTTTGCTGTTCAGACCATGCGTGGATCAAAGAGGACGGTGAGGCGCCTGACACGCTGATCGACAACGCTGTCCTTGGCAGGCTCAAGCAGTTCAGAGCAATGAACCAGTTCAAGAAGGCGGCGCTAAGGGTACTTACTGACCGTTGTTTCAGACGTACAGTCTGAATTCTGAAACCGGGACAGTAGAACGTTCATGATGCACTTTCAATTTGTTCTTCTGAACGAATCCATGGCAGGTGATCGCTGGGTGCTTGTCGGAGGAGGAGATCAGGGGGCTCAAGGAGATGTTCAAGGGCATGGACTCTGACAATAGCGGCACGATAACCGTGGACGAGCTGCGGAAAGGGCTGGCCAAGAAGGGAACCAAGCTCACCGAAGCCGAAGTCCAGCAGCTCATGGAAGCCGTAAGCAAAAGACCGAAACATTTCAGCCGGCGACTTATTAACCAATTCGCTCTTAATCACGCATTGCTTGCAGGCGGACGCGGACGGGAACGGGACGATCGACTACGACGAGTTCATCACGGCGACGATGCACATGAACAGGATGGACCGGGAGGAGCACCTCTACACCGCCTTCCAGTACTTCGACAAGGACAACAGCGGGTGTGTGCATTTGTGGTTTCTGATGCAGTTTTGCACGCTTGCACAAACAGCACCAGTAATGTTCAGAATTCAGAACTCGAAGTGTTCATGCCTGCATGCCGCAACCTGAATTGCAGGTACATCACGACAGAGGAGCTGGAGCAGGCACTGAGGGAGAAAGGGCTGCTCGACGGCCGGGAGATGAAGGACATCATATCGGAGGTCGACGCCGACAATGTAAGTTTACTAGTACCACGCTGAAAATGCTTTGGCTGGTTGAATTTGAATCGATCGACGTGTGCACGCCGTTGGCGCAGGACGGGAGGATCAACTACACGGAGTTCGCGGCGATGATGAGGAAAGGCAACCCGGAGGCACCGAACGCCAAGAAACGACGCGACGTCGTGCTGTAGGGATCGGAGTGCGCACTCCTGAGAGGACAACCGATCGATCTGGGAACCCGGCCGTGAACGGAGAAGAATTTCGGTCGTCAGGGCTGATGAACTGACGACCAAGAACGCGCCAAGGCCATTGTTCTCGTGTACATTTTGTACGATAATATAGAGGAGGTGGGGGAAGAGAGAGAGAGGGAGTGAGATTTGTCAGATGGAATGAATGGGGCGAGGGTTGTTACCGTGTTTACTGATCAGATTTTTACGTACTAGAACTGTTCGTACTGTTTGCTGGTGGCCGTCTTCATTTGTTCGAGGACTGTTCAGACGGAGGCACGAACTAGTGGGAAACATGTAGAAACCGATCATGAGAGAACTGGGAGAAACAGAGGGAAGATTTACGAACGTGTTTGTTTGCTTTCAGCGATTTCTGTCATTATGCACGTGTGACCCGGGCTGAAATGCAGTTTGGGCCACGTTCTGCAGCTCGTTTGGTTGCCCATATTGTATCGGTGTTCATTTTGTTGTATGTCGTTTGCTTAGCTGCATATGTGGTTTCAGTGTGACCAAATGCAGACCAAAAATGTTTGGTTGTGTGCAATGTTTTGGTCTGCTCACTAATTCTAAGGACACTCAATCAGATTATTAACATATGCATACTTATATCAACAAGTTCATGGTATTATTTTCACTCTCGGATATTAGGTAATTTACGTCCAATTGTTCACTCTCAAAACTTAGTAAGACTCAAACTGGCATTGGTGTCCTTATTCACAAGTCAGAACCCACATTGGCATTGCAAATTCAGTTCAGAACACACGCATTGCCAGTACATGGTCCAGAACACACGCATTGCAAATCTATTTCAGAACGCAAACAAACAGTATCGCATTACAAAATCTTAACTGATACACACCCATTCAAACTGAGACCACAACTACAGATTCAAAAGTATATTCAGGCGTCCCAACTCCCAGGCAGGCATGTGCATATATGTACAGTTTGCACCGACGCATATAGAATACAGTTTGCTCCGGCGACCTGAATATATGTATTAGCTCTGAATCTGTAGCCTCCAGAAGGAGATACATTGCCCCGCCAAGAAAAAACAGAGGTTAGAGCTAGCTAGCTAGCTAGGGCGAACGTCTCGATCGCAATTTCGCTAGCTTGAAGACGGGAAACCGACGAGCATCGATCACTCAAGAGACAGAACGGAGTACTGCAGCAGCCAACGAACGAAAACGATGGGGTCTCGACGCTAGCTCGCTCGTCGTGGTCGCGCGTTTGCATCATCCTGTCGGCTGTCGTGCTGGAGAAACAAGGCGTTTTTGATCTGGACCACCTCTGTTTATGTTTGTGGTGGGCACGCATGCATCGGCCACAAACAAGATCATTCACGACCACAAGAATATATGCAGGATTATTCTCGAAGAAGAAAGAAATAATACATTTTTAGATAAAGAAGAAATAATACATAGTACTCCGTACATGACAGTGACAAGATAAACGCATGCTTCAAAACAGAGTACTCCTTTCATGCATGGTAGAAATATTCTTGAAGGTGTGGTAGTGCTACATGAGACCATACATGAGTTACATCATAAAAAGATGGACGGTGTGTTGTTTAAAATTAACTTTGAGAAAGCATGTGATAAGGTAAAATGGTCCTTCCTACAACAAGTCATACGCATGAAAGGATTTGCACCGCAGTGGTGTGAATGGATTGTTAGGTTTGTTCAAGGAGGAAGTGTTGGAGTTCGTGTTAAAGATGACATTGGTCATTATTTTCAAACTCTTAAAGAGTTAAGGCAAGGAGATCCGTTATCACCCATTTTGTTCAATTTAGTGGCTGATATGTTGGCAATTCTTATTGCAAGAGCAAAACAGGATGGCCAAGTGGGAGATTGATACCACACCTAGTCGATGGTGGTGTATCAATACTCCAATATGCAGATGACACCATTATTTTTCTAGAACACGACTTAGACAAGGTAGTCAATATGAAACTTAAACTATCTTTTTTTGAGGAGCTTTCTGGATTAAAAATAAATTTTCACAAGAGTGAGATATATTGCTTCGGTAAGGCCAATGATGATATAAATGAGTTTTTTTTTTCTAAAAAGGGGAGGACCCAGCCTCTGCATCAGGATGATATAAATGAGTATAGACAGATTTTTGGATGCGAAGTCGGGTCTTTACCGTTTAAATACATTGTTATTCCAATCCATTATAGAAAACTACTAAATAAAGAATGAAACCCGTAGAGGATCGGTTTGAACGCAAACTGGGATCCTGGATAGGAAAGATGCTCTCATACGGAGATCGTCTCGTTCTTATTAATTTTGTTCCTACAAGTTTGCGAATGTTCTTACTCTCTTGATTTGAAATAGGGTATTAAAAAGATTGGAATTTTATGGATCAAGATTTTTCTGGCAAAGCGATAAAAAAAAGATAAAGTATAGGTTAACAAAGTGGAATTTTGTTTGCCGCCGAAGGACCAAGGTGGGTTGGGCATAGAAGTTTTAGATATAAAGAGCAAATGTTTGTTATGTAAATGGATTTTCAAGTTGCTTAATGAACAATGAGTATGGCAGGAGCTCTTGACTAACAAGTATCTTTATGAGAAAACGTTAGCTCAAGTTGAAGCCCAACCATCTGACTCCCCTTTCTGGAAGGGACTGATGAGGACAAAAAATGTCTTCTTCTCGCGTGGAAGATTTGTGGTTGGGAATGGTCTTCAAGTACGGTTTTGGGAGGATGTATGGCTAGGCCAAAATTCGTTAGCGGACGAATACCCTTCCTTGTACAATATTGTGAGGCGCAAAAATGTACGGATATCTTGATGGTCACACCTTTATCGCATTCCATTCTGTTCTGAAGAGCACTTCTTGGGGACAAATGGGATGTGTGGCTGCACCTAGTAGAGCAACTAATGCGAGTCTCTTTAACTAACACACCGGATGTATTCAAATGGAATTTAAATACTTCTGGTGTTTATGTAGTCATGTCTTTATACGTTGATTTGTTAAATGGACACACAAGATATCTCTCTAAATACTTGAGGAAATTAAAAGTAGCACTAAAGATTAAGATCTTTATTATATGTTTCCTTCATCTGAAGGTGTTACTCACTGAAAATAACCTGGTCAAAAGGCGTTGGTCAGGTTGTACTAAATGTGTGTTTTGGCATGAACAAGAGTCTGTTCAACATCTATTCATATCATGTTCTTTTGCTCGCAATATTTGGAGACTCGTTCATTTTAGTTTTAATATCTCGCCACACACCAGCATTGCGAATATGTTGGGTTCTTGGCTTAATGGAATTGACTCTAAAACAAAAGCAAGGATACGCATAGGCGTGTCTGCTTTGCTTTGGTCAATATGGAACTACCGAAATGATATTGTCTTTAACAAATCAAATATTGCTCTATTACTTGCAGGTTATCAACGAAGCAAACTATTGGATCCACACATGGTGCTTACTTCTACCTGTGGATCAGAGGGCGCTTATGGATACCGGATGTACCCGCATGCTGGCGGTGGTGCGTTCTATATCTTGTGGCCGGGAGGATGGTTAAATCCTAGAATGCTAAATGCGTCAATTTGCGATCTTCATTTTGGCTCATTTTTGTATCCATTTTGTGTGATTCATGAACTTGTAATAGGCTGGATGTTTACTCTTCGAACATTTATTTAATATAAAAATAAGGCTGTGTGCATCATTTTGATGCAGAGGCCGAACATTGCCACCAAAACGGAGGTTAGAGCTAGCTAGCTAGCTAGGGCGAACGTCTCGATCGCAATTTCGCTAGCTTGAAGACGGGAAACCGACGAGCATCGATCACTCAAGAGACAGAACGGAGTACTGCAGCAGCCAACGAACGAAAACGATGGGGTCTCGACGCTAGCTCGCTCGTCGTGGTCGCGCGTTTGCATCATCCTGTCGGCTGTCGTGCTGGAGAAACAAGGCGTTTTTGATCTGGACCACCTCTGTTTATGTTTGTGGTGGGCACGCATGCATCGGCCACAAACAAGATCATTCACGACCACAAGAATATATGCAGGATTTTTTCTCGAAGAAGAAATAAATAATACTCCCTCCGTTTCAAATTAGATGACTTGCATTTGTCTATATACGGATGTATCTAGAGATGTTACATGTATAGGTACATCCACATGTGCACGAATAGAAAGTCATCTAATTTAGAACGGAGTGAGTACATAGTACTCCGTACATGATAGTAGTGACAAGATGAACGCATGCTTTAAAACAGAGTAGTTTTCAGCCCACGAGTGGTAGATGAGAGCAGAGTCCAGACTCCAGAGTGTAAAATGTGCTCGACTTTGGAACAGGCACACCGGCCGAGTACTAGACGACAACTCGACAAGGCCTGGAGCGCTGCGTGCGGCACGGGCTGACGCTACCGGCTACCGCGCGCAGGGGAGGGACCGACACAGAAACTCTCACAAATTAAAGCATGCGCGCGCGTGCGTGCAGGAGGTTCGTTCTATCCTTTTTTTTTTTGACACCTCCAAACAACCACGTATATTCACCACCGCACCACGTACATCGTACACAGTACAAAAACAAAGAAAGTACAATACGTAGAGAGGAGAACCAGAGCTTGCGCCGAGATCCGCAGCACCACCGGCTGCGAGGAAGACGAGGACCGGCACCACCACCTTGCCTGAGCCTGGGCAGATTTAAGCCCTTGAAAGACGCCGCCGAGACCGTCCGCCGCGCCGCGGCGGAACCCAAGTCGATGAACGAGCGGGGCAGACGTCCCCCCGGCTCTTCCACGCCGCTTTGCCGCGGCCAACGTCGTCGTCGAAGCCGCCGGAAGCCACCGAGCTTGACCAGCTCCAGCCGAAACGCATCTCCAGCACCGCCGCACCACGGCCGCCGGAGAAGGGAGCCCCCACACCGCAGATCCGCAGATCCGCGAGCAGGGACAGGACGGCCACCGCTCGACGGAGCACCCCCGGAGCTCCACCGCCGGAGGGGAAGGTCGCCGCCACCAAAACACCCACCAGCCGCACCACCGCCTCCTCAGCGCCGCCGGCGGGAAACTGGTCGCCCCTACTCTATGTACACGAAGAGGACGGGGGATCCCCCACCCACCCGCCGCCGGAGCGGACGGGGGGAGAGAGATCCCGCGACCCGCGACGGCGAGAGTGCGGCGACCAGAAGGATCCAGAAAATCGCCCTTCGCTACAGAAGAGGAAGGGGAGGGGAACGTGCGGGCCTCAGAGATGTGTATTGAGGTTCGTTCTATCCACGGGCAAATGGTTGTTTAAACACAGAACAAACAGACGCTCACCGATACGAATGTACGCTCACCCCGTATTCATAGATAGTACTCCGTATATATCAAAGCTGAGCAGATCGCTGCCCTATCCGCGCCCCGCTACTGTTCATCGCACTGTTCATCTACAGTGTTGAACAGTAGCGCGGTGGGCCCCACACGCCAACCTCACACCAAACGACTATTTCGCAAAAAACGCCCCTCGCGTCCGACAATTTACTCCACGGTCCACAAAACCAGCAGAAAAAGGACCTAAGCGCAAATCCCAAACACCCTAAGGACCCCCCTGCAAAAAAACCAAACGTCCCCCTTCCTCTTCTTCTTCCTCGCGCACGACCGGAAATCGCCGGCGCCACCGACGCGCGGCGCGGCCGTTCCGCACCTCCGTAGACAAATCGACGCCCACGGCGACATTCGCCGTCGTCTCCCCCACCTCCTCGCCCAGGAACGCGTGCCGAGACGGCCGGATTCGCCGCCGCCGTCCTCTCTTTCGCCGCCTCCGCCCGATGGTCGCCGCCGTCGAATCCCGCGTCTCCGGCGACCATTTGGCTCCAAATCCGTCACCATCTGGGTCGCCGTCGCCGTGCGACGGCGCGCCAGATGCGCGCAAGCACGCTGCCCCGCTCGCTCTCCTTCCAGCACTCCATCGTCGACCTAGCCGCTGCGGCCGTCGGGGCGTTCAGCCATTGATGACGTCATTCCATGACGTCATCCTGGCCCACCGTCAGTTTTTTTTTTTTTAAACTACCATGTGGGCCCCACTGCCAGGTCTTTTGCAACTGCACTGCACCCTACAATTTGTAAAATTCAAATATTTTAAGCTACAACTCAAAATATTACAAACAATATCCCAAAAAAAAAAAGCTTAGCTACAGAAAATCAATAATCAGTTCCAAAAATTTCATATCTACAACACATGCTCAAATTCCAAAAATTAAAATATTTCAATCCGTGAATCAAATTATAATATCACTATTTATAGGGAAATGTAATTTTCCGAATAATTCATTTTCCGAATAATCCTTCCTCGCCACAAATATTCAACATTTTAAATAGGTTCGAAACAAAGTTTCCCTTCCCTTTCCCCCAACAAATATTTTCCCATTCCCACAGACCATCCAAAAAAAAAACACAAAATCTTCTAAAATATTTCAATCGTTGAATCAAATAATGCAAACAAAATACCAGGATTTGCAGGGAAAATGTATTTCTTCCTCACCAACAAAAAAAATAGATATTTTATACAGATTTCGAACAAATTTTCCTTCCCTTTTTCCCAGACAAATAATATCACTGATATCGTTCGATATGACATACCAGATAAAAGAATTTACTTCAACCCATCTTACTTACATGCAATTTGCTAGATTATTTAAACACAGCAACCCATTTTTGTATCATGGGCTTCAAAATATCAAATTAAGAATACCACAAGTGCAAATATTCAAGAAAAACTGCTTCAAACTTATTTTCCAAGCAAATATATTTCAATCACAAACCAAATTCTAAAATAAAACATGCTTTACATCATTTTAAACGCTTCATCTATATTGTTTTACGGTATTTAAACCATTTTGCAAAACTGCTAAATGCCGCTAAATCAATAACTTCAACTCACCACAAAAAAATTAAAAAACTCATCAAAATGATTAAAAAAAATACAGCTGCCCATTTATAGCATGGGCCCAAAAATATCAACATAAAAGTACCACAAATTACTAATTACTTAGGTTGCTTAATTAACTATTTAAGACAAAATAAAACATATTATACCACTTTAGAAACAGTTCGCGGTTACAGAAAATATAAAAAAAATGTCTCCAAATATGCTCAAATGGGTTAATATTACGATATAACCATAATGTATTTAGTTTGAAAACGAAGTTAAATAGAATATTTAAGCCACAAAAGAAAACATATTCTACCATTTCAATTTAATTAACATATTAAAGGTAATATGATTAAATTCCCTCTAATTATGTATTTAAATTTGAAAACAAAAAACTTGATTACATGGATATTTGAAGCAAATACAAATTTACTTCCTCCAACTATGGACTTAATTTGATTAATAGTTAAACCAAAATACAAACATATTAAAACATTTCACAATGATTTACATTTAGAGATACTATAATTAAGCTCTCTCCAAATATGTAATTAAATTTAATAAATACTCAAATTGGTGAATATTCCAGGACAATCATAATGTATTTTCCTCTAATTATAATTTGAAATAAACCACTTATGGCAAAACAGAAAACATATTTTACAATCTCAATTTAGCTAACATATTAGAGGTAAATGATTTAATTTAAATTTACCAAATACACACACAATATATATACTTTAATTATGGAGTTATCTTACAAATTTATAAAAAAAAATACGAACTAACAAAATCGCGGCGTGACGTCGCGTTAAATTCTACTAGTAAATATATATACCCACACACATCTTACTCCTATAAGCACGACGGGTTAAGTCTTGAGATTAACAAAGTCATCACAGACACATTGCTATCGACGGGAACGTCGCTTGTGCGTTGTTGGATGGGCGGGGTATCATAGTACGCATATCCAAGGATGCCGCAAGTTGTACGCCAATGCGGATGACGGCGTAGCTCCATTACGTACCAACAGTTTTATGCACAAGTCGATCGCAAGTACGTTGTGTATGTTTTTCTTTATTTTTTTAGTTGCGACTAAAAAAGAACTATCATACTACATGTGGATTCCCACAGAAGGATGATCAAAGCACCAGGGTTGCCAATGTTGTACTCCGCCGCAGTGTACCTCGTAGAACAAGTCCAGTAATGCTACGTTGTTACCGACATCGTACTCCGCCATACAAGAAGACGTAAGTCGCAAGCGGATGTTGTTATCTTATTAATTAAATCTTAAAATGGATGTGGCCAACTGGCAAGCCGTGGGCGGATCAATTGTCATGCCGCTTGGGACCAAACACCTCGGGCGGCATAGAGTCAGCCTGGTACGCCCAGCCATCCCTGTTTGTGGTCTCTATCGTCTCGGAATGGCACAAGGCGTAGCGACAGGATTTCGTGTGATGTTTGGCAATATGATTGCATGCATGCATTGGTAATACAAGAATTGTCCATTCTCTTGGTAAGGGGTGTAGAAATATCATGTTGGATTGTGCAGTCTCATACTTAAATCTGTGGTACCTTATGACATGTAAATTTAGCACACTTTTTTTTTTGGTATAGACAGTTCTCAAAGTGATATCAACGTGATGCACGCTCTCGGATATTTGCTAAACTTGGTGAAAGTCAAACTTTGGAGTACAACTATGAGATCAATGGCCACCAATACATCCAGAGATACTACCTAGCCGATGGCATCTATCCTTGTTGGTCGATACTTTTTAGACAATCTGCAACCCTACATGTTCGCAAAAATCTACTTTGCTAAAACATAAGAGAGTTGTAGGAAGAATGGGGAGCGGGCATCTGGTGTGTTCTAAATTGGTTTTTGCTATTATATGATACCCTGCTAAAACATGGTCGTTAGATCATATCTAGGAGGTCATAAATGACTGTGTTATCGTACACAACATGATTGTGCATAGTGAGTGTGAAGTTGGACTAGTGTTTGATCAACAGTTTGACTATCAGGACCCTATTGCGAGCCACAACACGGCTTATCGAGCGAATTTGTTCAATTTATTGCCATGCATGAGAAAAATCGTGATGAAAAAAATCATCACCAATGCAAGATGAATTAGTTGAGCACTTGTGGATGCTTAACGAAAACGTATAGTTTAAGAGACATGTTGTATTCTAGAACTTATCGAATTTTAATTTTAAGTGGAATATGTTGGCCGAGGTGTGTCGCTGGGGTTACCACCCTAATAGAAGCTGGTGCGTGTCCAGCATCCCATACAGCTGGCAATTTTTTGGGACGTCGAACACATTATTATCAAGGCTACACGTGAAGATGCTCTTAGGACATAGAGAGTATCTGCCAACGATCGTGAAGTGTTCCCCAAACATAGAGCTGGTTATTTCAGATTGCTCTATGCAGTGGCGGATGTAGGATGAAATTGGTTGGGGTGCCAAGCTAAAAAACTTCCCTATTATACTCAGCATTTAGCAACAGTTTATCCAAAAACGTGTAGCAATTAGCTAGAATTGTCCAAATATTAGTATCTCAATGAATTTCTACATATTTTAGGTGGTGCCATGGGCCATGGCATCCCAACTGGATGCGCCCATGTCTATGCATGCCTGTGCTCTGAGCTCTCTCCTAAATGAAAAACCGAATGTACTTTTATAGTCGCATGAATTCTCCATGCATGCGACACTTCTAATTAGTTTTCTCCAAGAAAGAAGTGGCCACAAAAAAATGCTCACTCTATTCTTACTACCTCATTCTGACTTTTTTAAAGTCAAACTTTGTAAGTTTAATTAAGTATTTTCTTAATCTGTTTCGTTAAGTTTAATAAAGTTTGATTTTGTGATATTTATAAAGTTTGGTTTTGTTTAATCTCACAACGAAGAGTTAATTATGAATGGAGAAAGTATCTGTCATGGTGAGGTGTGCTCCAAACAGAGAGCTGGTTTTTACAGATCGTGTCTCCCGCTGGCGCAGGGTCACGATTGGCACGCGTGGCCGTGGTCCAACTCCCGCCGACGTGGGGCCCACCCAACATATGCCAGAGTGCCAGGTAAGACAGCGGCTCCTCCAGAACAACTTTAAAATCACGAAAGAGCTCCTAGCACCATTCCCTTTTGCGGCCGAGAACATGCGCCTCGCCCCCGTCCCGATCATCGGGCCCACATGTCATCGGAGTTTCCACGTCGTACGGAACGGCGGGTAAGGAGTGGTGGGCGGTGAGAAAAAGAATGGGGCGCCAATTGGCTCCGCTTTTGGCGTCAGCGGGTGGGCCCGGCGCCCACGGAAGCGCGGCACGTCACGGGGGGATCATTATTTCCGCATTGATTTCACGGTCTGTGTAATGCTTTTGTTCTCCCGTCGCATTGATCTCTTCTGTGCTGCCGCAGTTTTTACCTGTCACGCCAGCCATCGTATCAGATCCCCCTGGGCATCTCGCCTCACCCCAACCCGCACACACAACAAAACATGCTGTGTTTGATTATTTTTTATCAGAACATTACTTTCATGAGCCAACCCAAAAGATATACACCAATAATTGTCTCTTGCTCTCTCTCAGTTACACAATATAGAGAAAATGACACAAAACCACCACATTTGGGAAAACTGTGACACCCGTGTGTAAAAAAACTACCAAAAGTGGGGTAAAACGACCCAGTTTGGCCACATTTACCCCAAATGTGGTGGTTTTGTGTCATTTACTCCACAATATAAGATGTTATAGATATTGCAATGTGGACTACATACGGGTTAAAAAGAGTGAATATACACACTAAAACGTATCTATACTCTAGATGCATACGAAAATGAGAAGACCTAAAACATCTTATACTTGGAAACAAAGGGGGTATATCGCAATAAAATGACCCGTCTCAGTGGCGTAGCCACACTAGGGCTGTGTAGTCAAATGACTACACAGCTTTTTTGGTTATACAAGCAGATTTAATGTAAAAATAATAATAAATAGTATAAATACGAGTATTTGACTATACAGTTTTGCGTTGACTACACAGAGGTTAAGTTCTAGCTCCGCCACTGACCCGTCTACTAGGTTTCCTTTTCATTCAAAGGAATGACCCAACAACAAAGCTATAAGCTCGACTACAATCAATTACGTTGAGCAGGCATGATAGAGGGATAGACAAAAAAAATTATTGGGCATAGTGCCACCGGCAAGATTGACAAGCTTCGAAAGTTCTATAGATCACGCACCAAAGAAAAAAAATGGTTTCTTTATAAACCAACGAATACTCCAATGTAAGTATTTACTTGAATAAGAACATGATTATAAACACTAAGATATGGTGTCTCGTTTGGGGTGATTTGCAACGATGTTGATATCGCTAAATGTTGTGGTAAAACCTTTCTGCGGCACCAAGGGTTTTCTAGACGCACAACAAAGACGGCCAACATAATGTGTCCTTGTACATATTTTTGGCTGGACATAATGTGATGTGGTAGATGGGAAGCAAGCATGGTGTTATTTCAAGCCCCGAACCCTCTCTTCACTCTCCACTCCGCCCTTTGTAAACCCTAACCACCCCCTACTCCTCTCACATCTCATCTGATCATTCTCTCAGCCGCGCCACAAGATGGTGTGCAAGCTCAATACATGCATGATTTCCTCATGTGAGTACTATCTCGCTTGCCTGGAGGAAGCCTTACGTGCCACAATACGTCCTTCACCAGTGTTCCTCACTGGTCGGTATGTTCTTCACCACTTATCTTAATTTCAAGTTTCTTCTCGAGATTAATAACATAAATATCACTCCTAAGATCTCCCCCGAGGAGTATGGCATGCATTACAATGACTTGCTCAAAACCATCCGTGAGACGAGGAAAGAAATTGTGAAACAATGAAGAGGGTCTTCATTGGCCATGGAGAAGTGAATCAACCATCTTTTTATAGTTAGTTTTGTAGATCTAGGACCTACTGAACAACGAGTGGCTCAAACCTTTTTTAGAAGTAATATATTATTATTTGAATGAAATGAAATTTCGATCCAAATTTTTGATAGTGATGTCATTGATAATGCCGTTCCAATATGAAAACTTGAATATGGTACAGAAGTAAATAGATTGTATCATAGACATATGATGCCCTAAATGTGTCGTGCTTGGTCATACATACCATGGCTAGCATATACCTACCACCTTAAAAATATGCACCGTATCGTGGTGCAATCCATAAATGTGGTGGAACATATTTCTCGACGGATAGCTAATCGCCTAGCTGAGTAACAAAATTAATGTATGTGACGATTTTTTTCTCTCCGTCAAGCGTGGCTGTAAGCACCCTATCAGCATGAGCATGTTGTAATGATATGTAGACCAAAGGCGTGAGCCATAATGCAATCGTATTATTTGACAAAAAATAGTTAGCTCGACATAGAAAGCATTTCGTTGAACTTATATAACTTTTACTTGTACTATATATAATATAAATCTGAATAAATTATTTACACAATAATAATATCATCCGGTTGGTCATGAAAATTGTTTCGCTAATATCCACATATTTAATAAGATTTCAAAGGAAGTTATTTACATAGTTGAAGTTAAAAATTATGTATGCTTTAAAATTTATCTATTTTTGAACTGAAAGGGTATCAATCGTAATTAGTGTGAACAATATCAATGTTCTCAGTGTGCTAGACGGGTAGACATAACAATTTTCCTCCACCTGCATTATCCAAGGCACCTCTCACCCGCATTGCACACTGTCCCTTTCTCGATCTATAGGTGAGCTGGTGAGGAGTTCGAGTTACCTCTGATCCAGAAACAGCGTCCATAAAATCCACCGGTTTACTACCACTTCCATCCATTGGTCCTTTGATGGCTTCTAAAAGTAGAAACCATCCGCAGTCCTGCACTCTCCGGCCTCCATTAGGGCATCTCTAGCCGTGCCCCCCAGCGCCCACCTAAGGCGAAAAATAGCGCCGTTTCGCTGTGTTAGCGTCGTTTTTCTCCCAGTTGCCCCCCAGGAGTCCAAATAGCGCCGTTTCGGTCTGAAATAGCGCCGGCGCTCCTAGGCCAGACCCAGCCCATTGGGTTCCGCCTGGGGGGTGAAAATGCGCGAAAACACGGCGGGCCAGCGCTGTCAGCGACTTGGACGAAATGGCGGGGAAACGGAGCGAAAACGCGGCGTCGTCATCTCCTCGGCTTCCGCGCTGGTCAAAAGCCTACCGGAGTTACTGCGGTGCCGTCTGCGCCACCGTCGACGTGTCCAATCCCTTGCCACGCGCCGGAGTTATGGCGCGCCACCGTTCGCCTCCCCTGCGCCTATAAAATCCCCCATCCTCGCCGTGGCAAAGCACACCACTCCCTCTCTCTCGCCTTCTCTTCTCCCCACAGAGCACACCAGCAGCAAACCCCGGCGACGACGTCGCCGCGAACGGCTTCGGCCGCCGCTTCCTCCAACCAGAGGAGGCGCGGATGCTCTACCAGGCGGGCTACCCCGCGCCGCCGGATATGCACGTCCCTGGCGCCTCCGGCGGCCAAGCCTCGTGGCGGCTAAGCGCGGGCGGCGTCCCCGTGCCGCCGCCGCCCGAAGGAGTGGGCCACGTCGAGGCGATCCAGGAGGTCCTCGCCGGCCTCACACCGGAACAGGCGGAGGACCCACGGTGGGATCCGGCGAATACTGCGTTCTGGACGCAGTACTTCGCCCGGGGCCACGAGCAGGAGCTGGTGGACACAGGGCGCAACGGCCCTGTGGAGGGGCGGAAGAACTCCAAAGGCCGCTGCCAATGGTGGGGTGCTTGAGGGCGCAACCTCGCCTTCGTCCTCGAGCACATCGCCGCCGTCAACAGTCCGCGGCTGACGATGTCGCCGCGCACGTCGTGGTGGCTGCCCCGGCGGATGGGCTCCACATCTTCTAGGAGGTGGAGCGCCAACGCGCGGCGGCGGAGCGCCAACCCGCGGCCCCTCGCCGTCGCATGCCATCTCCCCCGCCGCCGCCGCCCTACATCATCCTCGACCCCAGCGACGAGGAGGACGCGGGCCGAGCAGGTGGCACGGCGGAGACGACGGCCAAGGCCCCAGCCGCCGCGCCGGAGACCCGAGCGACTCCGACGGCGACGACGGCGACTACAACCTGATTATCTACAGCCAGTTGGGCATGTAGAATGACGTAGATCGCCAAATTATCTATTTTCAGTTTTTAGTTTAAGTTTCTACTATGTAAAGTTGGCAAGAACTGCGAATTTCGCCCTTGTATGAATGAAATTCGCCAAATTAGCTATTTTTCACCTAAATTTGTTTTCTTTAAATCTTGAGCTTCTTCCTGGGTTTGGTCACGGCTGGGAAAACGTCGCCCTCAGTGCGTGAAATAGCGCCGTTACCCCCTAAGCGGCGCAAAATAGCGCCGTTTTTCGGCCTAGTGGCACAACGGCCGGAGATGCCCTTACATTTACACATACCCGAGAGCTAGCTGGCTAAGCTACCTCCTTTCCCTCTCATCTCCTGTGTGCACCACAGGAACTATAGCCCCCCATTCTTGGTAGCTCGTAATTGCTAGTAGATCGATCAACTGGTCATGGAGAAGATACAGTGCGGCTCCAAGAGCAATGCTCACCGGAAGGGCGGCGGCAGCGGCTCCGGCAAGAACAAGCGGAAGGGCGGCGGCGCGAAGGCGATCAAGGTGGTGTACATCTCCAACCCGATGCGGGTGTCCACCGACGCGGCGGGGTTCCGCTCGCTCGTGCAGGAGCTCACCGGCCGCCACGCCGACCCCTCCAAGTACACCGGCGGGGGTGTCGCTGTCGATGCCGGCGAGAGCAGCGAGGGAAGCCCGGCCGGGCCGCTGATGGGCCCAGCACCCAGCCCTGGTAGCACGGCGGAGTCGTCGGAAGGTGCCCCCGCGTGCAGCCAGGACGTCGGCCCGACCGTGCCGGCGGGGTATGCGTACGACGAGGAGGAGGAGGACAGCTTCCCGCCGCAGCTGATCGACAACAGGTACTCCGTCTTCTCGCCGCCGACGTTCCTCTACAGCTCGCACAGCGAGTTGTGATCCGATCCATCCAAGCTGTGATCCAATCCATCCAAGTTTGCCCATCGATGGATCGAGCCCTGCAGCAGAAACATGTATGTATTGCTCTTAATTGCATGAAGACTGTACCTGTATCATATGTGCATATGTGTGTTTCCATTCGTAGCTAGCTAGATAAACTGAAATTAAATTGTGTACTGCTGCTCCAAATCGGTTTACAGTACTCTACTGTGGCGAAACTGAACTTTTCTGCTCCAATGTCTACTGTATTTCGTGGGTGCCAGCTGGTTCTAAAATTGATTGGTTGGGTTTAGTTATCTGATGATGATTTGCAATGTTGACAGAACTTATAATTAAGTGTTCGAAACCGAGACTATCGGATTTTTTTTTCAGTGCCGGTTTGGTTTTTTTTTTTTTTTTTGAGATTTTATGTGCGGTGAAGCAACACATGTCACAAGAGGATCGGCTACAAAAATTGCCTTTGATACAAAGCTAGCTCACTTTTGGCATGCATGCATAGAAACCAGTGATGTATGTCAGTGTGTCACCACCACACTGGCCTTCGCATGTATACTCCTATCTAGGTAGGGACTCGATCTATCCTGGAGTAGCATGTGCCTTCGCCCTGATATTTCGTGATGTAGAAACTTGAGTACATAAATTAAGCATATGCGCTATGCAAAGATGATTTGACATTATTATTACTGTGATTTTTGCAGTATAAGTGCATTCGTTTTCGAATTCATGATGCATAAAATAATCCTAGCATCCTCAAGTATATGCTTAATTTACATAAGCAGAATATATCTTTACGCTTGAATGGGCCATTTAGGCCGCACAGTGGTGCGGCATGATCTAATGGATGCTGCTGATTAGTGGTAATGAGGACCCACCAAATGAGTAGGAAAGTTACCATGTTGAAACTTTTAGCATATTTCTCTCTTTGCTCGATCATCTTTCTAATGTATCTAGCATCACTACTTTTTATGATACAATAGATTACAGAATGTATTACCTTCGTTTGAGATTAATTAGCTCATAAATTTTGTGTAAACATATATCCTCTAGGCTCTAGCTCGGTCCTTGAAGTTTTATATGTTGAGGCTAGTAAATATGTGTAAACGCAACCTCTAGGCTCTAGCTCGGTCCTTGCAGTTTTATATATTGACAACAATTGTGCTAAGCTCATGCTTTACCATCGGAAAAAAATGAGATATATAGATTCAGTTGAGTCGGTAATGATGCTCATCTAGAGAGCATCAATGACTATTTTGAGTACACGGAAACTGATATATGTATGTTCGAAATCATATACTAAATGTATTATCTTTAAATTTAAAAATTTCTAGGATTCAAATTATCTAATTGGCATATTTTGCAGGATTAGGAAAATTTAGAGTAAATAATGAACTTATAGATCTAATTTAGCGAAGTTGGCCATTTACTACTTTTCTATTGCACTAATTTTCTTATATTAATTTGATCAAAGTTGTACTTGTAAGCGTAGGTTGATCGGAAAGGTAAACTTGTGTCAGGATTCTACAAACGAAATTAAATTTAGTCAAGTCCAGAAAAATTGTGTTACTCGTGGCATTTCAAAAGACATCTCTACAACGACTTAACTATATGATCGTTGACAGATGAATCCCCAGGATAGTATAAACCTATTACAAAGTAGCACAATACATTAAATAATGTTCAAAACCATCCATTTTTAGAAAAGGATGATGACCGTGCAAATACCCATATATTATTAATTATCCAACAATGTCAAGCAAAGACATACATTGATGCCAAACACCGTCTAAAAAGAGAAAAATTACAGAGACCATCTGCCTCGAGGCAATATTTCTACGATCTTTATCATAAGCCCTATGAAAAGTGTCAAAACAATGGAAATACACAACTGCTAGATAAAGCTTTCAGTAAGAGTTTGTCGCACGTGTGCTAATGAATACGAGTCCAATTATAGGTCAAACTTATGATTTTCATCCCCAAGCTGAGATTCGAGCCACCACCTCCAGCAAAGTCATGACACACATCGACCTTGCTTTATATGAGGTCTTATAGTTTCACCAAATTGAGTCCTTACTTGCCGTTGGAACTGTCACTCCCAACAACGTCACTACCGGTTGGCACCTTATCGCGAGCTGGATCCTGGTGTTGAGAGAATGAGGCCCTCATATGTTGTCGGAGAAGACGTCGGAAGCATGTTGATGCCCTCGCTTCTACTCACACCTCCTTCAAAAACATCAATGTGAGAGGGTGGGACGTTCGAGAGGTCTCTGCCCCAGCATGCTCCACCACATCCCATCTATCGGACATACGTCATCATTGAGCTGCCGGTCGTCAAGCTCGTACAGACCCACATTCTTCTTGGAAAGAGTACTCTAGTGGCCTTGTATTTTAAACCGGTGGGAGTAGGTCAAACATTCACCTAGCTAAAAGATGTCGTTGTGGATCAGTTGAAACCACACTCTCGCTTTGCCTTGTTCTGACAAAGTCTTGAAAAATGTTAGACTAAGATGAAGAGACACTAGTACAGAACCTTACATTAGAGCCGACCCTGAGAGTCACCTCAGCCGGTTTTCATGACCGTCTCTAGGCAGAGGTCTCTAATGTATGCTCCACTAGAGTCGGTTCCCTGAGACCGGCTGTAATGAGCTCGGCCCCTCGGACTGCCGGGGAAAACAACCGTCTCCAATAATGGTACCATCGGAGACGGCCTTGATTAACAGACGTCCGTAATGCTTATACGTCTGATCCCTGAAGTTTTATAATGAGCGACGCGTAGTTTTCTTGGCCGTCTGCAATATTTCTGCGCCGGTAATTTTCCTGGTCGTCTCCGATGTGTATAATATTGGAGACGGGATGAAATAAGAACCGTCTCAACTTACATTAGAGACGACAGAAAATAACGGCCGTTTGAGGTAGCTCTTATCAGACGGCGTATTTTATTTTTGATCCAACCGGCTCTAAGTTCCGTCTAACTCAGTCAAGTTTGTACTAGTGAGATATGCCCTTTGTTTAGTCTTGAAGGAACTATAGTCCTAATATTTGAATAGGTTGGTTTCAATTTAAGAAACACCGTTTGTTGCAAATATATCAAGCTCATGTACTACTTAACAGTTAATGCATCTAATATTTATACATTTTAAAGCCGCCACATGCATCAAATCAAGAATGCCTCCTTTGATATTTTGTCTGTCATGGGCCAAAGTATGTAAACAAAGACTATGTCGGTTGAGGAAAAGACATCTCCATTTTCATTTTTGTATTGAAGAAAGGAAAAAAGGTCAATGCCATGAATTGATATTATTAAACTTACCATTGACCTCAGATGTTTAATTTGCCAATCAACGCATCAGGAAGTTCTATCAGTTTAGATAGCTCCAGTAGGCTACACACATGTTTATGTGTACATATATAAACTGAAATTAAGTAGGCTACTTTTATATTAAAAATGGTTTTTTGTTGCGAATGGATTATGCATGGTTAGAGTGGAGTGAACCTTTTCAACAGTAGGAAGCTACTGCATGATAAGTACATAGTTTTTCCGTACAGAATATTCATGTCTTGCCATCCTAAAAAAAATCTCCAGGTAACACTTCATCCAAATTATCATGTCGGCCTTGACATATTTTTGCCATATGCTTGATACAAAGGAAAACCAGCAACTGTTGGATCTTTCGGTGAAAATGCGGACGGTTGTGTCTATTGCAGCGCTCCCATGGAAATGATACCAGCTGATCCAGTTTTATTCTTGCGACCTATATTTGTTATACTTCCAATTTTTTCAATCATGACTTTATTTTGTCATTTCTGTATTACCAGCGCACTTTTCAAGTGTTCCAAGGAATCTATGAAACATGAAATTTCAGAGTTGTTTGTCAGCTTGGAATGCTATGTGTTGGCTGTTGGTACTTTTGGATAGGGAAGGTAGTTTTATCCCTGCGGTTGTATTTTTAGCAAACTGGGCTGATGCCCCCCCCCCCCCAACACACACCCACATTTTTTTAAGTCATAATGTTGACTGTATTGGTTTGCGAAAATAGTTGTTTCGCATGTAAGGAGATTAATAATAAATCTGGTGGATCCTCCGGCCAAACAATTGACTGCGGACTCTCCCCCCTTACGAAGTTACAAGCTCGAGTCTGACCCACTTTATTGTTTCCCATAGGAGTATGAACAAATATTAAACGGACAAGGAGTCGAGATATAGAAAAAAGCATATTCCTTGTAGATTGTCGTCGCCTGTCCAACGGAGTTTTGCGACATTCCTGCATTGTTGATATAACCTCCATACAATCACTGTTTATAATCAGTCTGGAGCATCCAACATGTCCCGTGAGCAAAACAATGTCACAAAGCACACGAGCTTTCGACGTAGCAACATATATAGAATGAATTAGTCCCAGCAAATATAGTTGCGATGAAGATACCCTTGTCGTCACGAATGACCGCTCTCGTCGCGCCAACACAATATTCCACGGGAAGGCCACATCCACATTCTTTTTTGTAACTTTCCTTCGGTTCCTCTCACCACTTGCGATGGATTCCGGGGTTTTTTTCGCATGACCTATATTGGTTCATTGTAATAGCGACAATGGGATGTACAATGTGGTGATGCAACATTCACAGTCCCCTTTGCCACCAAATGTACGTGTCGTGATGATCAGCTCTTTTATCCCCACATCCTAACATGATGGAGCTAGACAATCGGGCTTTCTAAGGTAGGCTTCTAAAACCGTCAAACCAGCCCTCTAAGAGCATCTCTAGTGGCATGTGTATATGGAGGTGGATGCTAAATATACACGATTAAAGTCAAAAAACTCCTCCCAGTGGATCGTGTATAACGTCGTGTACGTTTACACGCCGCATCCACGAGAGTATCAGGCGTGGGAGTAAACACCACCAAGCCACGCTCGTGGACTCGCGAAAAGGAGGCAGCCGCTCTCCTCCCGCCTATGTCCGAACCTCGCCGGCGGCCACTCCCCTCCGGTATGCCTCTCTCTCCCTCTCTTTTTTTCATTCCCCGCTGTAGAGAAGCCAGCAGAGGAGGCTGCGGGACATCGGGTGGCGGCGCTCGCCTGGCCAAATCTGGCGGCGGCGGCGGCGCGCCATGGAAAGGGGAGGGTGCGGTGTGAGCTCCGCCGTGGCCTGGATTGCGACGGCCCCGGCCTGGAAGGCGGCCTGGAGGGTGCGGCCGCGGCTTGGAGGCAGAGGGCTCGGCTCGATGGGCTGGGCGCCGGTTGCGTCATGGAGGGCTCGTCCTGATGGGGAGGGCGCGGAGAGAGGGGCTGGGGGAGGTGGGGTGAGCGCCGGCGCGGCCTGGAGGGCGGCGGCCGCGGCCTCGAGACAGAGGGCTCGGCTCGATGGGCTGGGCGCCGTCCGCGTCATGGAGGGCGTGGTCTGGAGGCGTATGCGGCCTGGAGGGCATCGTGGCCTGGGTGGTCTTGATTTGGTGCTCGGGTCTGCTTAATTTTTTGCTGTCCATCGACTTGGTGCTGGCTGTGTAGATTGCTATATAGATTGCCCATCGACTTGGTCCTGGCTGTGTAGATTTGGCTGTGTAGATTGCTATATAGATTGCTATATTAGTACCTCGTTGTAGTTTGATATATAGATTGCTATCAAATTTCTGTGAATTTGCTAAGATGTTTGTTGTTGGCTGTGTGTCTTTTTTCATTGTTTGCAGATGGATGGTGATGAAAGTTTCTTGGACACCATGGGTTTTGGTTTCTCACAAACACAACCAGAAAGTCTAATTGGAGAGCAAGCAACCCCATCAACTCAGCAACAAGCAACACCATCAACGCAGCAACGTTCTGCAATAACAAAGGAAAATCTAACAAAGGAAAAATTGGTCTAGTGAGAGAGGTGGTAGGGGTGGTTTATATAGAACAGAAATATAGCCGTTGAAAATATAGCCGTTGGAAATATGGCTGTTTGAAAAATATAGCCGTTGGGATATACACGTCTACACGTTCCACTGAAAAACTAGGAGGTGTAAAATTTAGCAACGTGTATATGGAGGTGTATATGGAGATATACACGTCCAATTTTACACCTTCCACTAGAGATGCTCTAAGTGGTGGACATCTCATTGGCTAAATCTGAGAGACCCAAATTCCTCCAAATCTCAATTACTCTCCGGCACTAAAAAAGGGCATGCAAAGTATCTTCACACTAGATATTGCATGTCGAGAAAATATTGCTACTGATGATGTGTGTGTGTTAGCAAGTACACAATTGCAATGAACGACACCATGTAGTAATCTCCAAGAGAAGATTTTAAGCTTTGCAGAAAGCTTCAGGGATCAGACGTTGGACCAAACCATGTTAACATCAGATGTACCTATTCTATTGGTTCTAGTCTGTCTGTACCGTATTGATGCCTCCATTCCGTGTAGTAAGCCATCTTGAGGGTCCGGTTTACATGAACAAGGAGGAAAGAGACCCCGATAATTCTTCATGCCAAGATTTTGAACAGGGTCTAGTGATCCAGCAACTCTACGCCGCTCCTTCAAAAGACTAGCATGAATCCATTGGAACCACATATGTTGGTATATCTTCTTCGTGTTGCCTACTATATATTCCCTCCGTTCCAAATTAGTTGACTTGGATTTATTCAAATTTGGATATATCTATACTTGTAACATGTCTAGATACATCCACATGTGAGTAAATGGAAGTCAAGTAATTTGGAACGGAGGGAGTATCTGATACCTTTTTGAACGGGTTTGTCAATGCCCCTTTTTAGACAACTCTCTCGATGTTGTTGAGCAAGGCATGTAATAAGCGCAGTCTAATAGCGTGTTACACGAGATCACAAGGACAATGACAAATTCTATTCTCCGCTCAATGGAGAGCGGAACGCGCTCTACTCACGTGGGCGCTGATTTTAGTCCAGGGTAAACGTACGATTCAGCTTACTCGTTAGATTTGGAGGTACATTAGTTTTTTAGGGCTTTTTTGCCTTTTGTTTATGGTCCATTTTGCAGTTTACATTTTTGATAGTTTTTTTTTTCACTTTAATCCATTTCTCGATGTTTTTATTGAAAAATCGTTCAAATAGCATAGAGGTTCATATTGGAATTTTGTTCAAATAACATAAATGTTCTTCCTGAAAAAATGTTTAAACGAGACAAATACTCCTACTAAAAAATCGTTCAAATAATATAAGTATTTATATTGAAACATCGTTCAAATAACATAAATGTTCTTTCTGAAAAACCATTGAAATGTTCATTTTGAAAAATCGTGCATATGAAATAAATGTGTTTAATTTATTATCTCTACTATATAATACGAGTAGTGTTTCTTCCTTCGTCCGTCCGTGGTACGTACGACCGTGGTCCATACGTTGGTACGTCGCTCGCTTGATGGCCCGCAGAACGATCGAGGAAAGAACAAAAACCTGGAACGAGTTCGTCTCAAACACGACCTCCTACGACCGTCCGACTCTTGCGCATATCACCACACGATCCCACGTGTGGGCTCAAGCCCAAATAAAGGGGAGTCGGAAGGCGAGGCCGAGACAGATCGTCAACCGGCAGCTCCCATCCTCCTGCGGTGAGCTCGCCACCGTCGACTACATCATGGAGCAGCACCCCGAGCTCGGCGGCCTCCTGCTCATCAGCATTAGCGCGTCGTCGTGTGGGTACTGCTTGTACGTGCTGGCGGCAGGATTAGCAGCTAGCGTGGCCATCTGATTGTAAGGGCGCCGTACATGGCTGTGCTGTTCGAGTCGTTCCAAAAGAAGAAGAAAATTTGTCTGATCGATCCAACATGTTCGATGCAGCCGGAAAAAGTAATTAACATGGTACATACTGTAGACGTATACACATGCATCCTTTTTCTTTTTAACGAACACATGCATCTCCTTACGTGTGTGACATCATGATGCATACATACATTTAATTTCTGGTTGATAGCAGAGTTCATAGTTATGTACTCACGAGTTTGGACCCTCCGGGCGATGGGCTTCTGGACGTGCTGCTTCGCCACAAGTTTTTCCTAGATGACAGAGTTTTCTGAAGAAATATGGGGGCAGCACACCCTGGAAATACAGGACAGAGGACTGAGGAGGCGGAGGTCTTGACTTTACAAAAAAGCAGAAATTCGATGTCATCAGACCGGGCTTGGATGACATCGTACTGAGAGAAGAGAAAATTAACCCTATACTGGTCCACCTGGAGACCACGAAGATAACAATTAGAGAAATTTTAGTTAGCTATAGCTGATGTGCTGTGGAGGCCCAGCTTATGGCCTTTATAAGAAATAAACATAGACAAAGGTCCTAAGCATGACAATATATCATCTTTGTAAATACATTTAATTACGCAAATCATGAAGCAAATTTTCATAGCACGTGTGCATGAAACATAAGCACGAGTATGTAACTATTATGTTTACACATGTAACGTAAAACAAATTTGAGAGCCCGTAGCAACGCACGGGCATTCAACCAATAATGATGCTGAATTAACAATATAAATGAAGAACGAATATTAGGGATAATTTCAGGAAAGCTTGGTTGTTATCTAATATTATCAGGAGTTATTTTGCAGAAGCCAAAAAATCTTTAAGTTTGTCATGACAAAATAAATTAGTATTCCCATTGCAACGCACGGGTGTTTTGCTAGTTCAAGTAACATAAATGTTCATATTTGTAGAATCGTCTGAATAACATGAAATACTCATATTTCAAAAATCGTTTGAATAACATGAAATGCTCATATTTCAAAAATGGTTCAGAGAATAAATGTTCTTTTTTTTTCTACAACTGATTTTTTCCTTATTATTCCACAAACTTGAACACATTTTTGTACCTTTAAAAGGGGAAAAACAGAAAATAAAACAGGAAAGATAAAAGAGAGACAGTACCTGTTATTGGGCTGCACTAGCAGCGGCCAATTAACAAAGCGTTGAAGGCCGGAGGTATTCCGTCCCGCGCTGAGCAGAGAACAGGACCTCCCATGACAATGGACCCGTGGTTTTGCGGCCCGTAGAGAGACGGCCTTTGGCAAGCAGGCCCAGTCGCGTACGGAGTTTTACCCCAGGTGATAAGCGATAAAAAAAACTGTTGTATTTTCTAGAGAACCGCCCCGCTCGGTCGGTGGTCGGCAGAGACAAGGCGGCCGCCGGCCGGTGGTCGGCTGGTCGCGAGCGTACGGGCTAAAAAATCACCCGGAGCGCATATCCGCTCCAAGTCCGACTGGCCGTCCGGTCCGGTCTCGGACGAACCAAGAGAAGCGGAAGAATATCCGGATGCGTTGATCGAAAAGCAAGTCCGTGACGTAAAGAAAAGATGGATGAGTTATGTCACAAAAAAAAGAGGAAAAAACCATTTTAAAACTCATAGAGCTTAGCCAAATCAAAACCCGAACTCGACTGAAACCTGAACTTGTAATCCCGGTCAATTCCAGACCCTGTACTAGTTTTGTACTAACATACTTAAAATATCAGATTTGATACTCCCACTCCACCGATAACATTGACTCACATATCATATTTATCTTCTACCTCTGTCCTATCGTTCGACGGCGAGATACCCTTCCCGACGTCAATGGTGGCTTTGGAAGATTAAGTCTGTCTAGGTATGGTTCTTCAGATCTTGCTTCGCCAGATCAATCTTGGATTGTTTCTCATGGTTGCCACGAGGAGGTTTGTCCTCGCAATATCTATCCCGGCTACTACGTCTTCGGCAATGGTGATTCGTTCTCTCGGCTCCCAACGACGTCGACAAAGTGGTTCGGTTATCTGTCCCTGGAATATCAGTGGTGGTGCTCTTGCCGATGTTGCTTGATTAATTTAATGGCTGCGTTCGTGCACAAAGTCTTGGCATTGCGGCTCAAAATTAAAAAGGGAGAACCTTCGGTGGTATTCACAGGTCTGTGGTTTGTTGGCTTCGACGTTATTCTACGGCTGCCTTCAGAAAAGTACAAGATTGTGCCATGGATGAAGAAAGGGCTTGAAGATCCCATAGATTTGCTAGTCTCTTTTAGTATTGTTTTTATAATCGATGTAATCGTGTACTCTTTGCTGTTTTAATATATGTTGAAAATTTCAAAAAAAAATACCCGAATCAATCGCTTTCTCTCTCCGGACCCCATCCGCTCGATTCCCCTCGCACCCCGCGCCTCCTCTCCCCATTCAATTCCCCTAACTTCGTCGGCCACCGCCGCCCTAATCTTGCGCGACTTCTCCTCGCCACATTCTGCCGACCGACCGACCAGCACACCTGCACCGGCTGGTCATGGCAGAGCAAGGGCGCCGGGAGTAGGGAATGGCGGTAGGGGCAAAGAACAACTCCATTCTCGCTCATCGTCTACACCCATAGCTGCGTCTTACGGCCACAGAAGAAGAAGCCGCTTGCGGTGAGGCCTTTACAATGAAGACCAGGTCAAGGGACATCCACGTCGTGCAGGGCACCCAAAGACAGGACCCCAAGGTCAAACTTTGTTTTCCCTTGCTAATAGGGATCAAATCTAAGTCTCCTCTTATTCTACTTATTACTTGAATCTGCATATACTCCATCTCGGCATGGCAGGAGACCTAGGAGGCTAGGACAGTGAGGAACGTATTGGGGAAGAAATATGTTACAAGTGGGGTCCACATGTCAGCGAGAGTAGTCTGCAATCTCGGTCGGCATCATCGTATTCTCGGTGCTCCAAACATGTATAGGGTTCAGTTTAAACCGGGTTTACAAGTTCGGGGTGCCAACGACCAGGTTTCGACTTGGGGGTTGGATTTGTCTAACATCTACAAATTCAAGGTTTTCTTTCGAAAACAAATTCAAGGTTTAAAAATGGATTTTTTCCAAAAAAAAGAAAAGAAAAAGAGGATGCGCCCATGCTCGCCTCGCGTGGATTTCCGTGCGTCCTCGTACCATGTCCGTCCGTGAGGTGAGGTGAGGACGGTGACCACGCATGAGGTCACCACACGCGACAGGTACGTGTTTGGACGCATGCGATGAGGCGTGACGGTTCCGCGTCTAGTCGGACATGGGCATCAAGCGCTGCTGATGGAGATGCTGACGATTGGACGGCCGCGGTCAGTACCAGTGTACCACGCGTCACGGACGCATCAGGCAAGCACCTGTGCCCCGGCTAGCGTCGTACGTGTACTTCACTTCTTCTCCCCCAAGGACCTCAAGTCCTGAATCGAATATGATTTCTCGATCTAACTCATTTTTGGAACTGCCTTAATTTCTACATTCCCATGACATGGAAGACTTTTTCAGTGAGGAAGAAAAAGGGAACGCTGCATCGTTTTCGTGAAGACAGCGTAAACAGCAAGGGAGGCTTTATTCTATTCCATGTGTGCCTGACAACCCTAGCGAATCATGTCCATCGGATGGATGGAATCGACGATCCAGATTTTCACCTCGAGCTATATGCCCTTGTAAAATTCCGTTTTAACATTGGTAGGGTTGTCAGGCACACATGGAATAGAATAAAGCCTCCCTTGCTGTTTACGATGTCTCGAATGCGAAACCCCGGCAGTCAACGACGAATCTTGTCCATCGGAATGAGCGAACCAACGTCTAGATTTTACCTTGGTGTCATATGCCCTTGTAAATCTCTTTTTCGTAGCAATGTTGGCTTCGAAGACCCAAGGCGCTCGTGGAAATAAAATAGTCCACTACTCGTCTGGAAAAGTCAAAACTGCCAAGCTACATGTAACTCTTTATTTTTCAAAATTCAGAAACAGTGCTTTACAGTTTAAAAAATCTGAACAAGATCCTAAATGTTGATACTAGTGCATCCTACCAACGTTTAAAATCTCAATTGCGAAAAAATTCATATTTTTGGGCTACACGAAAATAACAAAACATTTTTGCACTATTCACTACTTTCAAATTCAGATATTATCATGCTTACCCAGCCTAAAATATAACATATTTCCAATTGAGATTTTGCAAGTCGGTGTAATACAACATCATAAACATCCAAGATTTCTTTCAGGTTTTTTGAAACTCTAAAATATGATTTTTGATTTTTTTTTAAATAAAGAGCTATGTGTAGCTCAGCCTCCATATCGTCGCTCTCACTACTTGTCGGTGTTTACATGGTTCAATCGAACACAAAGATGCATGTGTTGTATCTTTGCTCAACTCGTTCGATAGGGAATTCAGGAATTGCGAGACATCATCAATACAATTGAGAAAGCAAGAGGGTGACATGCGATCTCATTTCTGTCTCATTCGTCGGTTCAGGCAAACACGACCTCGTATCAAAAAAACAAGGTCATGGAGGGATGTGGTGGTCAATTTGCCTTACCTTTTGGACATTGGATTCGAACACATAGCGTCATGGATAATAACGTACACAAAAAATAGTACCAAGACATTGGGCCCAAGGATCATGAGCTCATCTAAAATTCAGTACATTGCACTTGGCTTAATTTTTGCATCACATCCATCTATATCTTTGAAGACATCATTGACTTTTAAAAAACTTAGATGTTTTGCCTTTGACGTGTCGCAAGTATTGAGCGGATATAGTTGGGGTGGAGTTCCTCGATGTCCAATCCGCACCGCCGTGTGAGAGAACTAGCTCTAGGGTGGCAGGTTACTGTGTTTTGGATGATCCCAAGGGCGCACATATGCTAGCGCATAAGGTTGTGCTCTCTCCTCACGTGGGTCGGTCGATGAAGTGGTCCAAAAACGAGTTGGGTCGGGATGCGCGCTTCGGCTGCCGGTGTTGCTGACGCGGCAACAGTGCGAGTCCAAAGAAAAAGTTGGGCTCGGGCCAAATAAAATAAATATAATTTATATTGAAATTTTATACTTATGTGGGTTTTATTTTTAGCATGTTATAATATTACAATTTTTTGTTTCCATAGTTGAACCACATAACTGGCAATATTAATAAATACTAATTTATGTGTTTTTCCGTTGTAGTGAATTCACCGAAAGATATTAAATTGTACTTTGTAACAAAGTTTGTTTCATTACTATATTCTCTACAATCCATAATCTATATACTCTCTCCGTTCCAAAAAGTAAGTCGTATATTTTTTTAATAATCAAACAATTTAAAATTTACCAAGTTTTTAGAAAAAAAATATTATATGGACATCACATGAAAAATATTGCAATATGTATCTAACGGTATTGATTTGGTATTATAGATGTTAATAGTTTTTTATAAAAAATTGGTCGAACTTTACACTGATTGACTTTTCAGAAAAATACGCATTACTTTCATAAAGAGAGGGGGTATTTTATAAGTATTTATGGTAAACATATGTAAAGTTTACAATCTAACAGATGTCTTAATAGCGGTTTCTAGCATATGATTAAATAAGCATCTTTGTGGAAACTTGTAGAGTATCAACTATAAACTAAACTAGTGTCACTACGTTTTCTTGCTCAAAATTATCTAGCAAGTGAAAAATTTATAACCAATGCATGTTTTGTACTTGGTATTGAAACATTACTGCTTAGACTAATCACTACAGAAAGAATAGTCGGAAATTCATCTTGGGCTCCCGAGCACACATACTCCCAAATTCTACACTGGTTACTTGTCTTTCGATTAACATTTTTTAGTGTTCACACACTTTATTCGCGTAGGAACAATGAATACATGTATGTTCAAACCTGTTGGTAAGCCACAGATGTCTCCCCTACTGATAGTATCAAGGCAAACCTAGCCAATCTATGGGTATCTTCACACGAAGGGGAAAAGGGTAGGGCCCATTGCAGCGGCGCTCACTGTTGTGGCGAGGAGGTGGGGAGAGACTGAGGGTGCGTTTGGTTGGGTGGCTATCTCTCGGGTGGTTAGTGGTAGCCATTTTTTAAGTGGTTGCCCGGTGTTTGGTTCGTGGTGTGGTGTGGTTGAGGGTAGCCACATTTTAGGCATATTCTCTCAAAAATGTGGTTGAGCTCAACCACCACAAAAGTGGTGGTTGAGCTCAACCACCACAAAAGTGGTGGTTGAATCCAACCACCCTCCGGGCGAGTTGCTACGATTAGCTTAAAACGTTTTGCCGCCTGCTCACCTAAGCCATTAAATCGAAAATTACCCCTTTTAAATATTTGAATAAACTTTTCTGTTTCAAAACATATTAAGAAAATTTACCCCTTTTCTATATTTGAATAAACTTTTTATTTTTTATATATTAAGAATATTTTAACAAACTTTTCTCTTTTAAATATTAAGAAAAATTTAATCATCAAATATTTGAACAAACGTTTCTCTTTTTATGTATTAAGAATATTTAAAAAACTTTTCTCTTTTAAATATTAAGAAATTTTACCCCATTTAAAATTTTGAAAAAACTTTTCCCTTTTATATAAGAAGAATATTTGAAAAAAATTCCCATTTGAAATATTTGAACAAACTTTTCCCTTTTTATATATTAAGAATATTTGAAAAAACTTGCCCCTTTTTATTATTTGAAGAAAATATTCCCTTTTAAATATTTGAACCAACGTTTTCCCTTTAAATATTTGAACACATGTAATGTCACGTTCTAATATTTTACCCCAATACATTAAAAAATAAGTGACCATATCACCTAACAATTTCTAATCTCTCAAGACAAACATAAATATGGTTATCCCTAACCACTTTTTATCTCTCCAACCAAACAAAAATTGGCTCAATCAACCCACACAACCAAACATGAAAAATGGCTACCACCAACCACGTGGTTGGGGGTGTCCCCAACCAGTTTTTCATAGCCACTCAACCAAACGCATCCTGAGAGAGGTGGCGGCACTCGGGAGCAGCTATTTTTTTTTCGTTCGGCACTTCAACTTGAAGCATACCTTTGTTATATTATTTGGCCTCTCCATAACAAAAATGCACATAACCAAACACTGAACTCTTCTAAACTCGCTTAAAGTGTAATCAGATCTGACTACTCGTTTAATATCAACGAACCTGTACTTTCACCTATAATTTGATTCGGTTAGGTACCGGAACATAATCTATCGTTCCGTTAATTTATTTATTTATTTTTAGACCATCCCCCCACGTAACTTAATCGCAAATGGAGTGACCTCCGGCTCCCGTTCTTCTTCCGAGTGGCAGCTGCTCGAAGACCGAACAATATTGGTAGTGCAAGAAATCCCAAGTGGCAAAGTGCAACGTGGAACCTCCGTCTGACTCCGCGCGAGGAGAATCCGCTGCCATGGCGCCGATTCCTTCCAACGACACAACCTTTCCTCCCCTTTCCACGGCCTTTTCTTTTGTAACCGATGCCGTCGCCGTCCGGTCGAATCGACTCGCGGCCGGCCGGGCCCCTCGGCCTGCAGCCTTTCTTTCTTCTTCGTCGGCCGGTAGTTGTTTATTCATTCCGGGCACCGCCGGCCGGGAGCGAGTGGCCCGGCGGCAGCTCGATCTGCTCCGGCATGCTGTGCTCTGTTCTGTTCCGTTCCATCCAAATCTCTCGTTGCCTTTGAGGCGCTTTCGAGTGTAAATCGCAATGATTCCGTCCCGTCAGACGTCTCCTCCTCCTTTACCTTTGCCGTTAGACAGGGGCGATGATGATTGTAACGAGATCGCTTGCGTCGCGCGCAATTCTGCGAGATCGCTCCCCGCCGAGTGAAATACATGCAAGGTCCTCGAACTTGTTGGCTATGTCCAAAACGGTCCTTGAACTCAGAAAATGATCCAATACGGTCCTTAAACTCGCTCAAGATGTCCACGTACGGTCCAAAACTAGCATGTGCCCGTATTTAGCTGACGTCTCACTGTATCGGTCTGAACCAACAAATGATTTAAACTTTAAAAATCCATATCTTTTACTCTGTCTATCCAAAATTTACAAATTATATCTTTCTGAAAACCTTAGAAAGATTAGAATATAGTGACACCATTAATTTTCAACTTTGATAAAATTTAAATTGTTCACATTTCAAATGAGTATTTTATCATATCTTTAATTCCATAAATCATTTAAATTGATTATTTTGCAAATGACAACTAAGGATCATATATTTCTGTTAGTACCAATAAAATATATTTTAGCCAATGTTCAAAAGTAATTTGGTTAAACTTTGTTTCAAGCCTAGCCCATAATGGAATATAAACTAATATGATTTTCCAAATATACTTAGGGGCTAGAAATATTTTTCCTAAGTACTTTATAGTTTTCCTACCATGCATCTCTCTCGCTTACAAGGGGGACCTATAAGAAGACACGTCAGCAAAATACGGGTCAATCTAATTTTAGACCGTGGACGCCTTTCACTTGTCACCGGGTCATTGCGTGCATGCATCCATGCATGAAGTAGCTCATTTTGCCAGTATTTCATGGATAGCTACCTGCCGGCTTTGAGAAATTTCATTCTTCTTTTTATTTTTGTACGTTGTAATTTGGCAGCTCGTAAGGGCAGCGAGTAGTAGCAACTTTTCGAAAGCGTGGAAGATTATACATGATGTAATTTACATAGTTACATACACATGATGAGTTGCATTGCGTGTATATGTAATTATGTACGCAGCTGGTTTGCAGAAACCGCCCCGAAGCTGATTTTGAAAAAATAATTTTTAAAGGATTTATAGAATTAAAGATATGATAAAATACTCAAATTTCTTGGTCCAAATTTGAGCAATTTAAATTTCATCAAAATTGTAAACTAACGGTGTCATTGTATTCTAATTATCCCAAGGTTTCCAGAAAGGTACAACTTGTAAATTTTAGATAGATAGAATAAAAGATATGGAATTTTGAAGTTTCAAACATTTTCTGCATCAGACCGATACAACGACACGTCGGCAAGAATACGTGGTCAGTCCCATTTCGGACCGTAAGCGGACGTACTGAGCAAGTTTAGGGACCATATCGAATCATTTTGTGAGTTCAAGGACCGTTTTGGACATAGCCAACAAGTTTAAGGACCGTGCATGCATTTCACTCCTCCCCGCCCCATATCCCTTTGCCTTTTGCAGTTCGCATTTCCTGGAGTTTACTTTTAGTCGATCGAGGCCCGTCTTGCAGATACCTCATCTTTCCTGCTGGCCGGAAGCGAAAACCAGTTGCATTTTTCTGCTCGATTCCTCTCCGGTGAACGGGTACTACGGGCAACGGTGCACGTGCACCGGTCCGATCACCGAGGGAAAGAAAGAAAAAAAAAACGTCACTGTAGTAGTCCATCCACGTGATGGATTGCCATTGATGGGATGGAATGGCAGCGCGAATCTCTCATCAATGCGAGGGAGCACCAGAAGATCCCTCCGGATCAACGTCGACACCGCCGGTGAACAGCGTCCACGTCCGGCGAAAGCCATCAGCTACAGTACCTCCGGTCACTTCCGTCGCTGACAGGTTAGCCATGGTACATGGACCCGGACCACGGTGCACCCGTCCCGCTCCCGCGAAACCCTACTCATCACCACCGGAGTGAAGTGGGGGTAAAACAAAAGATCTGTCTTTCTCGATCGATTCCCAGGCCTGGCCGTCTCCCCCGTCCGCCCGCGTCGCTTTCGCCGGACACCACCGCCCCTGCCGCTTTCCCCATATTCCATTCCCTCCACCACCACCACAACTCCATCTCGGCCCGTCCGGACCCCTGGCCCCGATTGGGTGTCCCCCACCCGATTGGCCCCGGACAGCGCCACCATTCGATTCCATCTCTCCCTCATCAGTCTCTTCAGCACCCGCCCCCGCGAGCGCGGTGCACCGGGTGCCGGTCTGGGCGGCCGGGAAGGCGGCGGTGCGCTCTTCCGTGCCGGTAAGTGGGCCTCGGCTCCTCGCTCTCGCATCCCTCGCTCTCTCTTGCTCAAATTCCGTGGGGGCGCCTTCGGTGGCTCGGCGTGTGTGTGTTAGCCTGGTGGGGGAGCGGGTAGTTATTTTCGCCGACGGGTTCTGTGATTCTGTCAGGTCGGGATCGCGGAGTGGAGCGTTGGGGTGAGCGTAGTCAGTGTGAATTTTAGTGACCTTGGGGTGAATTTCCTGGCGGTCCTCGTGAGTTTCCACCGGCTGCTAATGGGCGAAGAGCGGTAAAAATACAGGCAGAGAGGTCACCTCTGGGTGGTGATTGTGCTGGCCGTTCTGGTGTTTCGGGGGCGAGACTCGTGTTGATAGAAATGGTATTTCTCTCGCGATTTCCTTGTAATTGTGCAGTCCTCACGGCTATGGCTTTCGAGCTGAGCCTTGATGCGCCGACTTGTGCGAATTTCAGTTATGAAGTGCTGGATTCGATTTAAGAACACTATTTCACCCATTTTATGTCTCTAGCTTACCTATTGCCCAGATTCATTTCTTGTGGTTCTCTTAGCTTCGATCAGACTGGGCTGCTCATCTAGGGGCTTACCTCCGGGGCTGCAGCTTTTGTGGTGTTAACGTCTGCCGTTGGTAGTTTCACGCTTCAGGTTGCTTGCAAACTTTTGTCTGTCTACGATGTGGAATTCGGTTAGCAGCCTAGTATGTGGAATTCAGTTTGCGACTGGCATGAACTCGTGTTCTTCCTCTTATTTCTATAGGTTAAAATTGCTTCTATACTATTGTAACCTTATTAATTAATAAGTTGGTGTTTGCTATTTGGATATTTCGATACTGCCACTAGGTATAAAGATCTGTATTTTTAGTTATGCTGCTCTGCTGTGTTGTCTTTCATGTTCAATTTCGGCCTCTTTGCTTTTTTTACTTGTAGCAAAAGTACACACAACATATTTTGCGAAAATAATAGGAGACTTTACAATTTTTCGAGATCTCAGGATGTATATGCTTATAAGAGATGATGCAGTCTTCTCGTGCCATAACATGTTCAGTGTGCTATATTTCCATTTTACCATTAACTTGATATATTCAGTTAGATTTACAGGATGGCATCAGATTGTAGACTCAATCAGAAATTTTATTTTTTCTGGGTCTTACTCATGTTTATGACAATTTCTTAAATTCTTGCAGTACTCTCATGATGTACCATGCTAAGAAGTTTTCTGTGCCCTTTGCACCGCAGAGGGCTCAGAATAATGAGCTTGTAAGTAATATTGGAGCATTCGGTGGACCCAACATCAGCAACCCTGCTAATCCTATAGGGAATGGGAAACAACGTCTAAGATGGACCTCAGATCTCCATAATCGCTTTGTGGATGCAATCGCCCAACTCGGTGGACCAGATAGTGGGTATTCTCTATTAAGTATTAGTTTTTGTGTTTTTTCTTGATATGATGTACTAAATGTCATACATTATGCTTTAGCTCGTTCTGTTTGGTATCTCATGAACCTTGTTAGCAGCATAAATACTGATTGACGTCACTTTCAGATGGTACAGAATATTGCATAGCAAGAACCTACAGTCTGGTGGTTTTATGTTGAAAACCATTGTGTATCATGCGTATTAGCAAACTGAAGTTTAAATCAATTTCGATATTCCAAATGTCTATGAGCAGATCCATGCATTTTTTTCACCATGAGATTACAACATATTTCAGGTCATGGGCTAATAAATACACAAGTTTTTCTATCAAAGATGCATATAGGACCACTAGATAAGTTTGATTCATGGTACTCTCCCTGTCCCTATTTACATGGTGACGTTGCTTGGCGTGCTTCAACTTTGACCAGTAAAGTATGTGATATGTGTCATAAAAATTATTGGAAACTTTTTCTAAACAAATTTGATGGTATAGTTTTTGTAGCAAATAACACTTGTTTTGTTGGTCAAAGTTGAACCTCGATGAACATGTGTGCCGTGTAAATAGGGACGGAGGCAGTAGGGTGCTACCAGTTGTTGATATAACCCATCGAAACTGTGTCTGCCATGTTATTTAACCCAATCACATTGGAAACTGTTAAGTATCGAAAACTGTAATCATTATTCTAAAATGCTTGTTTATTTATTTTGTGCACCAAGTACGGTGCATCAAACCTTTTTTTAATGTACTGCTATCATCATTTCTTCAGGAGCAACACCTAAAGGAGTGCTCACTGTAATGGGTGTACCAGGGATTACAATTTATCATGTGAAGAGCCATTTGCAGGTAAAGAAATTTCTCTTCGAGGAGAGAGACAGATAATAAATCTTTGCCTGCTCACTAATACTTTATTTCGCTTGTTGCTCGTGTAGAAGTATCGCCTTGCAAAGTACATACCAGAATCTCCTGCTGAAGGTAAATACCCTTCTATGCTTTTTTCCTTTCTAGCATATTTCCCTTCTTGCCTTCTATCACACCGAGAAATGTAACAAGACTTGGTTTTTACAATTGGCACCTTGTGTAGGTTCCAAGGACGAGATTAAGGATTCTAGCGATTCCCTCTCTAATACAGATTCTGCACCGTAAGTGATTTTTACTCAACTGTCTGCACATGTTATTATCTTCTGGTAGCATAGGCTTTTTATGCTGGTTGGCATCATGTTCATGAATCATATAGTTACAGAAATATCCGTCACTTATCTTTCAGTGGTTCACAAATCAATGAAGCATTAAAGATGCAAATGGAGGTTCAGAAGCGGCTCCATGAACAACTCGAGGTTTGTCATGAAAGCATGTGAACTTTGTATCATTAGAATTTAATTCGCCACACCAATTCGGTACTTTTGCTGTAGCTTTTATTTGGAAAATTACTCGTACAGACTGATTCTTTACCCTGTTCTTACCAAAACATTATTAACCAAAGTTTAGTTGGGCAGGTTCCTCGTAGATGAACTTTGTCCCCGTTGCCTCTTATTACCAATTTTTTGTTTGCACTATTTATTGTTTGGTAATTTTGCCATTCGTCCTGAGCTCTGTTAGATTAAATTAAATCATTACGTGTTACCTGTTCAGGTTCAAAAGCAATTGCAGCTGAGAATCGAAGCACAAGGTAAGTACTTGCAGATGATCATAGAGGAGCAGCAAAAGCTTGGTGGCTCACTTGAAGGTTCCGATGAGAGGCCGCCAAGCTTAGATGACTACCCTGACAGCATGCGGCCTTCTCCCAAGAAACCAAGGATAGATGATCTGTCGCCAGATTCAGTCCGGGGTGTTACACGGCCAGGGTTTGAATCCCATTTGATCGGTCCATGGGATCAAGAACTCTCTGCAAAGAGCATGTGCGATCCTGCATTCCAAGTGGATGAGTTCAAAGTAAACCCTGGTTTGAGCAAGTCATAAAGCAAAAAGCCCTCCTTAACAAAGGGATTCTTCTGAGTTATTAACCTCCACGAATGGCCGGTCACATGTGAATATATATCGTCTTAACAACAGAATGAGCGCTGCATGGGCCTTCAGATCTGCGCCGACCCCTTCAGTCACGACCAAGTGTTGTTGTCATTGTAGTTTGTCGTCATACCGCTCTTTGTAATTATGAGGATGTTCTGAAGTTTCCAGCTAGCATTTCCTTCTTCTGAAGGAATAGCCCTGAGTTGAAACATGTAGCAGGAAACCTTACACGCAATACCGAGGCCTTGAAGCTACATGAAGCTATCTGATAGGAGTTACGTTTCTGTTCAGTTTAGGCCTGGGCGCCTGGCATGTGCTTAGCTTATGTTGACCCCTCTGCCGTAGATCTAGGATGGTTGCAGCATTATGTTTTTTGATTAGTCCGCTCGTTTACCTGACAACTTACACTAAAAAGGCTGGTCGTGTTATTTGACATATTGGGGAATATGGATAGAGCATTGAACAATATTCAATTCACGGAGTAATAATACTCCCTCCGATCCATATTAGTGGGCACAATTTTGTCTAGATACACATGTATCTAGTCTAGATACATGTGTATCTAGACAAAGTTGTGCCCACTAATATGGATCGGAGGGAATACTTTTATTTTGATACTTTGGCAAGATTCCCAAGTTGGGCACAGCACAAGCTTTCCTGCTAGTGCTGCTCAGACTCGAAGAGCTTGGTTGAGGAAGAATCATGACTAGTAACGGAGTGATAGTTGTGAACTAAAAACCACAAGCCCTGACCTTTTTTGCATTTTACGGCAAGGGTATACCTTTTATTCACTGTAGGATTTTTTTTTACATTTTCATGGAAGTGAGACCCTTTTATACAGGCATATGGATATTAACGCTAGATTTTTTTTCCGAAAAGGGGAAACCCCAGCCTGTTAACGCTAGATAATAACTTACAGGATTGTGGGATATGAGTGCTGGGAATGGGGTATGTTGATGGGTTGAACTCGACTACAAGCTAGGATTGTTATGTGGATAGGGAAATGAGATGAGTTTACAAGTGCCAATGGTGACATAAATAAACTTCATAATTCTATCCATATTAACTAAAAGTGTGCACATTTCCTGCAAAAAATATAGCAGACACATATTCATGTGAGATGAGGTTCAAGGAGTCAATGCTTATCCTTTGTTTATCATATCATCTGCGAGGAAAAGAAGAATCTGGATCGTCAACTCTATTTTAAACAACACACACTCTTGGCCTATATCTATTATTATGCTCAACTACATGGAGTATGATATTAGCCAATGGCCCCCAGTTTTTGGTTCCATAGAAAGAAAACCACTATGTGTATGGCTTGAATGTATATATTACTGGGCAAACAACTAATCAAGCTATAGTGGACTAAAGGTTACATAACCTAAAGAGTAAAAGTGGGTGGCCAACTATCAATGACTCAACAAAAAATGCACATACTGGAGTGTTTCTTGGTGCACATATAGCATTTTTGCTAGTATGAAGACTGCTAATTAGTCATAAGAGCAAAGATGCACCCAAAGTTAGCAACAAATGATGGCACTGCATTAAGTGGGATTTTAAGACAAGGTGGTGCGGGTTGAAAGAGTTGTTAGACAAGAATATGTGTATGTGCATCTCAAATTTCTTGTACAAAACTTACCTCCACATATAATTGTAATAAAAGAAGTATTTGGCAGTTCTTGATCGTCATATATTACCAAAATATATATATGCATGTACTATCTATCGTCATGCATGTTGTCACAACACTGAATGTTTAACCATCCATAAAACCCCTTGGATACTCGATACCGCAGATACAAAAGCACTATGCATAGATACATAATTATTGTGCATACGACCAAAATATATGCACACTCACACAAATAACTTTTGTTTGATGACCACGCATCTAACTCAATGACAACTAAGATGTCTGAATGAGTGGCTCTAGACAATCGAGAGGAAAGGTGGCCAACTGTCAATGACCTAAACAACAAACACGAGACATATATACAGAAACAATGACGTAGTAGGTCAATACTAAATTCCATGCATGGCAACATAACCGACGGTCTCCGCAAAACTTGCCCTAGATTCAGCACCGTATATAGAATAATTTGACAACTTAATGACAACCCGGCTAAATCGAAACCGACAGTAAGAAATCGTGGGAAACGATGTTCAGTTCCTACTACCACACGAAAGGCTTCTTATTTTTTATATGCACATGTTTCTTATGGGGGTGGAAACAACTAGAGTTGTTTTCCATTGTTGCATGGTTTCGCTTGAATCCATGTTCTTTGAATCATAGAGGAATGATTAGCGATATTGTGCATATAGTCTATGAATATGTGCATTTCCACCGGTACCAAATATGGCGAGCACATGCTACTCATACGATACATTTCTCATGTCATTTGTGATGCCATCGTTGATTATTTTGGATTGTATGTTGTTATTGCCAAGCATAATAACACGGCTCCTACAAGAACCTCAGGTTTTCGATTCAATAGCTACAAAATCACTATGCTTACAAGTTACAACCAAAATACATAGTACAACATGGACAACTATTATATATCGGACCAACGCATGGTTCCGGATCACCGTGAGCAAAGACCGCCAACTGTCAGTTAGCATCCGCATACCCGGGCTAGACCGCGAGAGCAGTAGTAACTGGCAAGGTGGACCCACAGTGCCCACGCAGACCATCACCCTCCTCCCCTGCGTCTTCCCTATCTCCACTAATATTAAAAGACCCAGAGTGGCTGATCCAAATAACAACAGCCATCAGATTAGTATCATCCAATGATCCAGATTCAACTAATGATGAGGTCTCATTAAATCGTACCCCCATCTCAGAACCGTCCATCCGCTGGATCTAACGGACAAAAATCACCCAATGTTGAAGCCACGACGCGCACTGCAATTCGTAATCGCACGGATCAAAAAGAAAACCTCCCGCTAATTGGAGCGGGGACGTGTGCTGCCTCCCGAGCAAACGCCGCCCGCCGCTGAAATCCCCTCTTCTTCGCTGAATCCCCGCCGACATGGGCGGACCCAGCGTCCCGGCTGCCCAGGCGCTTGCCCGGGCTTCGCTAGCACTTGCCTCGTGAGCGAGAGCGTTTCCATCGGCAAAATGGTATCTGATTAGGGGCAAAACAATTAGCTAATTGGCTTGGTGGGCCGTTCTGTAGTTGGGCTGTGCGTATGCGCCTCGTCAACAAGATAGCGAAGCCCAAAAATCAACTAGCTAGTAACGAATCGATCCATTGGTTGCTCCATTCCCCATTCCCCAGCCCATCACACCCCACGCGTGTTTGGTTGCCCAATTAGGTCGAGTAAAAGTTGCTTTAGGTCTCCTCACCTCCCTCAAACTTTTTAACTTTAGCCTCTCTAATTTACACAACCGTGTTTTGATTTAAAACAAATTGTACACAAAATATATGTGCATCGACGAGTAGGTTCCATTCCTGTGATTGGTTTCAAGTTTTGTCGACTGTAATTTCTTAATTTTGGACCGGAGTCCCACCATTTGTAGACGTAAATTTTGTAAACTTCGTCACACTTCGTCCTAAATTTGTCGAAAAAAATTTAGTTCACGCGCGCCCAGGCTTCGACAAATTCCTGGGTCCGCCACTGCCCGCCGACCACCTCCGCGAGAATCCTCGCCGACCACCGCCGCGAGAAGGCCCGCCGACCACCGCCGCGAGAATCCACGGCACCCACCGCCGCGGTGAGCTCGGCCGCCCACCGCCGCGAGAAGCCCCGGCGCCCACCGACGCGGCGAGCCCGGCCGCCCAACGCCGCGAGAAGCCCCGGCGCCCACCGAAGCGGCGAGCCCGGCTGCCCACCGTCGCGAGAAGCCCCACCACCTACCGCCGCGAACACCTCTGCCGACCACCACAGCCGACCACCGCCTCGCGGCTGGGTCGCTGCACTGCAGCACATCTCGACCAGACGCGAAGTACATTCGTCCTTCTCGCCCTCGCGAACGCGGCTGCCTGGAATCCTCCCTGCCGCCCACACGGAGTGGGGCTGGGTCACTGCGCCGCCGCCCACCGCGACCAGACGCTTGGTCGCTGCCTTGCGAGCCTCGCCGACGCCCACGGGACCAACCTCCGTGAAGCCCCCTGCCGCCCACCACCGCGCGCCTGGGTCGCTGCACCGCCGCCCACCTTGAGAAAACATCCACGCCGTCCTACTCGCCTCGCTAACGCGGCTGGCTGGAGCGGCGGTCGAATCACCGGATTGAGGTATCTCAGAAATAAATCTGATAGTCTCTGTACTTGAGCAGCTCCTCCAAAATTATTCTCTGTTTGGCAGCACGGTTCACCCACGTATTCAGATTTTCACACTAGAATACACAACTAGATTACACAGTTCTTATCTGGTCTCTTGCATGAATTGCCAAGCTCGAAGGTGCTTCTCCATTCCTTCTTTCTGTACATTTCTAGCCTCAGCAGTTGACATCAATGTAGGTCTTGCGTCATGTAGCACAATCATGTGGGGTTCTGCTATATCTCTGTTGATATTCTGAAAGCTGTTAAACTACACCTCTGTTTACAGCATTATCCCATCGGGGGTGATTTTCTTCATTGATCAGCTTGAGCCTAAAAATGATGTATAAAAACTGGTAATTGAGATTCTGCTACTTTGGTGATTTATTAGAAATATTATGTAAGATAAAACAGATTATGTCAAGTAGAATGCTAATCATATATTTGGTTTATTCAGTGTTGCACATAGTCGCCCGTGTTCTTCATTTACAAAATGAAAGATAGTACAATATGGAAAATCCAACTGTATGGATGAAATGCTTTATGTACCATCATCATATCATGGATATCTGGTCTCTTCAAGTAGTAGTATTAGAATGTTGCTCAATTCTGTAACTTTATATGAAATTCTGTCGGTTTCTCTGTATTGATTCACTCAATGCATGGAGAATATAATATGAGAGCATTACGATTGCATCTTCCATATTCAGCTTTTATAGCCTCGGTAATTTAAGTCCGTACCAACAGAATCTGAAAATGTAATATACATTTCCACTCCCACAAATTGTATATTGTATATGTTAGAGATTTTCGAAGTTTGTACAGATCATGTTAAAGTAAATTATTATCTTTAAATGTAAAAAGGATGGCATATTTCATAAGTTGTTATTCTGCATATTCTAAGTTTGTCTATTTCGTTCAGAAAGCTCCTATCGATCCGTTCACAAGAGAGAGGTGTAAGCCGCCATCACAGGGTGTACCGCTCGGAGGGATGGGGTATGACTTCCTGGCCGATGTTTCTGTCTTTGATCTTCTTTATTTGTAGTATGTTCCTTTTTGACGGAATTTTATTGGGCCAGGTTAATTTTATTGGACAGTGTTCAGCTTTTGCACTGTCTTTTTTATGTTCTGAACCGAGATACTAATCATTTCATGGTCTTCAAAATTGCAAATAGAATGTGCCTGATGGTGAGAAGATCTAGAATTTGTGCCATCTCGGTGTGGTGATATTGCAAAAAGTGAGAAATATGCGGGCAGTTTTAGTTTTTGAGCCTACACACTTGCGGTATATATAGCAGGGGAGACTGCTTCGCAACTACATATGCTGGTAGGACACAGAGGGTTAAGCATGCTTCAACGAGCAAGGTTCCAGAAGAGGTAGATGCTTCACACTTGCATTTTTGTTTAATTGTTGACGTGTAAACATTCAGCTACATGTGCTTTAGAGAAATGAGCTATGGCTCTGAAGAACCAATTGCCTGGAATTATTTTTCCGGACTTAAAGTTGTCCTCTATAGATAGACAACTCCCAACTGTAGTGCACTCTAACTATAGTCAAATGCTTTTTTTAGATGTAGTCAGATGTTTTTGAGTTGACATGAGTTGTTTCTCAGGCCTGTGAATGTTGGCTTAATTATTGTATCTTGCAAAAGTTCAAGAGATTCAGAATCATCCATAATCTGGATGCTTGAGTTACAGGTTCTTTAATCCATCTTGCAAAAGTTGGAGAGATTCAGATTACTACCTTCTGAAAAAAGTACCTCTTTTGTTTACCAATTTCAGCAAATTCTACAAATATTGATCAAACTCTGTATATTACATTGTCTTTGGAACTGGAATTATAGTACTCCATATATGAGTCTGTCTGCTATATGAAATCAGTCATTTCGTGTTATATTTAATCAGTCATTTCAAGTGTGGCAAATGAATCAGCTTCTAAAACAATGTACTGGTTCAGCATTTACCTCTGTATCTGTGTAAACTGTTGTATGAAATATACTGTTTGGCCACTGCTTTGGAAGTTCTTTTCTGAATTTCAAGTTTGCTTGGTGTAAGTTTACTTCAAAATCAATGTATCTTTTCTAAATTTTCAGTTTCTGTCACTCCCCGTAGCTAATCAAGCTATATGTTCAGTTGGTTTAGTTGTTGTCCGATCCTCTTGTAATTACGGTACAGGCATATACACAATTCCAAAATTGTAAATGAACTATTTAGAGTTGTGTGTGCTACTGGAATAATTGACCACATGCAGTGTTTTTTCAAGGCTGAAGCTTTCGCTGCATATTAGGGCCTTATTGTCTCTATGAAGATGGCATTGGAAAAATCATCCTACACACAGATGCGATGCTAATGAAGAACAATCTCATTCTCATAAACTGCATCGATTACGTATGTTTCTCTTGTGCTATCATTGGTGAGAAAAGGCGTCATTACAAGTGAGTTTATATCTGATTGCCAAATACTGCCCAATATCTTGTAGCAGTGTAGATCATTCTTTTATGTCCTGGCATTTTTCTTCGGGCATTTTCTTCTTCATTCATTGCTTGCCACAAACTTGTTGGTGTCGATCATCTTCGTCCTGATGAAGGCATGCATCTCCCTGATCGCGGCGAGAATCTCCAGCCGCGAGCATGCTGGCAGGCTCGCAAAGGCCACGCTGTTCGGCCCTGTGCCGAACGCCACCATGACGCTGCAGCCTATAGGAATCGTCAGATACGACAGCGGGCCAGCTGGCATCAGAAGACATGTGTGGGCTAATTTGAGGATTTACGGCTGGTGCAGGTGCTTTAATTGGGGCTTCCACTATGATATCAGATCTGGAAAGCTTCAACATTTCAGTGTGTCGTCGTGTGAAAACTCATTTATTTTGTGTGATAGATTTTCTTAATAAATACTATATTGCAAGATTATGTCTTTTTATTATTTAATACAATCATCTGAGTGATTTTTATTGGAGTGAACCTAAATGATACCGCTGAGTTTAGACAAACTGTATGTCTAAATTACAAATTTCCTATGTTTGAATTATGTTTCTGCGATGTTTGCATTAATCGCTCATGACCACGGAGTTAAAAATTCAGTAAGAACGAGTCGAAAAGGGGTGAGAAATAAATTTAAAACGTGCATTGCACGTGCACAATTACTAGTATTACTAAGTATATGAAAGCTGGCCAAAATCGCGAGCTCTCAGCCAGCCTCGACGCATGAACAGTGTTGAACAGTATTTTCACCCGCGCCGTCCGTCGCCGATCGAACAGCTCTCATCACACGCCCGTGACAGTTTTGCAAAAAAAACCTTCACGAACCGAACAAACAAACCCGCAGTCCACAGCTTAACGGTACAAAGGACCAAACTGCAATTAGGACAAAGTTGGAGATCTTTTTTGCAAAAACGTCACCAAATCCCCTCCCTCCCCCTCCTCGCGCGCGCGGCCGGAGGTCGCCGGCGCCGCCGCGACGCGTCCTCGCCGCTCCGGCCTCCCCCGTCCAGATCGACGCGCACGGCGGGCTCCGCCGTCCTCTCCGCCACCCTCCCGCTGAGTTTCGCGTCCCGAAACGCGGCGACCTCGCCGGAATCGACGCCGACGCGCCCGCAGCCCGCCGCCGCTTCCGCGCACCGCAGCTGTCGCTCCGGCGACCTACAGGCGGCGGCGCCGCCACTATCGCGTTGCTAGCGTCGAGGCGCGTCCAGCGCGCCAGCCTTCACCTCCTGTCTCGCCGTGGTTTGCCGCCGGCGTTCACGTCGCCGCTGCGGCAGCTCCGCCCGCTGGTGACGTCAACGTGACGTCGCAGCGGGTCTGGGTCGCAAAGCTGGGCCGCCTGCTGGGTCGGGCTGGCTGCTGCGCAGCTGGCTCGGCCTTTTTATTCAAAACTGTAAATCTTCCCAATTTTAACAATTTTCGAAGTCTATTTGACCGAAATTTTCCGGATTTGAATTTGACTACATTTTCCCTACTTTTCTTTTTCCAAAAACTTTTGTAAGTTCTCAAACACAACTTCAATAATTTTCAGGTCTGCACAACTTTAAAATGTGGACATTTTCAACATTTCAATTCCACCACATAAACGCATCATACAGATTTGAATATTTCAAAAAATTGAATACTTCAAAATCTAACTATTTCACCAACTTTTGGAATTGAAAACTCTATGACCGTACAAATAATTCAAAACTGTAAATCTTCCCAATTTCAACAATTTTCGAAGTCTATTTGACCCAAATTTTCCGGATTTGAACAATTTTTACACGTCCATTTTTTTGAATCTCACAAATTCTCAAAAACTATACATTTTTTAAGCGTTCGAACAATTCAATCCACTAAATATTCCAAAACTCTACAAAATATTTAAAAAATGGTCAGAAAAACATGCTACCTACCTACAACAAAATAAGAACATGTTTTAACACTCCAATTTCTCCAACATTTCGGTGAACAAAAAAAATATATATCGTACAAAAAAAAAACACCAAGGCCGTGGCGTGACGCCACGCAACATTCAACTAGTAAGGCTATAAAACCACAAGCAAACCCAGTTCATAGCACACATCGATCTCGCACAAGCTTAGTTCACAACACAGAGACGATCGCCACAGCTCAGGCTCACATCACCGTCACCGCAGCACCTTTCCTGCCGCCATGGCGCGCGTGGCAGCCGGAGCCCTCGCGATCGTCCTTGTGGCGGCGGTTGCGTCGACCCTGCTGGCGGACCCGACACCCGAAGCCGCCGCGCTCTTGGCCCTGCGGAGCGGGCTGCAGGACCCCCGCGGCGCGCTCCAGAGCTGGGACCCGGACCTGGTCGACCCATGCACCTGGTTGCACATCACCTGCGACAGCGTCGACAGGAGCGGGCGCGTCATCCGCATGTGAGTGCGCACGGATCATCTGCATCATTGCTTCCGTTCGTTTTTGATGATCTTGCTCAAGCGATTGTCTTGGAACTAGACTGTCTGCATTTGCTTATTCAGTAAACTTCGTTAATTATGTTTGACCGAATTTGGCGCGCGGTTTCTGCTGATCAGATTTAAAAGCCTCGGGTTTCGTCTAATTTTCACTGTCAAATTTGATTGTTTTGTTTTCAACAGAGATCTTGAAAATGCGAACTTGTCCGGTCCTTTGTCGCCGAAGCTTGCCAAACTGGACCAGCTGAAGTACATGTGAGCACTTCTCACTTCTAGCCCATATCTATCTCTTGCTCTGTATGCCACCGTGTCAGTGAATGCGGTAGCACTGACCCTTTTGGCATCACAACAGGGAACTTCAAGGGAACAACTTTCACGGGACGATCCCAGAAGAGTTCGGTAATTTGAAGAATCTGGTTAGCCTGGACCTTTACAACAACAACATCTCAGGGCGTATCCCTGCATCACTCGGGAAACTGACCTCCCTCGTATACCTGTAAGTTGATAATGATTTTCCAAATGTTTTCTACCTGCCCGTTGGTCTTGTAGTAACGAAAGCTTGGTTCTGAACCCTCGTAACACATGGATTGCACGATGACAGGAGGATGGATCACAACCGTTTGACGGGGCCAATCCCGAGGGAGCTGGCTGGACTGCCGCAGCTGGCGAATGTGTAAGTACAGTACAGCTTAATTTGTGTTAACTCTGCGGCTGAACTTCTGTTATACCGAGCATTCAGTTGTCCTCTCGCTCAGTCAGTAGTGATCTTCAGCTCCCCACTCCTTTTCTCTTTGCAGGGATCTCTCCAACAACGATCTATGTGGCACGATTCCGACATCCGAAGTGTTCCAGAACAGTCTCGAGAGCAACTTCGCCAACAATCCTCGGCTGCGAGGCCCCGACCAGCAGCAGGGGGGCGGGCAGGACGACGCCAACTGCTAGAACGGAGATGGCAGCGGCAGCTAGCGTAAATAAACAAGTCGGGGTTCTCTTCAGCGACTCTCGCGAAAGGATAAGGGTGGGTACTGTTTGAGAGCGGCGACCGCGCGTTTCTCCAGAGTTCGCCGGCGGATCTCCTGCTCCCCTCCGCCTCCGGCCGCCGCTTCGGCGCCGCGAGGTGGGGGGGAGCCTCAGCTCCGTCGTGTGTAGTTAGGTCCTAGTTTAGCTAGGTGTGTGTACCTGTGGCGCCTTCGTTGACGGTGGCGGCGGCGCTGTTAAGGGTTTCGTCCTCCCCCTCTTCCCGTTCCGGCCTCGTCGCCGGAGAGGTGTGGAGTTGCTGCGTCGGGCGCGGCTTTCTGTCCTTGCTCCTCTGGCCGGCCGTGGCGGCGAGGAGGGGAGCTGGCAGCGGCCGTTGTTCCGTTTTTGGTGCAGGTGTTGATGGTCGGCTTCTTCGTCTGCTTCTGCTCTGGCTAGTCATGGTGGCGTGGGGAGCAGCGGCGGGTGATGCGGTGGTGCAGCTGGTGGTGGTCCTGGGCGACGCGACGTCGGCTGGAGGTTGGGTGGAAGCGAGAAGATGGTGCTGCGGCCGTACTCTTTCAGTGAGTTTCGGTCCCGTTGCTCGGCGGCGGGCGGCTTATGCGGCTGTCTACAAGGTGGAGCGGCGTCTTCTTCCCGGCGGCAGGCGGTTCGGCGGCGTTGCCGTGGCCTAGGTTCTTGGGGAGAGCTCGGATCCGATTGTAATCTTTCCCGGTAGCTCAGGGTGCTTGTTGCACTTTTCTGGGTCCTTGTGTGTTTTCCTTTTTCTTTCTGGACTTTTCTGTAAAAGTGTGATGAGCTGCCTAATATATGCGTCGGATCCTCCTTTCAAAAAAAATAAAATAAACAAGTCGGCCTGGAGGGTCGATATGATATATAGCTAGCTGGATTCAGTGAGCGAGGTTTAACTTTACTTAGCTGTGTGTGGAAGAAGAGCAGGGTGGGTTTCTCTTGTACAGGCCGTCTCGATCAGGACGTGCCCAGCAATCCAGCATCCGTAATGAAATCGCTACGTTGCCTTGCCTTTTTGCCTGCCTGATTTTCGATCATTTGTCGCCGTCGCATAATGTTGAAACATTGGTAATTCACACAGGTCGAAAATTACGAGACCTAAAAAGCATGGGTTACGACTGAAATTGGGAATTAACTTAATTCTATCTCGATTGAGTCCTAGTCGCTCCCAAAAAAATATAACAACCACATATTATTCATGTTCGATCAGGTTTAAAGAGTTATCGTACTTCCTTTTATCATCCTTTGTGAGCAAAGAATTATTCGCTATTGTGGACTGGTCTGGGTGGTCAATTCTGCTTCAAATAAGATACATTATAGGTGTATATCAATTATCATGTTCAATAACATGGACTATGACTTTGGCAAATGAACCCCAATTTCCGGTTCCATGGAATGAAAACTACTATAATTCGGGAATTAATTTATGTATAAATTGACAAACAACTCACTAATCACCATGCTATATTGGACTATGTGGGTGGCCAACTATGATGACTCAAGCAAAAATATGCATACAGTGTTTATTGGTGCTTGTAGCATTTTTGCTGGTGTGAAGATGGCTAGTTATTAATAGCATGCACACAATTCTAGCACAAATTACTTATGCCATGAGCTCTACGTGAGATTTAAGACGAGGCGGTGCGAGTTAAAAAAAAGTTAGCTAGTTGAGAATAAGTATACATAGTACACCCATTTTTCTTCATTCACCATTTAATACTTACCTTCACATATCACTAGAAAAACTTCTTGGAGTTCTTGATCGATCTAGATTGTCAATTCTATTTGAATAATGCATGAAGGCATGAGGAAATGAAAACTCTCGATGTTCGACACTGTGGATGGGAAATTACTATGCATACAACCAAAATATATGGACAGCCACACATATAACTACTTGTTCTAAGACTATTACTATTTTTAGATGGTCGCACATATAACTCAGCAGCAACTAAGCTATTGCATACTCGGTCAATACAAAAAAAAATAGTCCCTCTATTATTGTACCACAATAGAATAGTCTGACAATCCACTGAAACACTGCTATGACGTGAGAAGTGGGGTGTAAACATGTCGTGACGACCAATTTCTAGTGACTCACAAAAGGTTTCATATCGTGATATGCACATGTTTATTGAGGAGTGGATACAGTTATATGTATTTCCCATAGTTGTATAGTTTCGCTCGTATCCATGTTTTTGAATCACAAAAAAAAAAAGATTGACGAAATTAGGCATATGATCCACAAATGTGTGCATTTCTGCAAAAAAAGAAATATGTCGACGGTTGGAGAAATGAGCAACTAGTATTCTCAGGGGGCCAAAGGCCAATACATGTACAAGTGTGGTAAAGTGCAAGAAACCCCTTATACAATGGGATATACAGAAAAGGGACTATACACATCTAACAACGACCAGATGCTACCCATATGAGCTTTTAAGAGGAGGGTAGAATTCAAATAGTAAACTTTGTAAACCTATGTACATAACATTTTTCATTTCTCGAAAATGCTCCAACACTTAATTTTTTCTCATACCATTGTGATGGAAAATTTTCATCATTTATATTTTGGATTGTCTATTTTGATCAGTCCACGTTCTCGCTCAATATCTGATGTTATGCATAATAACATGGCTCGGGTTTTCAGTCCAAGAGTTAGAAAACCACCATGCTTACAACTAGAATATACATAACATGCTATATCGAACCGACGGTTTCAAAACACCGAGAGAAAAAATGGCCAACTATGAGTTGCCCAAACAGAAAAACAAATGTTTGCCGATTTTTTTCTTTGTATTTTTGGAAAAACTTTTCCATTCCCAGCATTCTCTAGCTAGAGCAGAAGTAACTGACAAGGTGGCACCCCTCCCCCCTCCCCACGCATCCCCCTTTGAAACCCCCCAACAAAACTACGCCTTGACGCTCGTTCAAAGCACAAACCTCATAGTTTCCAGACACTAAGGCAAATAGCCGCTGAACTCGTCCCGCTCCCTCGGACTCAGATCACCTCACCACCTGCCCCAATGGCGCCTGCTTTGGCCGGAGTTCTTGTCATCATCCTTGTGACGACGGTGGGCTTGACCTTGGCAGACCCCTCCCCCGATGCCGCCGCACTCTTGGCCCTACGGAGAGGGCTGCAGGACCCTGGCGGCATGCTCCAGAGCTGGTTGCACATCACCTGCGAGCTGCGTTGACACCGAGTCCGTCACCCGCATGTGAGTCAATCCACATGGATGATTTCCCTGCTTCCCTTCCTCTGCATCCATTCCATTTGTATTCGAGGAACTGGGGTTGCCCATCGATGGGGGAATCAGGACATTATAATTGCTTTTGATTTTCTTTGGATTAGACTGGCTGGATCTGCTGATCCTGTAGGGTGCATTTTTCTTGCCCGATTTTTTGGGTTTGGCGTGCAGTTTCTGCTGATAATTTGGAGATGAATAATCCAACAAGCAAAACGATGGAAAGAAATGTGCCGTTTATTTACATGACAGCGGTAGAATGTATTAACTTATTAATTCGTTAGTGATTACTCTTAGCATTGCTTTTTGAATACCAAATATGCATCTCATGCACACATGACATCTCATTACTGTATCCACTCTAACTTATAAGACATGTTGGACTACACAAATAGGGTTAAAGAATCATTCCAACATTCAATTTGTCATCAGTAAGTTTCAATAAATATGCTTAGCTAATACTACACAAACCAACTTTTAAGATATTTGTTATATCATGTCACTAGATAACTCTACCAATAATATATATACAATATATATTTATACGGTTATTTGGAATTAATTGAGGAAGAAAACTATGCTACAAAATATAGTTTAAATATAGCACAACACGGATGTATTTTTCAACTATATGAGTTATGACTATATAAAAATAATGTTTCAATGAACATTTAACCATTTTTATATCGTTAAGAATGCAAAATAATAAAATTTTATAATCGTTAGGACCGTTGTGCCCTAAAATAAGTATAAAAGTTCAATATAAATTTTATTAAAATGAATTCTTCTTGATCATGTAGGGTACATGATCCAGAAGGATTCAAAATATAATTTTTTCTTACCCTGCCCCAGCGACATCTCACCGACAACACATGTTGGGTGCCATTCGAGTCGGCGCTTGGTTTAATCAGTAGATCGATGTGAGTTATTTAGTATGTATTATACAACAGTTCGGTCATTTTAATATTTTAAAGAACACATAAGAGTATTGAGTATAATTTTAGTTAAACATTGAATCGGTTTACACAAGACTGTGTAAATAACTCCTCACTATTGTCCATGTACTGTCGCGCAATATTAAAGCTTTTGGCTGAACATTTTTTGGCTCAAAAGTCACAACCCAAGAGTCTATAAACAACTTTTGCGGTTTGTATGCACAAGTGTTAAATAGTAATCAAAGCGGCGTCGGCGTTGATAGCCATGTAACTCTTGCTTGAATGTTTTGAATTATATTGTTTCCTTGCCTTCCATTGCATTTTGTTGAGTGTATCTACTTGCTTGCTAGATGGGGTTGGCCGCCACTATATATCATCAAGTGGAGAAAAAACCATTCACTATGTCCCATTGTTGGCTCGAATTGAATGAGAAACCAAACTGGTGCACCCAATACGATAATCTCAAGAACCCCACAAAGAAGATGAAGATCAATTATGGATCTAGCTCCAATCTACCTATTGGACTTGATGAGAATGATGCACCGGGTGGACGTACAAGGGTCAGTTTCAAATAGAAAAAGACATGATGGGAAAGAGGTGGGAGAAGGATAGGGTGGCAGCGTGACGGTGTGGCAAGAAAATGTCCGCCACATGGACGGATATCTTGTGCACCAAAGGTGCGAAATTGAAGCAATTGAGGAGAAACGAGAGGAGAAGAAGGATGAGAGATACAAACAATTCTTGGATGTGCAAAGGGAGAGGATGGAGTTTGACCGGGTGTGGCTATGTGAGAGGGTGGAGTTGGAGAGGGCAACGTTGAAATTGGAGAAGGAGAATGTTTAAATGAAAACTAAGTTGGAAAAAAGGAAGATGGATGGAACCCTTGCAATTGAGAAGGAGATAGTTAGTCTTGCCAGATTCACGGAAGAGTCGAGAATCATGTTTCAAGATGTTAGCCTCTTGGATGATGAGAGACAAAGTGGGTCATGCACATGAAGAAGAAGATCAAGTAGCGCGACCTTGGCGACAGTTGATTCGTTCTTGTATCGATTATATGTATGAATTGTTAAATTTTATTGTGTGTTGAATTATGTTAGTACATGTAACTTATTTTGAATTCAGGTTGAAACATTGAGCTGTGAATTGCGTGATCCACGTTGCATGTTTTTACATGAATTTGAGGACAAAATATTTGAGGGTTGTAGTTGTAGAAGGCAACATTTAGTGTTGTCTGGACCGTGTCCGCCGACATGTGCTACATACCAAAATTTGTCAATCCGGTTGGAGATGCTTGGCACACCACGGTCCCCACACAGACCACCCCCCCTCCCCAGTCCCCACGCCTTCTCTTTAAAGCCCCCAGCAAATCCAGTTCAAAGCACAAACTTGTTAACAACACATAGACGATCGCCACCACGCGCGCTCGTACCACCTACCCTGCTCACATGGAGCCCACAGCAGCCCGAGCCCTCGCGATCATCCTTGTCGCCGCGGTTGTGTCGACCCTGGTGGACACGTCCCCTGACGTTGTCGCACTCTTGGCACTGCGGAGCGGGCTGCAGGACCCCGGGGGCGTGCTCCAGAGCTGGGACCCGGACCTAGTCGACCCCTGCACCTGGCTGCACATCACCTGCGACGCCACCGTGCGCGTCACCCGCATGTATACCTGGCCATACCTCGGGACGGGCCGAGAAAAGCCCGACGCAGAAAACTCAGGCCCGAGCCCGGCCCGAAAGCCCGACGGGTCGTCGGGCCGCGGGCCGGGCTTCTACCTGAAACAGCCAAAACGTGAAGCCCAGGCCTGGGCCAACGCAGCCGTCGGGCCTAGATTTGAGACCCAAGCCCGAGATTTTCGGGCCGGGCTTCCCATGACCAAGAGTACGCATGTGAGTGCAAACTGATCCTTTCCCTCCTTCTTGACGTCCGCTTGAATCATTTTTTTTGTGAGGGTCCGCTCTAATCATTAGCATGCATCCCATTTGTGTTCGAGGAACTGGAGTTGCCCATCGGAACATTCAAATTGTTTTTGATCGTTGGACTAGACTGACTTGATCTGCTGATAATTTGGAGAATTTTTTTAAAAATTAATTTAGAGAAAAAAATTCGCCCCATTTTTGGGTTTGACGCGCGGTTTCTTCTCATAAGTTGGAGGCCGGTCCAGAAAGCCCAGATACGAAAGGCCCTTAATCAAGATCTGGCAAAGCTGAGGCCTCATGGGCTGCAAATGGGCTGTCTAGGAACATTGTGTAAAATCTTTGTATACTTTTTTGGCAGCCGCTTTCTTCATTTAATTTTTTGTTATCCTCAGAAAGGAGAAAACTAGTTGCTTCCTAAATCGAAAAAAAAAATTTAATTGTTTGCCGAATTTATTTATTTGTTAAACGGAGATCTCGGCTACATGAACTTGTCCGGTCCACTGTCCCTTGGGCTTGCCAAGCTGGATCAGCTAAAGGATATGCGAACACTTCTGACTCCGTTTAGCAACTGGCTATTGCTCCATCATAACCGTCCTCATGAAACAAAGTTCTTCCTGTCCCCCATCCCGAATAACTGTCATGGGGACATACTTCATACCATCACCACTACCCATCGGGTAACAAATAACCATCGGTTACCCATCTCCACTAAGTCAGCACATTGAGTCAAAAAGAAAAGAAAAATGAGCAACAATTCCTCTGCACTAGCAAACAAATAACAGAGATATGAGCGCAAGCACAGTTCTTATACCCCTCGTGAGTTAACACATGGAGCGTTCCAGAACATTCCACCGAGCAGGTAGCCACTGCTGCTAGCTAAGCTTGGCGCAAGTAAATTCATACGATGCTGCAAGTTCCTAGCTTAAGCAATTCCGTTTTGTTTGCCTCATCGATGGATGCAGCTTCGCCAACAACGACGCGGGCCTGGCCATTAGGACGAGAAGCACGAGACGGATCGTAGGGTCGTGAAGGCACATGGCCTCGCTCGATCATTAGTCCTTATCCCACCAAACAAAGTCTGGCGCGGATCATCGCCCGCCCAAACAGAACAGCTTTGAGAAAGACGTGGATTGGATAAGCACGGGCCTACCTACCTACCTATCCATCATCCACTCATCCACCAACCCACCCGCCCTGTCTCCTCATCCACATACTCTTTCTAATTACGACCCTCATTACAGTCAGAGTCTTTCCTCCTTGCTCTACTGCCCAAAGCACACATACATACATAGGGGTCCACTCTTTAAACCCGAATTTTCATTAGTACACTAGTGGTTTGCTTTTGTAGCGCTTCCATTGCTCTCTCAACTGGTTTCCACCCTAGGTGCATTTGCTAGATGGTCTTTCCGACGCTAATTAATCATAAGAGGTGGCGTCCTGGTGGCGTGAGTTACAAAACTTACGAGCCTGATGCGCCCCTTGTTCGATTCTCGACCAGTTCCACGCACAATTCACAATGTCTTCACAGCTCGCACGTGCCATTTACACGCACACATGCATGTACTTGTGCGAACTTAATTATGTCACACGAACATGGTTCGATCTAACTAGGCACTAAGAAATTCGATTTGGTTTTCATTTGTGCAGGCCACGGATGAAAATATAATTCTTCTCAAATTTATACGTAGTACATGGTAGAAATCTACATGTACTTGCATAATTTTTTCCTCACGATTCTCTAGAGTGAAGATTTTTTAATCGGGCTACGTGCAGCCCATGCTCTGTTTGAGGTTCTCGATATCTTGCCCACATACGAAATTGTATAATGACCATGGGTATAGTCTTGTAGGAGTACTCTTCACATACCAGGTCTATAATTTTGTATTTTTTGTGTAGCCTAGAGTATAGCGAATTTTGTATTAATATTTTGCACACTTGCAGGATGTATCCACGGCTACATGATTTTTTTAAAACTTTTAAGTTTGTATTTTGAATGTCTAAAATAAAAAGCTACATGTAGCCCGAGATATAAAACACCACACTCGATCAAGAGGACATTTCATACAAATGTGCCGAATTTCATCCGAGTCACAAAAGTAACACTTCTTGTTCCGATTCAAATTCCGTTTTGCAAGGTGGTTCTTTGTTATAGTGCCTTTTATACCAAAATCACATGAAGATATTTTTTAGACGCACTTTTAGCGTCAAATTATATCTTATAAAATCTAGTATGATCCTCTATAAGATCTCCATATATACATAGATTTGACCGTAAAGGAGTGAATTATTGAAACTCTAGCTGAATATACCAGACTCGTCGGATAAGTTGCCTGCCATCTACTGCTAGGCTAAATGCAACCAAGATGTTCATTACAAAATCGGATCTACTTTAGTTCGTGCTTATCTTTCATGTATGAACGTTAGCCTAAGAACATTTTAAATTCCAAATTGTCTAGTGGACTATGTGCGTGATCTTGTGTAGAGACCGAGCATTATTACTTTATAAAAAAGAAACATGTTCCAATTAGAAAAGTAACGTAAAGAATAGAAGACATGATTGTCTAGTTATAACCACGGAAGGCATGGTTATAAATATAATTCAACAATTGTCATGTTAAAAAAAAGATAAACCATTATATACAAACTTTTTGAAATGTATTGTTTTATTTTTCTTAATGGATAGACAATTTTTTCAAAATGGGATAAATAGACAATGCTCATGCAGTTTTATTTCTTCAAAAAATCATTCTGACCATACATTGACCGATCAAAAATAGGCACGATCTTAATTTTGTGTATAGATGGGGATAACTTTTACGGAGTACGGAGTATATGCCAGTCATGTTTCCGTCGTAGTGCTCTTACATGACCCATGTGTAATCACACGGTTACACCTAAAATCTCGGTAACCCTTATCCCTGGGGCACATTTCTCGTCGTCCCTATCCAAACACCAAATAAAACATCGCGCAAGTCAAAAAGGTTGACTTCTCACACCGCCTTTATCCAAATCCACGTGGGAATGCCACGGCGAACTTCAAGCCGCACGATCTCGCCCGACCCGCACCATCCAACGGCGGAGATAATTTGGGGAACAATTGTCACGACGAGCTGGTGGAGGCGGCGTGCGTGTCACGTGCCTCGCCATCCTATATGTCCTTCTCCCCCTGCCGCCGGCGATGCGGCCGGTGGCTGCCCGAGCTGAGCACGCGCGCGCGATTTCAGGCAGCAATTTCGTGGCAGGCAAGCGGGAGGCCGCGTGGCATTCCCGTATAGGCTGTAGCCTCCCGCCGCTCTTCCTGTTTTGACCGCTGGATTTCGCCTTCGGCTCTTGCTTGACTTGGGGAGTCGTTTAAGAAGCGGCGGCGGCGGTGCTAATCTAGTTGGAGGCGGTGGCGGATTAGCTGCGATCGGCGGCGATCTGGGAATGGGGAACGCGAGCGCCAGGGAGATGGGGAACGGCCACGCGGCGGCGTCGCTGGAGCAGGTGCCCCCCGGCGGCGGGAGCTCGGCTGAGGCCGCGGCGCCGCCGGACGCGGTGATGCGGGAGCTTCCTCCGCCGGTTCCCTACGTCTTCGCGCCGCAGGTGATGACTTTTTTAGTCCGAATTGGCAAAAAAGTAAACCCTCATCTGGTGTTCTTCATATCTCGTCCTCTTTTTTGTGATTAAAAAAATGCTCCATTCTTGGTCCGTATGAATCGCGCGGGCGTGCAGTTCCTGTTAACATTTTATGCACTATTGTTTGTTCCTTCCTCGGTGATCAAAAGGAGTTACTCGAGGCTGAGTTGCTTCTTTATGCTGTTTTTTTTTTCCTTGATTGGTTTAGCATTGGTTGCGATGTGAGTTCAGACGGAGCTAATTGTCCTGTGAAGTCTTAGTTGTTGCATCAGGCATTATAGATCAGTTCCATCGGGTGTTTAAAATTTGAAATGAAAACTTCATTTGCTTCATGTTTTCAACTTCAGGAGTAGGCCGTAGCAGATACCTTTGAGATCTACGGCTGAACTGCAGCTTGTAGATTCCTGATATCATCGAAGGTGGGTTCTTGTTTAGGACATAGCTACAACTTGCATATGAAAGAAACTAGCTTTGGTAAAGACGAGTTGGTAGATTCTGTTGCACCTGGTTTCTGCCAATGGGTTTAGTAGCTCTGGGATCTGGTTCGGTGCTGTGGGCAGGTTGCTCCTCCTTTCTCAAATGCGCATAAATTTTAATCTCTAGATCATTATCTTTAATTTGCTTCGGCGCGACAGCTTGACAAAACGTGAGTACCTGATCTTATTGTGTGGGTAGTTGGTCTTGTTGTGTAAAATATACATTGTGCTAAGGGGTTGGTGCAGCATCCTAGAACAAATTGTTTACTCTCATTACTAGGATAGTCCTCATCCAAGACAAGTATATGGGGCATCATGATCAAATGTGTTTCTTCACAATTGGAACTGCAACTTGAAAAGGAGATCCGTGAAAATTTTGGTTGCAGTTTTCAGTACCGTTTGAATGTAATGAGACGTGTAGTAGTATGTACAGTAGTATTTTGAACTGAAATCTGCAGCATGTGCTAAGGGGCGGAAAAAATCACATGATTTGTATGCCATCATATATATAATTTTGAAGTGTGGTCACAATGATGTATGGTGGTATTTTTATACTTGATTCATTTATCTAGTGAATATTTTATTTCAAGTTGTGTGGTGCAATAGAGATTCTTTCTCTATAAAAAGTATGCACACTCTACAAGAACATATAATAGGCCATGCATTTCTTTGTTTTGATAAGTTAAGGGGAAGTAGGGCTTCCCCACCTAAATTTCGTATTACTATGATGGATGGAATTTATTTGATGAAAGTATACATGTTATACAGCAGCAGTAGTTAAATTGACATAGCTAGTTATTTGATCTATCACTAGTTCATACTTCATACTCCTGAAAAAGAAAGCAGTTGGCCCCTATATTGATCCCCTCTGGAGTGTTGTAATCCTTTTACTGTATGGTGGCCTTGCTTTTGGCTTTATCAAATTTTGGCTGTAATATGGCAGTAGGTGGAGGTAAAAATTTCTGTTAGGTTTTTTCTCTGTAGTTTATTGTCAGGATCGATAGTGAACAGCAGGTTTCCTACTGGTGCTCTAAACATGCTTTTCTGCTTTCAGCTCCCTTTCTATCCTGTAAGACAATATTATCTCTGTTCAAGTAATTGAAAGCCTAAAGAGGAAGACCCTGGTTCAAAGGAAAATAAGCCTCGTGTTATCTCTATAAGTGGCAGGCTGACAGTCACTGTTATTGGTATTCTTCTTAGAATGAATATACTAAAGCCTCCGGTCTCGACATGGTTAAGTTTATTCCTACTAAATTCATTTTGAGTATGAAAAAGCGTTATTGACCTCCCAGGGGCTCAGATCCCGTAATACTTGGATCATGCTTCAGGTTACTCTAAAGTTCGTGTGTCGTGACAAGTTGGAATTTATTACCTTTGGCCATATTTATGCATAAGATGTTGCTAACTCATATTTGTTGGGATCAAGTCACGTATATAAACAGGATTGCTGGTGCTGCTTGCACTGACAGTTAAGTGTACCTTGCAGGTTCCAGTAGCTCCGCTGCAGATACCGACTGAATTTTCTCCTGTTTTAAACCATTCATGGGTTAATGGCTTGGATCAATCCACCAACAATAACCCCCTGGAGAAGGGAATTCCAACTTTGATTACATGGAGTCAAGGAGGAAATGAGGTGCTTGTGGAAGGATCATGGGATAACTGGACTTCAAGGTTTACCCTTTTTCTAATCTTTTCAAATGTTTTATCCAATTTCGAAAATAATTTCATAATATAATAGAAATTCATATGATTACTTTCAGGAAGGTTCTAGAGAGGTCCGGGAAAGATCACGCTATATTGTTAGTTCTCCCATCTGGAATTTATCACTACAGGATCATTGTCGAGGGGAGCCCAGATATGTCTCTGAGCTACCTCATGTTACAGATGAGAGAGGGCAGGTGGCCAACCTCCTCGATGTCCATGTCAGTAAGGATTATACATTTCAATTTCAGAAATAAAGCTAGTGAACCCCTAAATGCAAATGCCAACACAAAGAGCATGGGTGTTTTCTCCGGTTCCTCTTAAGAGGTTCTCCAGAATTCAGGATCTTGGTTTTATCTGAAAACGTTTCTATTTTGAATAGGACTATGTTCCAGAGAGTCTTGACAGCGTGGCGGAATTTGACGCGCCTCCATCGCCCGAACACAGCTACGACCTGCAGTTCCCAGCCGATGAGGAGTTCGCCAAGGAGCCACCCACACTCCCGCCTCAGCTTCTCATGTCCGTCCTTGGCGGAACCGACAACTCCGACGAACACACTCCGAAGCTGAAGCCGCAGCACGTCGTCCTCGACCATCTGTTCATCGAGAAAGGATGGGGGTCGCAGTCTCTGCTTGCCCTCGGAGTCACCCACCGGTTTGAATCGAAGTATGTGAACTTCGTGCTCTACAAGCCGCTCCCGAGGAGGTGACAAGTCTGACGACGACGAGGCCGACAGAAGATGGAGAAAGCAGTGGTGGCTGACTAGGACTGATGGGAGTGAATAAGGGAGTGTGTTAGCTGGTAATGTACATATGGGGAATGCAGGGGCCCTTGCTCTTTTATGCTGCTCCTGCACCTCTTCTTTTTCATTTTTTCTTACTTTGTTCAATAAACTGTTCTTGTAGCATGAGGTTTGAACATCCCTGAACTCTGAGAAAATGAAACAGCAGTGTTGGTGAAATGTCTGGTCTTGTTTGTGATCTACGACGTGAACAAATAGAGCTGGCAAACCTGATAATCCAATTGTTTGTTATGTTTCTGAATATGTTGCCCGTCTTTCATTTTCATCTCATATACTTTCTGAGTGAACGCAGGTGTGTGCAATTCAACATGAAAATAAAGTTGAGACGTAGGTAACTAAGACACTGGAAGAAATGAATATATCTATCCATACATGCGATGTGGATGTGGATGTGGATGTTTACCATACAAAAAGAAACCACAATGGAAGGTTATCACAGCCTAGCAGCATTTTGTCAAAAGGCTCTACAGCGATAGGTCTAGATGCACCCAGGAAGAGAGGCAAGTTTGTATAATGTATGTATACGGAAATCCATATCGGCTCATAGGTCTAGATGCACCCACTGCTCAAAAAATATTTTTCAAAATGTCAAAAAATTCCAAATAAAATTTTCGGTTATGCTACATGACATTCTATGTTCGCACAAAAAGTTTCGCAAAGAAAATATATTTTTTTGTGGGCTTTGCAAAAAAGACAAATCCGGGGTTTTCAAAATGACTTTGTACGCGATTTTTTTTTGTCTTTTTTGCACATGTCACAAATAATGTCTTTTATTCACGATTTTTTTTTGTGCTAACAGTAAATGTCATGATGTATATCCGAAATTTTATTTGGAATATTTTGACATTTTTAAAAAGTTAAAAATGTTTTACATAATGGGTGCATCCGCACCCGTGACCCGAAACGCCATGTCCGCATGTATAGCAGTATTACTTACTCTGCCAAAATAAAATCAGCCACTGTTTTGCTGATGCCTGTAGTTTGCGCATATACTTGTGAGGATGGAAGAATTTTGGACGAAGCAATTTTTTTTTCTTGAACTTGAGGAGAATTTGAAGTGCAGTAATGAATAAAGTAAATTGTATAAAAAATCGATATTTTCTTAGACGGAAGAAAAGGAAAAAAGAGAGTGAGAACGGGTGTTATATCAAGATTAGATAGTAGTACTGTACTAGATCGATGACCAGCAGCGGTCAAGCTAGTCATTTACACGTACTCAATGGATGGATCCTGCAGGAAGCTTTATATTCTTCATGCACTGCACTGCACTGCACGTACGTACGGCTGCTAGCTGAGAGATGGCATGGAATCAATATTTGGATCGCCGCCGGCCCCGGTCGATCGAACCTGTGGCGCAACCGCGGTGGAACACTCGAGAGAAACTTTGATCTATCTACTTGCTATGATGCACAGAGAGTATCCGGTGAGCTCATCCGCCTCCGTCAAGCTCCGGTGGCCATGACCGCGGTGGGCGAGGCCGCGCCCCCTTCGCCGCTGGGGTACAGGTGTCCCTTCGTGGCCGTAGCTGGGCCGACATCGCCGACGAGGACGAGGCGTCCGAGGCGGAGCGGCTCGAACTGGAGCGGAGATGCTCGACTCCGGAGCTGCCAACCCTCGGCGACTTCTTGGCGCTGGCGAGGAGGTCCCCTGCCCGGCGGCGCTGCCCAATCGCCAGGAGTGGCTCCCGTGGTTCGCCGGCGCGCCGGCTGCCTCCCCGTGGCTCCCCACTGCTGCGGCCGCTAGTTGCCGGCGGGTCTCCTTCGGGACCTGCTCGTACTGGTCTGGCAGGGGCGGCTGCTACAGAGAGGAGCTCTGCGGCGGCCCCCCAGCTGGACCTGGTGCAGGCGACCGGCGGCGCGGCGGCGGCGCCATCGGGGCAAGGGGCGGCGGCGGACTCGCGCGTGGAGACGAGACCTGGCGGTCTGCCCTCGTTGTTGGGCCCCGGGCCGGCCCAAGCTGCTAACCCTAGGCCCGATAGGGGTATCCTGGGCCCAAGGCCCATGCTGGCCTGGCGGAGCCAGGATTTTAGGGTGGGCCGCACTGCTGGACCGGAAAAGGAGAGGCCAGATGGGCCGAATGCGGCCTGGCTGTGGATTCACCGGGGAGATTTCGATCTCTCCCGCGCCAGCCCAGCCTCGGCCCAGCAGGTCGCGAAATTAGGGCACTCTGCTCGTCGTATCCGCCTCGTTCAACCGCCGCCACCCCTCACTGGCTCCTTCGCAGACGCAGTCATGAAGAGACGCCGGAGCCCGTCCCCGCGCCGACACGCCGCCCGTTCGCCCCCTCCTGCTCGCGGGCGATCCCCTCCGCCGACACGCGCGCGCTCCCCTCTGCCGGCCCGTGCTTCCTCCCCTCCCCGCGCTCGTGCCTCCCCGCAACCTCGCGCCCAGGCCGTGGCGTACCGTCCGCCGCCTCGGAGGTCGCCCCCGCGCCGCTCCCCGGACGGCCGTGCCCGTGAGGGACGCGGTGCCCCTGCTGCCCGTAGCCCTCTTAGGCAACGGTCTCCGGCCCGCCGTGCTACCTCGCCGGTGGGACTCCGCAGGGAATCGGCGCTGCGGGAGGAGCTGCTCCAGCGGCCGCGTGATGGGAGCCGTGCCCAGGCCATGGAGGGGTCGTGGAGGGCTGACAGGGGCCGCTCCCCTCCTCGCCGGGAGCCAGCCATCCCCCCAAAGCCCGGTTCGGCTCAAGGTGCAAAGAAGAAGAAATCCAAGAAGAAGAAGAAGAAGCACCCGGCTGCCTCGACCTCGGGAGCTGTTCTGCCCGGCCCCGGTGCCCCGGCAGCGGCACCCGGGGGACGTCCTAGGTCGGCTGTCCTCGAGCACTACGGACATGGCGTTGACGCCGGCTTCTACTACGTGGACACCGGAGGGATCAAGTTGGCGGCTCCGGCACATTTGGCCGTGGTGACCGTGCTTCCCGAGCAGGTCTTGGATCCTTCGGTGGTGATATCAGCTGAGACCATCCGCTCCGAGCTTGCGGGCTTGGAGAGTGCGTGGTCTTGGGTGGTGAGGGAGATTTCCCCGACTGAGTTTGTGGTGGCGTTCCCCACTGCTCAGCTTCTCACCCACCTGTCCTGGAGTCCGACCATCACTCTCCCGATCCACAGCATTCGCGTCTCCATCAGGCCCTCCGACACCGACCCGGACGCGCCACCACCTCTTGCCGAGGCTTGGATCCGGATTCACGGGATCCCGTCTGAGCTGCGGAAGGAGGTGGGCTTCGTGGCTCTCATCTCTCAGGCCGTTGGTCGCTTTGAGGAGGTGGACGAGAGTACTCTGCCAGGGGATGGCCCCGTGCGGATCCGGGTCAAGGCACCGGACCCCGCCAAGCTCAACATCCCCTTGCCCACCTTCTACTTCGACGGGGTGGGCAGGACCTTGGTAGTGGAGCTGGAGTCTGAGGTGGACCGGCCGAGGTCCACTTCCCCTCTGGCCTCTCACTCGCCGTCTCCGCGCCGCAGCCCTTCCTCCAGCGGGGAGGGAGGCTCCTCTGAGGACGACCCGTCTGACGGTGACGGTCCCCACTCCACGGACGCTCGCCCCCCCCCCCCCCAGCGACTTCAGCTCCGCCTTCTTCAGCGCCACCGCCCGCAGGTTCTCAGGTTCAGGCATCTCTTGCAGGTTCTCAGGTTCAGGCATCTTCGCCTGTTCTGTCCGACGTCCGCCAGGCTCCTTCACTGTCTTTTGGATTCCCGCTCTCACAGTATGGTTCCAACCTGTGTGAGGGGCCGGGATCCTTGGACATCTCCGGCCTCGTCTCGTCTGCCTTGGGGCTTCAGCCCTCCCCCCAGGCGGAGGTGGAGGAGTCCGACGGCGCGCCGAGTGTGGGGATGGAGGTCATGGCCCCTGACACTCCGCGCTCCCCGGGCGCGGTCTGGTACACCCGCTCCCCGGGCACCCCGGCAGCTCCGGCCCTGGAGCCGGTCACGGTCATCCCCGACACTCCTGTGACTGGCACCAGGGGGCGCCCCAGGCGTCATCGATCTTCCCCTCCCGCCCCGGGCTCTCGTCGCCACAGCGCGCGACTGGCGAGGGCTAGGACTGGAGGCGAGGCGGTGGAGCCTACTGTTGCGATGGTGGCGTCTCGTCGTCGCGAGGCACTTGACTCTGGGATTGGTACGTCTCGCCCTACGCCTACCCCTACTCCTCCCCCTTCCTCTCCTCCCTCTGGTTCCCGCTTCTCGGTTCTCGACTCTGTTCCGCTAGACCATCTTGCTCAAGTTGCAGGGGACTGTGACATTGTTTTCCGTGGAGAGAGAGGGCCTCGCCTTGAGCAGATTGCGGCCATCAAGGCTAAGGAGGTCTATGAGGGGGCCCTAGCGGCAGCTCGTGCTCAGTCGGAGCATGAGCGGCAGGGGCCCCCGGCTCCCGCTGGACCTGTGCAGGAGGCACAAGGGTCCGCCAGTGGAGCCCCTCCTAGGCCTGATGCTGCCCCAATCGCTGTGCCTACTTCCCAGCCTGGGAAGAGGCGTGGGAGGCCCCCGAAGTCAACGTCCCGGCCCTCGACCTCTAGTAGGGCCCAATCGGTCCCCCCTAAGGGGACCAACCCCGACACTGTTTCTCAATGAATGTCCTCACATTCATCTGGAACATGAGGGGGTTTGGGCAGGAGGGCCGCCGCCGCCAGTTGATCAACTACCTTAGAGAAGAAGATGCGGACATCGTGGGTTTACAAGAGACGATTCGACAGGATTTCTCCGTTTCAGAGCTAGAGAGCCTTAGTCGCCACAAGTTCTCGTGGCATTGGCTCCCGGCGACGGGACACTCAGGGGGCATCCTCCTTGGTGCCAAGGAGGATACTTTTGAGATAGAGGATATGGACCGCGGGGAGTTCTTTGTGAGCATGTTGCTCACTCATAGACGATCGCACCTCCGCTGGGAGGTGATTATTGTCTATGGCCCCGCGGATCACCGGAGGTCTGCTGAGTTCTTAGCTGAGCTCAGGTCAAAGGTGGAGCGATGCCTTACCCCTGTAGTGGTGGCAGGAGATTTTAATCTCATTCGCTCACCTGATGACAAGAGCTCAGATAATGTGGACCTCCCTAGGATGCGTATGTTCAACGACTGGATTGCTGACTTGGCTCTGAGGGAGATCACTCGAGTTGGGGCACGTTATACGTGGTCCAACAACCAGGCCGTCCCGATCCGGAGTGTGCTTGACCGGGTTTTAGTGTCAGTGGAATGGGAAGTTGCCTTTCCTTTGTGCTCGCTTCGTGCGATTACTAGGATTGGCTCAGACCATTCCCCCCTTCTCCTCTCGTCTGGAGGAGGGGCCCCACCGAGGTCGAACCGCTTCCACTTTGAGGAGTTCTGGCTTGGTCAGCCGGGATTTGTGGAAGCGGTTCGCCAAAAGTGGGACTTGGCGGTCGCGTCTCCCCCCCCGCGCCTATAATGCGGTTGACATTTGGCACCACTGTGCTAAGGTCGTGCGCCAATTTATGCGGGGGTGGGGCGCGAATTTAGGTGCAGAGGTGCGTAAGAATAAGGCGGACATCCTCGCCCAGATTCAGACGCTTGATACGGCGGCTGACTCGACAGGCTTGTCCGCGGATGGATGGTTAGAGCGGTATGCTTTGGAGAACTCCTTGATGGAGATCTACAAAGGCGAGGAGATATTCTGGCGTCAGCGTAGTCGCCAGAATTGGATCCTTCGTGGAGATGCTAATACAGCATACTTCCATGCCATTGCTAATGGCCGCCGTCGTAGGTGCTCGATCCCCTGCTTGTGGGCGGATGGCCTCCTATTAGAGGAGGCCCAGGACCTTTCCGATCATATATACTCCTTCTATAAGGAGTTATTTTCAGAGGGCCCCCGCACGGGAGTGGCTTTGGCCACGCACTTCTGGCCCTTAGGGGCCTTAGTCTCGGATGACGAGAATAGGGAGCTTACTCTCCCATTCAGTCTCGAGGAGGTGCGCCGGGCCCTTAGGGGGATGAAAACCAGTTCGGCCCCAGGGCCGGATGGTCTCCCTGTATCCTTCTTCCAGAAGTTCTGGGAGTATATTGAGGCGGTGATCATGTCATTGTTCCAGGAGTTCTACTCTGGGACATTGGTGATGTCCCGCCTTAATTTTGGGGTGATTACCCTAATTCCCAAAGTTGTAGGGGCCACGGATGTTCGTCAGTTTAGGCCGATCACGGTGATCAATGTCATCATGCGTCTGCTCTCCAAAGTGTGTGCAACACGCTTGGCGCCAGTTGTGGAGCGCCTGGCTCACCCACACCAGTTCGCCTTTATCAAGGGACGATTTATCCATGATGGGATTCTGGCTCTTCATGAGGTAGTTCATGAAGTCAAGACGAGACACCTTAAAGGTGTCTTTCTTAAGCTAGATTTCCAGAAGGCATATGATCGTTTGGACTGGGCCTTTCTACGCCAAGTCCTCGAGCGTCGTGGGTTTGACGGGCGCTACATATCGTGGATTATGCAGATTGTCATGTCTGGGAGCACGGCCATAAACATTAATGGAGACATTGGCCCTTACTTTAGGTCTTCGCGTGGGGTGAGGCAAGGGGACCCAATTTCCCCCCTTCTTTTTGACCTCGCCGGTGACGCCCTAGCGGCTATCTTGGATAAAGCCAAGACGGCCGGCCACATCTCTGGTGTGGTAGGGCACCTTATTCCTGGAGGTGGGATCACCCACCTCCAATATGCGGACGATACCATGATCATGGTGGAGGGGTCGGAGCTTGACATTATTAATCTCAAGTTTCTTCTTCTCTGCTTTGAGGCCATGTCGGGCCTCAAGATTAACTTCGACAAGAGCGAAGTCATGATCATGGGATACTCCCATGATGAGCGACAGCGGATAGCGGACAAACTAAACTGCAGATTGTCTACCTTCCCTGTTACTTACTTGGGGACGCCCATTAGTGATTCTAGGATCCTCATTAAGGACCTAGAACCGGTCACCCAGCGTGTCAAAGCCAAGGCGGAGCCTTGGCAAGGGCGGTTCACCTCTAAGGCGAGCAAGACTGTCTTGATTGACGCTTGTCTCTCTAGTCTACCGATGTTCCTGATGGGAGTTTATATACTCCCAGAAGGCACGCACGCCTCATTTGACAGGGATCTCTCACGCTTTTTCTGGCAGGCGGCCAATGGGCGTCAGAAGTATCACATGGTCAAATGGGCGGATGCGTGCACCCCCAAAGACATGGGGGGCATTGGTATCATTTCCTCCCGTAAGATGAACGTTGCGCTCATGCTACGATGGGTTTGGCGGATACTTAGAGAGGAGGGGGGACTATGGCTGCAGCTAATCAAAGCGAAATATCTGCAGGGTCGCCCCCTTTTTTCCTGTGACCGCCAAGATGGATCCCAATTTTGGCGATCTATCCAATCCATCAAGCATGAGATTAGGAAGGGTCTTCGCTTCTCCATTGGTAATGGAGAGGACACCCTCTTTTGGCTGGACCCGTGGCTCGATGGGAGCCCGCTACAGCATAGGTTTCCCGCGCTTTTTGCTATCTGCGCTGACCCGATGCAGTTTGTGGCTTCGGCAATATCCAATGGGGCTTGGAACATCTCGTTCCGACGAACATTTGGTATTGCCGAGGCTGCGGCTTGGACGGAATTACGGAGTCTACTTCCTGAGTCGCTGCCAGGCGGCCGTGACCTCGTGTCATGGCACCTGACACCGTCTGGGACGTTCTCTGTAAAATCGGCGTATCGGAGTCTTTTTAGTTCCCCAATTAGAGCCTGGACCTCTCCTCTCTGGAAGGCCCCCATACCGTTAAAAATCAAAATCTTCGTGTGGCAGCTTCTTAGGGACCGCCTCCCCTCAGGGGTGGAGGTTCGCAAGCGACAGGGGCCGGGTGATGGGCTTTGCCCAATGTGTGGGATCCCTGAGACGGGAACCCATATCCTTTTCACCTGCCCCGCAGCCAGGTTTCTATGGAACTTCGCCCACGAGGCGCTGGGGCCTGCTTGGCAGGCCTCAGACCTTGGCGAGTTCCTAGAAATCAGGGCGAACCGTACCGGGGAGAGGCGGCGCCTCTTCTGGTTGGTGTTTGCCGCGTTGATGTGGACCCTGTGGACAATTCGTAATAAGATGGTGATCGAGCGGATCTTTCTCCGACGGGCTTCTGACTCGATGTTTAAACTTCTGGCTTTCTTGCAGCAGTGGCATCCGTTGTCTAGGCAGCGGGACAGGGGGCAGCTGGACGACATGATCACTAGACTTGTGGAGACCGCTCGGCGCATCTCTTCGTCTTCCAGCTAGCGCCGGAGGGTTTTAGTTTTTTGTTCACTCTCTTCTGTCTATCTTGATGTATCTCTCACACCGCCCCCCACCCCCACCCCACCCCTCCCCCCCCCCCCCCCCCCCCCCCCCCACTTCTTTCTTGCTTATTTGTGTGGGCTTACTTGTGCTGCGCCCCCAGCAAGCGGCCTTTTCCGCTCTTATGTTTGTAACTGTAACTGTGTTTGAACTTGCTTGGCATGTTGCTTTATTTATAAAGCGGGGCGAAAGCCTGTTTCGAGAGAACACTCGAGAATAATGCATTCACGGCTGCAATCGGTGCAAAATGAAGCTCTTCTCCGGATTTGCCTTCGATCACTACCAATCAACCAACACACACATCTTGCTTTGCTACCCGCATTGTTGAAAGAAACAGTTAGATCGAGCCCAAGTTAACATCACCAATATGTTGCTGCAACATTTTATATATATACTGCTTGTCCGGAATTAAACATCATGTGGAAGTTTCATGGAAATAACACAAAATTAATGATATAGAATTGTACTTAAGGAAACCGGTACGGCTACACTGGAACACAGTGTATATGAATGTTGTAATTATACCCGTAAACAGTATAGAGTGTAAAGTCAGGTTGTTCATATGTTGACTATATGAATTGATTAAAGCCTGTGAATTTCAATTATTTAAATTCGGCACGTGACTCACGCACGTGTGTTCGTGAGACTAATTGAAGAATGAAACTCCTAGATGGTTACTAATGATCGTGATTGATTTGGTTAACCTGGAGTTTCTGGAAAAATTATATGTGGAATTACGGCTTAAATAAAATTGGAATTAGCACTATTTAATGGTTCCTAACCCCTAGCCTCAAATTGATCCTTGTGAGCCGCACTACGGAAAAGGATCGAGGAATAGGGTTGACCGGATTAGTGCTAAACCTAACAATATCGTCGCCAAGTTAAGCACCAACAAAGTGCACCTGCTGAAGTGTTGATTACCAATACAAGACTGATGGTTTCTACTACGTACCATTGCGCCAACATGCACTCATTATATGTGTCAACCAGAAATTTCGAGAAAACAGGGATGAACACATCAATATCTCGATTAATTACCGTTCTATTTATGAACATTTTTTACTTGTATAGATGTTTATAAACATGTTGTTTTGGAGGGCCGGTTGAGCCTCTTTGCAAGGTGGTGTTGAGACAACCCGTCCGCCCGCTTGTACCGAAATAGATATTTTGGCTAGTGTCGCAAGTTTTGCCAACTGTATCTTATCAGGCACTCGACAATCCTTTCACCCCCGATTCCGCTTAGACACTTGGCAAAGATGACGACACTCATCAGCATGACCATGCACACCACGGTTGACGGTGCGTCCATCTATGCCAAGTGTTTTACGTGGGACATTCAGCAAATATGGTGCCGTTAGTGTTCGCCCTGTGTTTTATCAAGCCACACGTCAGATAATACGATATATGAGGCACTTGCCGTGTCCGCCATGGCCTTCCTCGCTTCGGCTACCGCATCTCGTTAGACCCCTTGTAGATATAACCCAAGACTCGAACCTTCGAAGTGTTCAAATGGTAGGCCATTACGATCTCATCGTACGCGAGTAGGATAATTTCCTTGAAAGGATGAAATCCAAGAAAGACATAATCGAAATCCCATAGTGAGTTATCTTGGGTGATGGCCACATTTTCACCATCGAAATCCCATTCCGAGTTATCTTCGAGTACTAGTTCTGTCTTGTCGTCATAGGCCTGTAAGATCCACGGTCGATTAGCAATGTTAAGACGACTCCAAGGTACGGGCCAAAGGTTGATGTCGCCCTTTAACACCCACTCCATCTGACCATGTGATTCATCGAGGAACCAGATTTTAAATGCGGCATGCGTACAATGGTATGCGCAATACATCCCCTTCTCCGATTTACCCAAGTAAGGTGTACCAAATCCCTTCATTTCTCCTGGCAGCTCGATTACCTGGTATGTGTTGTTCCTTAATTCTATTCTGCAAAAATTAAAATCGTCGTTCACAAATTGAAATTAAATTGCCTTTCTAACAAAGAAACCATGCATGAGTGAATCTGAGTATGTAAAGTGTGAATATATTACCTTACAACAAACTCTACCTCACAATTGATGTAGAGTGCTCCATGCCAGTAGGCAGCTGCGCCTTGGTGGTAGAAGACGTGCATCTTGGAGCCAGCGACCGTTCCGACGGAGTAAATGGCACTGGCGGTCACACAACTCGTCCGCTATGTGCACTTAAGTCACACAACTGGAAAACGGGATTTTTTGGTCACACAACTGGACTTTTGGTGCACGCAGGTCACAAACCCCACATGTCAGTCCGTTTTCCGTTGCAGGAGTGCTGACGTGGACACGTAATTTTACAGAAAACCCCCTGTATTTTTGGACATTTCGCAAAAAACTTCTAAAGCGGATTAGAGTGCGACGACCAAAGCTGCTAAATGTCCAAAAATACAGGGGGTTTTCTGCAAAATTACGTGTCCACGTCAGCACTCCTGCAACGGAAAACGGACTGACATGTGGGGTTTGTGACCTGCGTGCACCAAAAGTCCAGTTGTGTGACCAAAAAATCCCGTTTTCCAGTTGTGTGAGTTAAGTACACATAGCGGACGAGTTGTGTGACCGCCAGTGCCATTTACTCGTGTTGGAGATATGCCCTAGAGGCAAATAAATAATAAGATTTATTGCATTATCTCTTTAAGTTTATAAATAGTTTTATACCATGCTATAACTGTATTAATCGGAATTGTTAATACACGTGTGGTATGTAAACAAACCAGAGTCCCTAGTTAAGCCTCTAGATAAACTAGTCCATCAGTCAATGGATGATCGTGATTTCCCGATCATGTTGCATTAACAGTTGATGGTGGAGTCATTTTATTGGGAGAATAATTTGATGGACATTACCCAAAGTATTGCAGTTAGGATCGTATCAGATAGTTCAACACTGCAATAGGATTATAACGTGGTAGCTTATTCCTTAGACCGTGAGATTACATCAAGTCGCTGCTTCTGAAAGATACGGCTGATCGCACCTAACGTCATGTCTCATACGCACGACAATAAGGGTGACACTTTCGGGTATTGGAAGGAAGTAGTCGGGGCGAGTGATCAAGAGCGGGATTTGTTCATCCGTGTGATGGATTGATATGCTGGGCCCACTCGGTGAGATTATATCTGTAAAGCTGCGCAGCGTATGACTAGGTCATTGAGATATAATTTCATGGGAACGAGTAAAGCAACCTTGTCGGTAACGAGATAAAACACAACATCGGATGTTGACGATCGTATCTCGGACAAGGAAGTATCAACGAACAAAGGGAATGACCATATCATGTTAACGGTTCAAAGATGATTCAAGGATGATTTATTCTAGAATGCACGGGGACCGTCATAGTCATCCAGGGCTCCCTGACGGTCATTGGCGGGAGGGTCTCGACCATGTCCGGAGTATTCTCGAACCGAGGGTAACACACTTAAGGTCTTGACGACGCTAGGAGAACGTTTTGGAAACATCGGAGTGGCTTAGGTATAGAGATAGGAGGTTTCGGAAAGGTTCCGGCAAGAACGGAAGAGTTCCGGGGAAGACCGGAAGAGTTCCGGGGAGACCGAAGTGAGTTCGGAGTGATCCGGAAATTGTTTCGGAGTCACGGGAGATTAAATAGTATGTAAATATATTAATTATGGAATTATATATATTTATATTAATTTAATATTAAAGAAAAAGGAGAAAAAATGGGGCAGCCACCTTAATGGGCCATAGGGCCCAAGAGGGGAAGCTCCCCCCCATGTGAGGGGTGCGGCTGGGCCCTTGGGGCCCATGCGCCACCATGGGGTGCGGTTGGCCCAAGGGGGCAGCCGCACCCCCCTCTCCCTTTAGTCCCACATTGCCTAGTTGAGGAGAGGTGCAACCCCTCTCCTCCAATAAATAGGGACCCGGATTAATTGGAAAAATACACAGAAAATTCAGGAATTAATTCCGGTTGGCCCAGGCTTCTCCCTAGTCCAATTCCTCCCTCCCCATCTCTCGACGTGCGCGGTCCCAAGTCTGGACAGCGTATACGGGAGACCTATAAACCGCAGCGCACCGTTGTGCTGCGGGATTCCACCCAAAGTTCTCGCTTCCGCTATTCCGGCTGGATCGGGGAGCACGGAGGTCATCGTCAAGGTCCGTACGTGTGCGAGTACTCGGAGGTGCTGCTCTCTCACGAGTTCGGCACTAGGAGCTTCTTCATCGCCGCGTCTCCTTCTTCTTCGTCGCGCCAAGTTCTCCGCGACCTTGAGGTCGGCTACGTACGTCTTCATCGGCAACGCTTGTGCGGGAGCGTAATTCCCGCTATCGGTCTACAAGGGTATGTTTCCGATGACTTCTCCGTTACCGCATTACTAGATAGATAGATCCTGGCTAGTTTCGGTGTTGCGATAGTTAGAAAAATTATTGTTTTCTGCTACGAACCCCATCAGTGGTATCAGAGCCGATCTATGCGTAGTATTGCTGGTACGGTTAGAACACATGTTGAATGTGGGCATCGATTCTGTAATTGTTACCCTCTCGCGTGCACTTGCTAATGTTGTTGGCATTGAGTTGATGAAGCGGCCCGGACCGACCTTACGCGTACGCTTACGCGAGACTGGTTCCGCAACTAACATATGGCTTGTACCATATATGCGGCTGGCGGGTGTCTGTCTCTCTCTCTTTAGACGGCATGGCATTTTCAATGGAGGGCCCTGAAAAGGGTGTAATAGAGACAATTATTTAATCGCTGTTGTGGTTGTATGTTCGTAGGTAAGAAACGGTTCTTCACGAAAGCCCTAGCAGCCACGTAAAATTGCAAAAGGATAAAAGTAGAGCGTCTAACTTTGTTTTGCAGTGGGGCTATTTTAATATGACATGGTCACGGTAAGTTTTATGTTATCGGAGGCAAAGGTGGCACCGTAGACTCGGAGCACCATTGGAGGCGCGCCGTGAAGGCCGAGGCGCGACGGCCATGTCATATCGCACTTCATTACATTATTTTGATATTGTTGTTGTGTGTTTGCATCCTATTTGAGTGCTTATATAAAGATATACAACGGTAGCCGTAATAGGATGATCCCTAATTTAATACCAAAATTGTGTTCTGCCTTAGTGTGCACCACCAATAAAGTTCTACGTTACGGGGTACGTCGTTTGGGTTTCGATCCTTTTCGTCTACACTCGTCTCTTCGTTCGCATACAGTGGGTGTAAGCCACGTTGCACACGCGAAAACACTAAGGTTAAATTGGCGAGCCTAGCATATACCAGTATATGGCCTCGGAACACGGGTGATCGAAAGATCGAGCATGAGTCGCATGATTGTTGCGATTGGTAATTCTTTGCCTACCTCTGAAGTTACGTTACCCGCCCGATCGAAGGGGGTAATTTAATGGATTGGGATCGTGTAATCACTAAGACAGTTTTTAGGGATAATTCTCTTAGTGGAGTGTGTTTGATAATATGATTATTAAATAAACTCAAATATTATAAACTTAGCCTTACCTAGTCTTTGCAAATTATCTTTGTAGATCATGCCTTATCCTAAGGAAGAAAGTCTTGAGTTCAACCATTTTATTAGAAAAGAAATCTCCGGAACGATGGATCCAACTTCATGACGTGGTACAGAAACCTGAAAGACGTCCTCTACCAGAACGACATTTCTTACGTGATAGGAGAATTGTTAGGAGATAAACCAGGAGACTCCGCAAGTGCAGAGGCGAAAGAGGATTTTCGTCAGCGTCGTGAGGTCTGGAGAGTGTTCAGATCACGATGTATGTCTGCATGGATCATGAGCTGAAAAATGAGTTTCGCCATATGGAACCCGCTGTGATGATAGGTGCTCTTAAAGTTCGGTTCTTGAACCGAATGAAGCAAGAGCAGTACAAGCAGCTGGACAAGTTTCTTTCACTCAAGATGGAAGAACATACCTGCTTGGAGACACATTTGTGTAAGATGTTTGACATTCACGATGATCTCACAACACATGCGATTACTGGATGGCGGATACTTTTGCAATACAGGCGGTGTTGCGTTCTCTACCTCCTAGCTATGAGGAGCTTGTCGATGAGTATATACTTAAGAGTGATTTCCTCCTCTTCAATGATTTCCTGGTCGAAATCAAAGATGTGGAGGTGGAACCCATCGAAGGAGAAATAGATGACACGCAAGGTATATTTGATATACAAAGTTATAATTGTTATTTCTTACACTTGTTATATTAAAGTATTTGATGCTTATGTCTGTTTTATTGAAACAGCACCAGAATATAACAAGATAGCTGCAGAGTACGACATGATGTTGCGGAATGATGGCAAGGCAAAGTAGTTGATGGCCAAGGAGTTTCACGCCCATAGTTATCAAGTTTTGATTAGTAGTTTTGAATAAGAGTTTTGTAGTCGAATTTGAGAGTGATTGTAATAAGTATGTCTTATATTCGATGAGACAAGTTATTCATATTTGTAAGAGACAAGCAAGTTGTTTTTATTATGAATAAAGTTTTCTTATGATCATATTTCGATTATGAATAAGTTATTCATGCATTAATCTTTTTGATAGCAAAGTGGATTTGAATGTTAAAATAAATATCCTAAGTCAATAATAAAATGCACTACCGAATTTTTAATCATTGCAAATATTTTGGATACTTTGATCTTGTGTATTTGCATGCGTGATGTCTAATGAGACATGATGATTGAAAAATATTGATAAGTCAATATGAGAAGAAATTTGATTTGAGATCATGCAAGATGATTGTTAAATTAAATTGTGTAGTGGAAATTATTATTGAAACCTTTGTTGTATGTCTAAGTAAATAATAAGTATTTACTAAAAGATACAATTATCTGAAATTATTTGATTTGATCAAGAAAGATTTTTCGGATAGAAAAGGAGGATATAAAATCAAGTCATTGTAATTGGATTATAATAGCAAGGATTTTAAAGATTTATTTTATCATGAAGGTTTGTGAAAATTCGGTTCACAAAAGGACTTGTGAAATTCGGTTCACAAAATTATGATGCTATTATCAAACATGTTGATGTAGACATTATAATCATACTCTATTTTGAATAAAGTATAGTCCTAAAAATATCTCTTAATATTTTAGAAATCACGTAGAAGGTTTTTCCGTTAGAATTAGTAAACTCCCTATTTTGAAGTCTTCACCCAAAATTCGTATGAACGACAATAAGTTGTGTGTCATGGTTTATAGATTATATGATAATACGAAACTATGTACGAAATAGTTCTTTGTAAAATATTCATAGGAATGAATATATGTTTCATATGGTAAACACCAACAAGGGCAAAACTAGTATTGCTAACTTGGTGATTCATTGAAAACAAGTTTCAAGAAAGGATATGAAATAAAGAAAAGCTTAAAAGGGGTAATTGACCTTACTCGATTTGTGAGAGAAATATTGTTTGGAATTTGATCCGACAACAAAACTCCACAAATGGAAATGAAAAATGATGATATTTGATCATGGTGTTTTCATGCAAGGAGCTTTTTATAAATAGTAGGCATTAAAGAATATTTTCTGTCCGGTCACAGATTAATATTTCATGATTTAATGAGCTTGTTACTAGAACAAGGGATACCTACGAAATACAAAGAAATTGGGGTGATGCCAAATTCGAATTGTGACTATAGAGTCATAAATCCAAAAGGTTGCATTCAAGATTGTATTAGTAAATGTTGCTTGAATCTTATTAAGTAAAAGGGTTACTTGATTTTTCACATGACAAGTTGTGTGAAAAGAATGAAACTGTGAGAAGGACATAAAGCTAATTTTGTCATGAAGAATGTCTTTGACAAAATCAAAATTGTTTTGACTACATTGGATGTAGACATGCCTAAGTCTTTTGGATTTGTATTAACAAGTATAATACATCGTATTTGGAATTTTCGAATTGATACATGATCAAGGATTTCGGTTATGACCGAAATATCGAAGGAAATTATATCCGTATAATTTAAGTGGGAGTAGGACAGCTTACCGGAATAATATGTAAGTGACATATTGTTAAGTGGGAGCTTGTGGGCTACACAATATGAAATGTGTTTGACATTTTGAGTGGGAGCATTACAAGTTACACAATCTCAAATGTAATTGACATTTTGAGTGGGAGCTTAGTCAGGTGTTTATATGTAAATGACATATAATAGATAGGTACTAGGAAAATGAATTAGAAGTAATTATTGAATTACGATAAAATCATATATGTTTAAAATGTGAGCATCTGTTTTGAATAGATCATTTTAAAGAAGTCGAGGTGTTTTTCCAGATTAGATTCTGATGTGTCAGAATAAGACGTAACGAGGAATTGGTCCTTGTAAATCTGGATAAAGTAATCATGGTTGTAAAATATGCTGCACTTCTATGCCATGATAAGGTGGCAGCATATTAACCATATTATATACTCGAAAAGATATGATTAGTATTCTTACAAGAAGAATAAGCGCTGAGATGAATTTGTGATTCATTATTAGTGGAACCAAAAGTATCCTTCATAGTTTAAAAGAAACTAAGGATATGTGGTTATTTCAAATCTGTAAAGGATGATGAGTTTAACAAATGTTGTGTTAAAAGGATCAACCTAAATGACAGAAAGAAATAAGGATCAAGTCGTTATAGGATAAATTAAAAGGCATTAGGCTGACAATAGAATGTCAGGATCTACTTAGGTAAATATAGAAGTATAAAGATACTGCAAAAGTACATAGAGTTGGTAGAGAAAAGGTATTCTCTAAAACTGAGTGTGTTTAATGCAATTAACTGATATTGGATCAGAGTAAGCGCAGGGAAACAAAAGTCTCACTTAGTTGCCAAATATGTATATTTGTTATTAAGATAGCATGATGATATCAAATAAGGTGATATCAATGGTTTGCAAAGACTTACGGTTATGAAAGGTTCAGGCCGAAGGAAACCTCTTCCACGAGCGAGCATTATCATAAACACTTATAAAAGATAAGGTTGTATGATTGGTATAGAAATGCAGCTGGATTTATTTGAAATCTAGTGCAAGTGGGAGACTGTTGGAGATATGCCCTAGAGGCAAATAAATAATAAGATTTATTGCATTATCTCTTTAAGTTTATAAATAGTTTTATACCATGCTATAACTGTATTAATCGGAATTGTTAATACACGTGTGGTATGTAAACAAACCAGAGTCCCTAGTTAAGCCTCTAGATAAACTAGTCCATCAGTCAATGGATGATCGTGATTTCCCGATCATATTGCATTAACAGTTGATGGTGGAGTCATTTTATTGGGAGAATAATTTGATGGACATTACCCAAAGTATTGCAGTTAGGATCGTATCAGATAGTTCAACACTGCAATAGGATTATAACGTGGTAGCTTATTCCTTAGACCGTGAGATTACATCAAGTCGCTGCTTCTGAAAGATACGGCTGATCGCACCTAACGTCATGTCTCATACGCACGACAATAAGGGTGACACTTTCGGGTATTGGAAGGAAGTAGTCGGGGCGAGTGATCAAGAGCGGGATTTGTTCATCCGTGTGATGGATTGATATGCTGGGCCCACTCGGTGAGATTATATCTGTAAAGCTGCGCAGCGTATGACTAGGTCATTGAGATATAATTTCATGGGAACGAGTAAAGCAACCTTGTCGGTAACGAGATAAAACACAACATCGGATGTTGACGATCGTATCTCGGACAAGGAAGTATCAACGAACAAAGGGAATGACCATATCATGTTAACGGTTCAAAGATGATTCAAGGATGATTTATTCTAGAATGCACGGGGACCGTCATAGTCATCCAGGGCTCCCTGACGGTCATTGGCGGGAGGGTCTCGACCATGTCCGGAGTATTCTCGAACCGAGGGTAACACACTTAAGGTCTTGACGACGCTAGGAGAACGTTTTGGAAACATCGGAGTGGCTTAGGTATAGAGATAGGAGGTTTCGGAAAGGTTCCGGCAAGAACGGAAGAGTTCCGGGGAAGACCGGAAGAGTTCCGGGGAGACCGAAGTGAGTTCGGAGTGATCCGGAAATTGTTTCGGAGTCACGGGAGATTAAATAGTATGTAAATATATTAATTATGGAATTATATATATTTATATTAATTTAATATTAAAGAAAAAGGAGAAAAAATGGGGCAGCCACCTTAATGGGCCATAGGGCCCAAGAGGGGAAGCTCCCCCCCATGTGAGGGGTGCGGCTGGGCCCTTGGGGCCCATGCGCCACCATGGGGTGCGGTTGGCCCAAGGGGCAGCCGCACCACCCCCTCTCCCTTTAGTCCCACATTGCCTAGTTGAGGAGAGGTGCAACCCCTCTCCTCCAATAAATAGGGACCCGGATTAATTGGAAAAATACACAGAAAATTCAGGAATTAATTCCGGTTGGCCCAGGCTTCTCCCTAGTCCAATTCCTCCCTCCCCATCTCTCGCGTGCGCGGTCCCAAGTCTGGACAGCGTATACGGGAGACCTATAAACCGCAGCGCACCGTTGTGCTGCGGGATTCCACCCAAAGTTCTCGCTTCCGCTATTCCGGCTGGATCGGGGAGCACGGAGGTCATCGTCAAGGTCCGTACGTGTGCGAGTACTCGGAGGTGCTGCTCTCTCACGAGTTCGGCACTAGGAGCTTCTTCATCGCCGCGTCTCCTTCTTCTTCGTCGCGCCAAGTTCTCCGCGACCTTGAGGTCGGCTACGTACGTCTTCATCGGCAACGCTTGTGCGGGAGCGTAATTCCCGCTATCGGTCTACAAGGGTATGTTTCCGATGACTTCTCCGTTACCGCATTACTAGATAGATAGATCCTGGCTAGTTTCGGTGTTGCGATAGTTAGAAAAATTATTGTTTTCTGCTACGAACCCATCAACTCGTTCCGACGGCCTCCCCTTCCCGAACAAAAAACGACCTCTCCTCTCACTCCCCGGTACTCGATGAGAAGACATCCATGGCAATACGTCCAGTAGAAAGGTTGCCTAGAACTTCGTTGACCGAGAACACCTCGTAGTGTGGCGAGATGGCAGGATCAAACACAAGATATCTGCTATCACCGTGTAGAAAATATCGATCTCTAACATAGAATTCCCGCGCTGGGCTCTGAGGCAGCTGCGCCCACTGCCGCGTGGCGGGATTAACAACACGGTCGTGACAAAGCAAGATGAGGCCATTGCAAGAGTCTAATATCGAGCGCTCGTAGCAGTCGCCGGAGTTGTCCGGGTAGCCGACGTCGGCGGGGATCCTACGTCCCGTTGAAGGGCGGGAGAAGAGCACTGGCACGGGGTATTCCTGCCGCCGGCCGCACGGCGTCACGTGCGGGTCGTGCAGCTCGAGGAAGACGCCGTCGAGGGAGCGCGCGAGCAGGTCCGTGAGGTGGCCGTCGACGGTGGCGCGCCACGGCTTGCACACGCAGCGGGACACGGCGAGGCTGCAAGGAAGGAGGCGGCGGAGGTTGTCCAGGACCACGTCCTCGGGTAGCAGCTGCGTCAGGTCCATGCCTAGAGGAACGGATCGTGATGATTATTTGCCAACCTTGCGATCGGATCAGTGGATGGATGGATGCACTCCGGCCGTGTCCGGCTCTGTTTGGATTTGAGCCAAAGAAGAACACAAATTGCTTTGAACAGAGCTTTGATACATCCAGCAATGATGAACCAGTAGGTTTCGGAACCTTCCATGTTCCGCTGCTCCTTTTTTTTTTTGGAGCATAATCACGACACTTTATTGCACTAATATATTGTTTGGAATACAAGGACCTTCAGGGGGCTCCAGGAGCCAAACCCGACGTCCCACACTACTAGAAGACGCAAAACGAGCTAGTCTATGGGCTTCGCCACCGTCAGGGCATCAGCCGTAGCTTTGTTTGGATTGCACTCCGGCCGTGTCCGGCTCTGTTTGGATTTGAGCCAAAGCTGGCCTTACCAAAATATTTGTAGAAAGTTTAGTATATTTTTTCAAAAAGAAAAACACAAATTGCTTTGAACAGAGCTATGATACATCCAGCAATGGTGAAACTTCCATGTTCCGCTGCTCCCTTTTTTTTTAGATTCTCCGCTGCTCCCTTTTGACTCGTCTCTCCCAACGCTCTCGAAACAAGCCCACGGGCCTTTTCTTCACCAGACGCTAAAACCATGTACTGGGCTAGGCCTGAACGAGTAAAAGAGCGAGGCCTGCCCCAGGCCCCAGCGGTGCATCGCTTTCCAGCCAGACACTATGCATTGATTGCCACGTCAAGAAGTTGTCAAAGAGCGGACTAGCCAACGACTTTCCGACTTCTCCATGCTCCAGCTCTTGATCGGGACCGCTTGTCTGACTCGTGTCTGTGATGGTGACGCAGCGGTGACCTGGACCTGGTCACCGTCTTCATCCATGGCTTTGGCTCGTCAGCGTGTCCTTGCTTGCAAGGCTGGAGACCATTACATCATTAATGTGCAGAAACATTACCCTGAGAATTTATTTTCTCATACAACCTTCTAGAACGTATATATTTTTGGAACCTAGCCATGTCTTTTCTTAAAATTTCACCCACTAGCTAGACCAATGTGGGGTTGGGGCGAGCGGATTCTTGGAACCTAGGTAAATCGAAACTCACTGCTAAAATTTAGCCAAAAAATAAATAAAATATGACATTGCTACATCATAAGTTTTGAGCCTCACATAACACATTCGCATTTTTCCTATTTTTATATAACTTAGCAAATGGTTATATTATGTAACAAGATCGACTTGAGCAAGTTTCAACTCAGTACATAACTGTGTGATTTTATCAAGATTTTGAAAAACTTACGAGTACATTTTGTGCCAATATTTAGAAAGTGTGTCTGGACTGGAATCTAGTTTTATTCTTTCTGTCCCGGATGTCAAGAATTGGGCTAGTCAAGATCTTAAGAACAAAATGTAGTTGGGTCAAATTAACTGGATTTTCTAGACAACCCTGTTATTATACTTTAGAAAGTCAAACTATGCCAAGTTTGTAGAAAAATCTTTCAACCTCTATAATATTAAATAAAAATAATTCATGATGAATCTAATGATGCCGATTTAGTATTTTAGCGTTTTTTATTTAGAAACACGGTCAAACTTAGCATACTTTGATTTCTCAAGAAACTAATAAACTAATATACACCTTATAACATGGAATGGAAGCAGTAGCATATTGTATACTGCTCCAGGTTTCAGTTTTACGGTTGTGCGGTGCATGTGAATAACAAGACTAACATTTTTCTATATCATTCGACGTAGTGTACATATGAAACCGTACAGTTAGCCAACAAATAAATCAATTTATACATATTTCATTACAAGTTCCAAAAGAAAAAATCAACCGGGAAATAAAATTAAATATTTAGGAAAAAGAAAAGATGGCATGCACTGTATAATCGTGAGAACAAAATTTGCACCAAACACGCATGCCACGATGATAGCTTGACGACCAAGATCGGTACTAAGGGTGAAAATTTTCCCGGATTTACCCATCATGGGGCGGGAATGGGTGATAAATTCACCCGTGAGAACTATCTGGCGGGTACCCGTTAGTCTGGAGGGGCCCCCTCGGGACTCTAGGGGACTCGGCAAATTTTGGTATGTGGGTCATATAGACGCAAATACATTATGAAACGTAGACACTTCACACTTCACTCCATTATTTTTTCACACCCCTCCTAGCCTCCCCTTTATCCTTGATCTCACCTCTTATAGTCGGCATTAAGGTCCCCATGGATAGATGACGGGTATAGGGTACCCGTTGTTGGCGGTGACGGGGACCCCCTACATGATAAGCTAGCGGGGACTGGTGGGGGTAAGGATTGGCGGGAGTTTTGGCGGGGACGGCGGAGTCATCCTCAGCCATCAACGTCCCCGTTGCCACCTTTAATCAACACCAAAATGAAAATGGGAAGAAGCGTGGCCGCCTATGAGTTTGTGCAATCTCTAAAAGCAATACCTTATGCATATAAGGTGTTGTTAATGTATTTTGGCTTGTAGATATGTTTTTATGCAATATGGCGTTAAAAGGGAAGAAACTCATAATGATACTTAGTTTCACCTTATGAAAAATAGAAAATTATATTACCTTTTGACGATCATTAACATAAATATGTCGGATTATTACTTTCGAGTTTACACGTATGCGCCTTTTTCCCGCCACTTTCCCATAACTCATATCACGTAAGTACTAACCATTTTTTGTCGGATCCGCCCAGTCGTCGTTCTCTTCTTTTCTAGCCATTTCCTCTTTTTGTCGCCCTGTGCACCAAACACTTGTCGTAACCATATTAGATGCTTGCTGCAACATTTTTTATCTGTCATATAATAACTCTTCACCTCACTTCGATCTTTCGCACAAATACTACGTTGGTTTTTCTATAAGAAACATAGATCTCATAACCTAATAAGACTGCTCACAATGGGGAGTAACATAGAGTAGTAACATGTTGATGTTACTAGCCTATGTTACTACCTCCACAGTGAGGAGTAACATATGTGTGGTGTCTTATTTATTAGGCTATAGACTCATTTTGTCTTGATAAGTGTGATGTTACAGTAACTAGCTAAGTTACTCCAAACACCTCTCTCCTCATTAACTACATGCCACATAACCAAACTTGTCTTGAAATGTGTGATGTTACCACCTAAGTTACTCCCATTGTGACTAGTCTAACATGTCGAAGTAGAATACAACCACTAAACCACACAAGGAAAATATAAAACCAATGTCACAAAAATAAAGCATGGAACCCTAGATTGCCCTTTTTTTCCTCTCGATAAATCGAATCTTGGATTGCCAAAAACGAAAGGAAAGCAAAAAAATGGAAAGCTAGAGAAAGGAGGAAAAAGAACCGGATACATAACCCTCGGTTCCAGCAAAGAACCGCTTCTGCCCCTCGCCATCGCCGCCTATAAATCCCACCAGAGGAGGCACGGACAGGCCAGACTCGCCATCTGCCCGTTTATTTTTCCCCTTGGAGCAGCCGTCCCTCGTGTCCGTCCTCGCCTTCTCGAAGCACCCATCCCCATGGCGGACCAGCTCACCGACGAGCAGATCGCCGAATTCAAGGAGGCGTTCAGCCTCTTCGACAAGGATGGCGACGGTAACCCCTCTTCTCCACCCCTCCCGTCGTCTCTCGTGGCCGGATCGAGCTCGGGTGTCGCCCGATCCGGCCGAATTGTGTCTCGGTTGGACCGGTTGTGGTTAGGGCTCTAGATCCGGTAGACCCTGTGTTGGTGATGGCTAGGGTACATGGTTTGTGAGGCAATTCGTGGTGTTTTGGGCGTGCATCTGAGGGGATCGTTTGCTTGGACGATAGTTGTTTGGGGCCAGCTGCGGAGAGTTATCTTGTTAAGGTGACTGATTTCGGGGTGCTACTGTAGGAGGAACTGTTTGGGGGCAGCGATTGCTTTGGGAATTAGGGTTTTGAGCTGTAAAAGTGTTTCTGAATTTGTAAGGATGGGGATGCGAATCAGGTTCTCGTACACTGTGAGCAAAGGGTCAAATGATGTAGCACGAGTAACTTCTAGGTATTTCCTGTTGCTGGAGTTAGGTCAATGAGGTCGTGTGGTTGTGATGATAGTGTGGAATGGTCCACTGAGGGAACCTGATGTAGAATTCGAGGTGCTGATCTGGTTGTTTATCTAGTAGCATGTTGTAGTCAGCCACTTCTTGTACAACGTTGACACTGACGGAACTTTGGGATGACAGTATACCACTGTGATCTAACTTCTGATAGCCTAGAAGATCGAGATCAAGTGTTTACTTTTACTATGTAGTCTAAGACCAACATTTAATATCTAGATTCTTATTTTCTAGTGTATGACTAGCTCATTTCTGCAAGTCTTCAGCTGCGCTCTGTAATCGTTATTCCCTTGTTTGGTATAGTCAAGGAAAATGTTTCAGCATGTCTTTAGACGCAAGTTGGTCTGTCTGTGATTTATGTTGTATCTAGTATGCATAATTATCCATTGAATTGTAAGTTGAGTTTTTGATTTCATATGTACATGGAGAACAAGTGTATATTATTTAGTGGTGGGAAACCACCCAATTGACACTGCACCTATGCATTGTCTACTTAAGGTTTCAGCCTATAGGCGGTTGATCATTTCTTCACATTATTCGTAATCATTCTATGGAATAGATTCATGAACCGGTTTTTAGAATTCAGTGTGTTGGGATGCACATCAGTGACATATCAGGAAAGCGCTGGAAGTTGACCTATGTTATTGTTCCCTTCATGTTAACTAGTTGGCCTATAATATTTATAGTTTATGCTTCAATACACTGCTTCAAACCATGTTTGTTTACAATTTCCTGCTGTTGCATTGCAACTTGCCGTTTGTTATAAAGTAATACTATAGGTGCATGAAACTTTAGCAACTCAGCATGCTGATTGGCGGTATTATGGTGTATCCTGTGTTGTTAGGACAATAATGATGATGTAGTCCCAAATTTGATATTTTATGAGTGGGAACCAACCAGTCTTAAATCGATAGTGAACCTTTTCCTATTTTGTTTTATAGTGCTGGGTACCAAATGCTTACCGAAAGGTATAATCTTATGATGAGCTTTGAATCTTCTGCAGGTTGCATCACCACCAAGGAGCTCGGAACCGTGATGCGATCCCTTGGGCAGAACCCCACCGAGGCAGAGCTTCAGGACATGATCAACGAGGTCGATGCTGATGGCAACGGCACCATCGACTTCCCAGAGTTCTTGAACCTGATGGCAAGGAAGATGAAAGATACAGACTCCGAGGAGGAGCTCAAGGAGGCCTTCCGCGTCTTCGACAAGGACCAGAACGGTTTCATCTCGGCTGCCGAGCTGCGCCACGTCATGACTAACCTTGGCGAGAAGCTGACCGACGAGGAGGTGGACGAGATGATCCGCGAGGCTGACGTGGACGGCGACGGCCAGATCAACTACGAGGAGTTCGTCAAGGTCATGATGGCCAAGTGAGGAGTTGATCCCGTTAAATAAGCTTTTCTCTGAAGTGGATTGGAACACCAGACTCTCAAGTTGTATTTTGGTTGCTATGTGCCATTTTAAAGTACTCTCGGCTTGCGGTCTGTAATGTTGGGTAGTGATCTCGGGTTAGGTGGTGTAGTCGTGGGGAGCAACATCCAGACACCTGGTTTTCTCTTGATTGTGGCACTTATCTTGCACCTGTTAGGTTCGTCTCATCATGGATTTTAGAGCTTTGTGCAAGTCTCGTCTTTGACCTATCAGTTTTGCAATGCAGTGTGCATGGAGTAGTGCTTGGTATCTGAGAAGTTTGGGGAAGTTTGGTATGGAGTAGTGTTTTTCGTCGAACTGCTTATCCAAAGTCCAAAAAGTGTTAAGCTGTGCAGCACCAGTCGACGCATGGTCGTTGCAACTGCAATTCATATTGATGGTGAATATAATGGTTGAAATGGTGCCCACGACAGCAACAACCAGCACTTCCAATTGCATTATTGAAATCTTGCCCTGATTAAAAGGTAAGCCAACAGGTACGGTGCCAGGCTGCTGAACCATAGCAGGATCGAGAGGCTAGTTGGATGCCTCGCTGCTGACTCGATACAGCTCCTTGCACCGCGGTTCCCCGCTGTTTTCCTTGGCGATTGGAGTTGATGGCCAACCTTTTAATAACTAGCGATTTATGCATTTTGGTAGCCATCATGGCATATGCGACTACGGAAGTAGTAATGTGGTAGCATGATGTGATCAACTGGGTTGGGTGGTGGTGCCCTCCTTTTCCTTTTTCCATTGCTTATCCCATCTGTTGTTTGGATCATTGATCATTCATTTTGTTATTCAGGAGAAAGTGATGGTTGTGTGGAACGTGATCAACTTTTTCTTTTCTTTTTGAGGCCAACCTTTTACTTACGCTGCATTATTTTTCTTTTTGTGTGGGGAATAATAGTCCATTGGCTAGACCAAAAATTTGATGGGTTTTTTACGGGGTTTTTAGGAAATTTTATATGGAATTTTTGGTTAACACGTGTTTATGATGAATAGAGTCATGTTAGACGACACAAATAGTTATTGAAACTAGAAATGAGACCGTGTGCATCAGTCGGTGTAGATAGACCAGAGCATGCTACTTTTCAAAGAAAACATTTACACTAGAAACATATGGATTTTTTTTCTTAATTGTTAAATTCTAGTATTTGGACATGTAGTTTCAGTTGAAAAAGAAGGGCATGTTGCTTCTTGCTTGATGTGACGGTAAGAATCCATAAAAAATCTTTATCGAAAAACATTAATATTCTGCTCGAAAGAGAAGCTTTTGTGCTTCATAAAGAAGCAAACCATTACAATAGCAATTAGGCTGTCTTTCCATTCCCAAAATCCCCTCTCTCTTTAGCTCTCTCTCTGCCATGGCGGCCAAGCTGACCAAGGAGCACGCGGACGAGTGCAAGGAGATCTTCGACCTGTTCGACGTCGACGAGGACGGCCGCATCGCCGCCGACGAGCTAGTGGAGGCGCTCCGCTCCCTCGGCCAAAACGTCGACGACGCCGAGGCGCGACAATTCCTCGAGGACGCGGGCGCCGCCGAAGCCGACAGCGTCGACCTGGCCACGTTCCTGGCCGTGGCTGCGCGCAAGGCGAACGCGGGCGTGTCGGCGAAGGAGCTGGCCGAGTGCCTGGACGCGTTCGACGACGACGGGAGCGGGGTGATCCCCTCGGAGCAGCTGCGGCAGGTGATGCTGTCCCACGGCGACCGGCTGACGGAGGAGGAGGCCGACGAGCTAATCCGCAAGGCGGACCCCCGCGGCGAGGGAAGAGTTCAGTGCAAGGAGTTCGTCAAGGTGCTCATGAACAAGTGATCCTGGTGCCGAGCGAGGAAAAATAGTGCGATGCTTCTGAATTTTGTGCTGAATGGTATACGGGCTGTGGATGTTTTGTACTATATGCAGAGTTCTAGCTGCAATTTATGCTTTGTACATTTGGTTGTATACTACTCTGCTTATATTTGAGTACATGAGTTGCTTAATGATCATATTGGAGTACTACATGAATTGCCTAATGATTCTGCACACTTTACTAACACAACATTTCAGAATTAAGTTCATTTGGTTGGGTATGCCATCTACCTGTAAGCAGCTGCAACTTCTGTTGAACAAGAGCGGCAAGATCAGATGTATTATTTTGTCATGAATTCATGATGAACAGATCTTTGCGCCATCTTCCTGCCAGGCTGACGGTCGCCGACAAGAGCTCTCAGTCTGAGATGCTGAGAATGCTGCCGAACTTCTTTTTTTCGAGACACAAAGAATGTTGCTGCATTCTGTATTTTACCCAGCCCAATTAAAGCCCAGTGAGCGTTAGCACTGGGAAGCCCAGCCCACACAAACGCAGGGTGGGGAAACTGGAAACCGCGCACGCCGCCCACGTCCTATCCACCCACAATCCCCGGTCGACTTCACACCGCGCTCTTCGAAGCTCCACCACCGCAAGAGACCTCCCGCTCCCACCCATGGCCGCGGCGACCATCTCCTCTGCGGCTCGCGCTGCCTAGGCCCTCACCCGAGGTCCGAACCTCGCCTAGTCCCCCAAGCAGCCGCCGTCCCGCTGCACGCGCGGCCGTCGTCGTCGTCGCACCGAAGGCCGGTGCGCGTGGCCGCGACGAAGCCGTCGGGCAAGCAGGCGGACGAGAAGGTCCCCTCCTGGGCGAAGCCGGGCTCCGACGAGGCGCCTCCGTGGGCGCGCGGAGAGGCTGCGCAGGGCGCCGACGGCGAAGTCCAGGTCCCGTTCTACGCGTACCTGCTCGCGTCCGCCGTCACTGCCATCGCCGCCGTACGTTCCCTCCATCTGCCCCCTCCTCTGTTCCACTGAGCAGAGCATGGTTCAAGCTTTTTTCTTGCAGATCGGGTCGATATTCGAGTACACCAACGGGCGGGCGGTGTTCGGCGTCGTGGGCACCGACAGCCCCTTCTACGCGCCCATCCTCGGCTTCTTCGCCGTCACCGGCATCCCGACCTCCGTACGTGCACCCTCGTTCTTACTTTTGCTCGATCTGTCGACATTGTTTGTAAAGGTTTGCGGTTCTCTGATCGGGTGGTTTTTGGTTTGGATTTCAGGGTACCTGTGGTACAAGGCCGTGCAGACGGCGAACAAGGACGCCGAGGAGCAAGACCGCAGAGACGGCTTCCTCTGACTTTCATTTCGCGGCGACGCAACGAGCGTACTGATTACTGAACATATGCTGTATTAGTAGTACTGTTTTTGTATATGGATTGGGGAAGAGATCAGATGAACGAAGAGCAAATGTTACTCTTGAATGAGCTAGTTTCAGTCCGTAGCCTCTGACTGAACTCTGCATTTGAACGGAGGAGGAAATTCATGTCTCTCTTCAGTTTTCTTACCGCGACGCTACTCTGTACTCCTCTGCCGCTACGGATTCTTCGGTCTTCCACGTGAATTTGGGTAACTATACAAGCTCGTGCACTGTACCGCGTTTGTCGAGACAGTTTAGTGGAGCGAATGCTTTTCTGACGGAAATAGTAATGAGCAGTGAATTTCCACCGAAGTATGTACTCCAAGCAAGTAAGTACTCCGTATTACTCAAAAAAGGGTCATTAGTCAAACTTAACCAAGCAAGTAACCTAAAGACTGTCTCTGGCTCTCTGCGAGCTCTCACTTGACATTATAGACAGCAAACTGACTTTTTTTTTCAAGAAACAGGCAAGATCCATTAAGAAGAATAAGCAGAATTTTTACGAGAGAGGTGACACGTTTTGGGATGCAAACCCGAAAAGAAAACTCAAGAAATTGGTAGTTAGCCAATGCGCGTGGCACAAGAGTTTCTCCGAACAGCAAGGGCACGTTGCATGATTTTAAAATCCTTGCGAAACAGAGAAGTTTGGGGTGGAACAGGCAGGTAGGAATGTAGGACCCCGACAGGGCATTCTAAAAAAAAAGATCCGGCAGGGTTTAACTGAACACGTATTCTAGAGTCGGCGTGGACTAAACACTGGCCGAGGTGATCCCGACAAGGACTGCACTCCAATTCCGACATGGTTTGATTAACCGAACGAACCCTTCATGAGCAAGATCTAACATGATTATGTTCACACTTGCACTTGAAGAAAATGATTTTGAACATATTCTTGACTTGGTTTTGGCCTTCCATTTTGTTGTTATTGGACTTTTTTTTGTTGGAGTTGAATACAAGTCCACTCCTGTCACTATGGGAGTTTTGCGATATTGTTGGTGTGGATTTCTCTTCATGACACTTTTTACCAAGTTTTTTCTTTTCAAATTAGTGACTTTGGCCATGAGCTCTTTATTTTCTATAGAAGGTTAGTAGCAACAAAAGAGCTACCGAAAGTATAAACTTTATTGTTAGAGCAACAAGGTATGGATAGAGATTCATCACATGATGTAGCAGCATGATGTATAGAAAAATTACTAGGAGTATCACATGACATTGAAGAATTTTGAGTAGCGGTGCTAATGTCCACACTTAATGATACTTGCCTCGTAAGCTAGCTTTAGCCTATCATGAGAGATTAGGATATCCTCATGAGAGCTCAAGCTCATGAGTCTTTTCATGACTTTCTTACAATGTCCAACAAATTGCAAGTAAGCAACTCAACCTGAGACCATAGCTCTTTTTTTTCCCTTCCCCCCCTCATCAATGAGGGGTTCCAATTACTATGGTGTTATTGCGCATAACAATGGTATGCATGAGGTATTCTAATTTAGCATGATCATTATCATTACCACAAATAGAGTAATTAGCCCCCAATCCATGCAAGAAAGCATAAGTATCATTCTAATCCTCTTCATCAAGGGGCATGCTAGGATTCATAGTATGAGTTACCTTTGACTTCCTAGCCATAAGGCACATGTGAGAATTTGGGGTTGATGATGAAGTTCTCTTTGAAGACCCATTCATATACGTGGATTTTCCTAGGGTCTTTTTTTTGCCTCATAAAGTGTTTGGTTCTTGATGAGTGGATTTTACCTTCATCTTTTATCCTTGCATAAACTGGAATTTCTCAGATTTTCCTGGTATTATTACGTCAACCTACCTACTAATCACTTATAAATGGAAAGATGTGCAAATCTCGTTGTTTCTTGTATTTCTGGCAAAAATGGACCCTGAAACACCATATATCTAACACACACAAAACTTAAATCACAAGATTTTATTTATATTTCAAACTGTGTGATATATTAGATGTATATTATGCTATTGTTGTCAATATTTGAAATATTTGTCGTGATATTTTAGACGTGGAACCATCATGATTTCTGCGGAAAATAAAACCAACATAATTTATTTACCATCAGCATTCTAATTTCTATAGTATGAAATTTCCTCTGTCACGTAAAGACTGTTTCAAGTGACTACAAATCCCCGTGTTGTTTGAAACCCAGTTTTTACCCTTTAAACTGACGCTCACGAGTAGAGATCAAATCAAATCAAGGTGACGGATCAATCATCAACATAATCGCAAAAAAGTAAAAAACAAATACCCCTCCGTTTCTAAATATAAGGTGTATTAGTTTTTGAGTAAAAATCCAAAATATAGGGTGTACTGCTTTCCACCACTCATGTGAATATTTTCTTTGAGATTTGGTTATGTTTCCTTATCTCATGCAAACTCCTATTTTCCCGTCCAAAACGGGTGTAATTTTTCCCTCTCCACCAACATTCTTTAATTTTCGTGGCAAATTTTTTTTTTTAGGGAGCCAAAAACTACTGGACCTCGTGATTCTGCGATAGATCCTTGTTCTACGACCAGGCCTTAGTTGCAAATTGGCCCAAGCCCATCCTAGGAGGCCCAGTAATCCAACCCGAGCGAGTCGCCTTTCGTGGTTCGGGTCCCCGCAAATACAACTCTTCCCCCAGGTTGCCTTACCAGACCCTCACTCCCCACCTTCTTGCGCCACAAGCCGGAGCCGACGATCCGCCCGCCCTCGCCGCCGTCGACGCGGCCTCCTCCCCCCGCCGGGATCGGTAAGCGCCCCGTGCCCTCACATCCCCCAGCCTCTTCGCGCTCCCGGATTGTCGCCGGACGCATCGCCGCCGCCGTCTCGGGGCTCTTAAACCTATGCTACCTTGATTTAGACGAGATCCCGAATCCGATCGAACCCTCCCGTCGTCCTACCGTAGCATGTCACCTCGAAGGAAATTCTTCTCATAGTAGCCGGCGTCCTTCTCCTCCTCCTCCGCTCAAGTGGACGGCGAGGAGTGGAGGTGGAGATCTCTTCAGACCCGAGTAGATTTCTCTTGTTGGTGGCCAGGCCAACCCTAACTTGTCTGGTCTTTTTCTTTGCTGTGAGCAATCTAACCTAAACACTATCTTTACTGGGATGGAGGAATTGTTTGCTACCCTTTGGTGTACTACTAGCAGTGTATTTTCTGTAAGCTGCTGATGTTCAACTAAACCCTCGCCACCCATATTAGGCCTCTCACGGAGACAGTAACAATTGTATCTGTAGTGTTTCGTGTCTGACATGATCCTGGTGCGTTACCAAATGCGCTAGACCAAGGAGCCCTGCCATATTGCCTTGCGTAGTGCATCTGTCTGAATAACTCCTGCAATTTCTCTGTTCCATGAAGCTTGTCCTGCTTATTCTTAATATGATTGTTGCGACCTCTCTTTCCAGGAGAGAACTGGATATTGGTTTAGAGGTTGAAGCAACTTAACAATGAGTAGCATCGGAACTGGGTATGATCTGTCCGTCACCACTTTCTCCCCGGATGGCCGTGTCTTCCAGGTCGAGTATGCTGGCAAGGCCGTCGACAACAGCGGGTATGTATGACTAGGGTCACTTCACTATTTTCTTGTACCTTTTTTCTGCCTGTGCAACTTCATGGTGAAATCTGGATGTTTTTGTGTAGGACGATCGTTGGGATCAAATGCAAAGATGGAATTGTCCTTGTAAGTAGTTACTGCTGTATTTATTATTTTGCCCAGATCGAGTGTTCTTTTCTGCGTGTGTGATAACCTCATATGATGTTGGTCTGTAGGGCGTGGAGAAGCTGATAACATCAAAGATGATACTTGCCGGGTCGAATCGGAGACTTCACTCCGTGAACCACAACGCTGGCTTGGTAATTTGTCTTCCATTTATTGCTTTGGCATATAGGGTGGTCAGGCTCTGAAAATGTCCAGCGATAATTTAGGATATATTATATGCTATGTAATAGTAGCATTTTTTTGGAATTGCATTATCCTTAAGGTAGAGGTGTCAGTGAGGTCCTTGTGTTCTGCAGTGTTCTCTTTCATGTTAATTACCATTCTTGTTCAGTTGTTCTTGTAACTCATTGTATTTCGTAACTAAATAAATCATGCGCTTATTTTCAGGCTGTGGCTGGGTTAGCAGCAGATGGTAGGCAGATAGTCTCAAGAGCAAAGTCAGAGGCAGCCAATTATGAAAAGTGAGAGCTACTGAGGCTTAGTGACTCATACCAAATACTTTTTAGATCTGTAACCTAACGCTGTAATCCTCCAGGACTTACGGAGAACCCATATCTGTGAAGGACTTAGCTGATCGTGTAGCTAGCTATGTTCATGTATGCACACTCTACTGGTGGCTCAGGTAAGACAGTCCACATTTTTTGTTCAAGAAGGTGGTTGCTTTCTTTGACACACTACTTGATACAATTTAAACTCCTTTTGTCTCAGGCCTTTTGGCTGTGGAGTTATTCTTGGAGGTTATGATAGGGATGGGCCACAGCTCTACATGATCGAACCTTCAGGCCTCTCCTATGTGAGTTCTCTCTCTAACACACGGTAGCTCTTCCATTTTGCTATTATTTATTATGACCGAGCAAGGTATAAGTTGGCTAGGTAGCACATATTTGAGTTCAGGCAAGATTAATCTAGTGATCAGACAACTTTCTTTACAAGTGTTAAGATGTGTAATGTTTCCTTTTAACAGCAGTAGATGCATATGGAAACCATGACTTACTGATTGAATTTTGACAGAAATATTTTGGCGCCGCTCTGGGTAAAGGAAGGCAAGCTGCAAAGACGTAAGCCAATTAAGTTTTCAATAGTTTTGTATGATTTCTGTATTAGTTCCCAATTTTTGTTTTGCTGCAAACCTCTAGGAATCCTAAAGCATGCCACAGTAACGAATGTTAATTTAATTTTCTTAATTACCTTCTTAATTGTTCAAACTAGACCTGTTGGAGTAAGTAAGGGGAATAAGGATGTTCTTCATATCCTCAATGATTTTGTGTACATCAAATGTACCATTCACAATTAGCATTTATGCAGGTGTTAGTTTTAATTATTAGCAGTGCCATTTCATATTCAATGGGCGAAAAACAGTCTGGTTGCTTATGTTCTGATTGTTACCACCAAAACCCAGCTTAGGTTGTTTTTTGTTGCTTGCCAGAGTTTGCAAGTTTGGGTTTGTTAAGCTTGTGTTTATGTCTTTGGCAAAATTTCTTAAAACAGTACCCCTGGGGGCACATGCCATGAGCCCATGACATTGTTTTGAGAAATCTTGTCACACCTGTGGTGAACAACTTGCTCGCTGCAAATGTTCTGTTTGCACACATCTGGCACAATGCTTTGCCCAGAACTGGTAAATGATTCTTTGAATTGACTAGCTTCCGCAATGCAGAACCACAATACCAGACTGGCCATTAATGCCAGAAGACTAAGTATAGAGGAGCATCATTTACATAGTGTAAATACATGGACCATTAATTTTCTTGTCATTGTATTGGTCTTTCTGGGGCCTTGGGGTTCAGGGATAGTTGACAGAACTTGATATGGTATCCCCTTGTTATTTTTGTAACCATTGACGCATATGGTTACTGGATCATTATCCCATCAAGATCTTTGTTTTACGATGAACTTGTGTGATTCAAAATGCTGAAGGATTCCGCTTTTAACTGTTAGACCTGTTGTCAAATGCATCCTCACAAAATATTTTGAGGCCTCAAATGATATTTATGATGTTTACCATGTCTATTGTTAGTATAGCATGTTTCTGTATTCTGATCCGTCTATCTTAATGTTGTCCTACAGGGAGATAGAGAAATTGAAGCTTTCTGAGCTAACTTGCAGGGAGGGCATCGTTGAGGTTGCCAAGATGTATGTCCTAAATCCTTTACCTACCGCTGCAAGTTTCCCTTTAAAATTTATCACCTGAAATTTTCTGTCATGAATGGCATGAAAGTGCTGCACTAATAGTCTAATATGTGCTGAAGCCTGAAGATGGCAAGTGGAGTAGTTAGTAGTTTACCAGTTAATGATTATGGATTTCCTCACCGAAGGAATATTTAGTCTTAGGAGGCATTCATGTTCATAATTCTTTTAATGTTTACGATCCTTGATATCATGATTTTACTTTTTACTCTATTTCAAGTTAGCGTTTCGATAGGCTAGCATAGTGCTTGTATGGTTTTGTTAGCACAGATTCTTGTGCTTTGTGGGTGGACAGCAATCATGTCAACTTGTCAAGTAGTACCTTTTTCTCTGTTCTTGGATTAGTGACTTGAATTTGACACTCAAAGCTAATTAACTATCCTGGTTCTCACAAATTTTCTAAAATGGCCTGACATCTTCCTTCCCCACTATGCAGAATTTATGGTGTGCACGACGAAGCGAAAGACAAATCTTTCGAGCTGGAACTTAGCTGGGTATGCGATGAATCTAACCGTCAGCATGAGAAGGTAATAAAATGACCATTCATGGAGAATCTCCCTCAATCTTTTCTCATGAATTCCTTACTAACTTGGCCCACGCAATACACAGGTTCCAGCCGAGCTTCTGGAGCAGGCCAAGGCAGCAGCGCAGGCAGCGCTGGAGGAGATGGACGCCGACTAAGAAGCGACAACTACCAGTCATGCTCTTCTGCAGGCTTCCTATCACTTTCACGGTCGTGTAATAGATACAGGAGCAGAGTCCATAACTTTGATTTCTACCACCTCAGGATGTTGTTGCTTTTGCCCAGTCGAAGTAGCAAGCAGGGCTCTCTCTCGTGTTGCTGGGGGTCTAGCGGATCGTGTTCTGCTTGCTGTTTGGTCGCACATTGATTTGAATCTTCTCTATTGAACTCTGAATGACCTTGAAATCGCACGAGTGCTTGCCTAAATCCGTTGCCACTGTTGCAACTAAATGATTTTTGTTGCTTCGGTCGTGTACGGGAGATACGTGCCGTCTGGAAGTACAGTACTCCGTAGCACCACAAATGTAGGCTGCAAGCTGCAACCTCCTTTAATAACTTTCTAAAGCTCTTTAGGGTGATTTTGGTTGCTGAATTCGTCGAAACATTCTTGGCTAATGTTTCCTTTCCTCGGTATCATCGTGCGCATAAAAGAAGCCCACAAAACGCCGAGACAGCTGCGCCTTTTCCTTCCTCAGGTTCCGTGCTACTCTAGCCTTTTGCGGTAATGGGCTCCGGCCCGAGGTAGTGGTGGCTCCAGCAGTCTAGGCCATCGGATCAGCGTCGACGGTCAGGATGCGTCCGACCTGACGGCCCCACCCAATAAAGTCGGGCACCTGTTCCACGGCCACTCTCCCCTTCAGTTCAGGGTCAGCACTTCTTCTCTCCCACTGGTCGCTTCGCTTCATTTCATTTCGACGCTCTCTGTCGGAGAAAAAAAAAAGAGAGGAGAACGCGCGGCGGCGGAGGCGGCGTCGCGATGGCGTTCTAGGCTGCTCCGGCTATCCGCTCGTCCCCGAACTGCGTCCCCCGGCGACAGGCTCCCCGCTAAGGTAGGGTTCCCTTACTCCTCGTCTGCCTGGCCTCTAGGTTCCTAGGGTTTGTGCAACAGTCCTTTCCCCGCTTCCATTTCGATCGGCCTGGGAGGGGATCGTTATGTACTGGCCTAGATTCGTCGGACTTGTGTTTTGATATACGGCCGGGATGGGGATGCTTGCCCTTCCGCGGTTTATTATTACCGTTCCGGCGTTAAGCAGGTCTTAAGCTCCACAACGGGACGGGGCGGGCGTTTGCTGTGAGGTTGTGCCGCGCTGGGTGGCTAGGTGCGTGTTAGAACCCATGGCGTCCCTTTCAGGGTGGGCTGTGTTACCCGCGGATCTGCATCAGAACGCCATTCATGACAAGCATAACAGGCGAGATGCTTCTTAGCTGTGCCATTCAATACCTGATGGTTATTTTTATACTGGCTGGTTGGACATCATCAGCACAGATCCGACAGACCGAATCAAGATTTTTTTTATCACTTCTTTCTAGAAAAGTTTGTGTGTGTGTGTGCCATTAGCCCATTAGCCTATTTTAGCAATATACAATGTACCATCGAAAGAATTTCGTTTAGTTAATTATTTACCATAAATGCACCTTTTACTCCGTTACTGTTTAATCCGCTATTAAATTGGACAACTTTCTCCGTCTCCGCGGTTCAATCGATAAAATCGGACAACTTTCTCCGTCTCTGCGGTTCAATCGGATAACTTTGCATTCTTCTCTGTCTCCCGTGCCGCTGCGGCACACCGCCTCAATGGCCATCGTTGATGCCCTAACGCCCTAATTCAATACCTGATGGATGGCTGGTTGGACATCATGTGCACAAATTCGACAAACCAAATCAAGATTTTTTTTTATATTCACTTCTTTCTAGAAAATTTTGGGTGTGTTCCATTAGCCTGTTTTTAGCAATATCCAGTATACCATCAAAATAATTTCGTTTAGTTAATTACCATCAAAAGGTTTGCACCGCACTCCCGTTACCGTTTACATTTAACATCTCCGTATCCGCTGTTAAATCTGACAACTTTGCATTCTTCTCTGTCTCCGCTGTTTAATCGGATAACTTTGCATTCTTCTCCATCTGCTGTGCCACAGCGGCATCCGCCTCAATGGCAATTGTTGATGCCGTAATTCCTGCCTTGTTACTTTGAGATCTCAGTGTAGTATCCTTGTTATATATTCGCTGATTGTTGCGGCGTTAATACCAAGTACCAACTGTGAGCATGTTAGTTCCTGCGTGATAGAGAGTGAGTGTAGGGATTAATTGAGAATTGTGAGGAGGTCACATTGCAGGTGATAGTGATTGGCGGGGCTTTTGCGAACGCAGTTACTGCTTCGCCCTCTTCTAGGCGTTACACGTTCCTTGTGGAGGCTGCGGGTGTGTTCCGCATGGAGGCTGTGCAGTTGTCGACCTGTATATTTACATCAGGTAGAGAAAAGGAAAAAGAAGTAACGAAACTGCTGTAAGGGTGCACTTTTTTTTATGGTATTACTAAACGGAGATATTTTGATTGCATGATCCAAACTTTCCTTCTTTCTAACAGCGTTACTTCTGGACCAAATTTCCCTTTCCCCTAATTATCTTTTGCTGCCAACTGGTAGCGCTTACTCTTCTGATTGGCTACACCTGCCACCCTCTGCCTACTTGTTGGCTGATCCTTCATCTAAACTTCCAGACTGTTTGTGCTACACTAGTACTACAACATAGCACAATTTGTTGCCATTCCATTCCTGAGTAAATCCTATGTTCCAAAAAACTTCCTGGTTTGTTCTCGCTCTTGTATGTGCAGTCAGGGATGCCTCAGTGGCAGAGAAAAGATGCCAGTGGGACAGACATATATCTTAAATAAGAGTACTTTAAATGTGAACATAACTGCTATATTATCCTAGCGGTAAAGCTCTAAGTGGGTGATTCTGAGGTCCTGTGTTTGAAACCCACCAACTCATGGTTTTAAGGCGTCCCGCTTTGGACGCTTAGGCGGCAAGGCGCCCGGACAGCGCCTTGCAATTAGGCGTCAGAGCGGGGGTAGAACGCCTTACCGCTTTGAAAACCAAGATGGTATCTTCCTCATTTTCGTACCCTATACATTTCCAGTAGCTGCAAAAACAAGGAAATTCTGAACTGACAAATTGAACACGTGAACTCCAATTCAACCACCACTGAGACATTCCAGTGCGCCATACATATGCTCAACATATTTCCATCCTGGGGTGACTAGGGATCCTGCTGGGCCCCTCCCTCTGCCACTGGCAATTGGTCAAAAAACATATTTCCATCCTGGGGTGACTAGGGATCCTGCTGGGCCCCTCCCTCTGCCACTGGCAATTGGTCGAGAGTAGGATGACTAACTATACATTTTGGACGGTAATACCATTAAGCAGCAAGGTTTTGTAATTAGCTTATATCCATCTGGTTTTGGTATAGTTGTGTCCTTATATTGAGTTCAGAAACCTAATATTGTACTATATTGTTTGTCATGGACATAACCAATTTTTTTACAATGGGGTTCTTGCATTTGGTCGCTCCTCTACGCATGATAATAATAATTAATAAAGTTACATATATACACGCTATTGTTGTCTGCATCTCCTAGTAACTTTTCTGTTATAATGCTAGTAAGTAAGATGGTACTGACATATACTATAGTTTTACCCTGGTACCACTGGTCCAATGCTACTTCTTCTGTAGTACATGAGAAGGCAATGATTCATCTTGTTCATAAGTGCACTGCAATGATCCAATGTAGTTCAAAGGGCAATTGGCAATGATGGTCCAGTCATTCTTTTAGATTTTGGTGGTTTCTGCTTTGGTTTGGAAAAGATCAAAGACTAGCAAAAGCGGGTGAGATTGTATTGGTGTTTTACTTTCATTCTGGTTGTTACTGCATGCAATACTTTTTCTGGGTTGTAACCATGCTTATGGATTCACTAAGCTTTTCTTACTCCATTGTGATGCTTTTGTTACCATATACTCCACTAAGGTTTTTCTTTCTTATGCAGGAATTGTTGGTAGATTTGAGATGGACAGGGCTTTGAATTTCATACCTGGCCCTAATCAGGAGCTCCTGGATATCAAGCCATTGAGGTCTTTGGCTCCAATGTTCCCCGCACCCATGGGAGTCAATATCAACCAGTCAAGTACCCCACCATTGGTCTGCGTGACTCCGGTTGGCCAGTTCCCTACAGGATTTGGTTCTGGGAACCTTCCTGCCTTTGGATCATTTGCCACCTTCAGTGCTACTGCGAATGGTATCTCGCATGCAGGCACCAGTGCTAACGGTCCCATTGATGCTACCCCTATCTCAGCATACAAGACGAGATCATCTGTGGCTGCATCACTTAATGGCGACGGTGAACCTCATTCGAGTAATCAGACTTCTGCATCTGAACGCAAGGCTAAGAGGTCATCTCGTTTGTCTGCTGACGGATCAAATGGAGATAAGGTCAAGCGTCCTAAGCCTGTCTACAAGAATCTTGTTGCTGGCAAGGATCTTGCTTTTTTGCCAGCTTCATCTAGTAATAATCCTAGGGACACTGTTGAAGCAGTTCATATGATCTTCGAGGCACTCAGACGTAGACATCTGCAGATGGATGAAACACAGGACGCTAGCAGACGTGCAGACCTGAAAGCTGGCGCCATCATGATGGCCAGTAATATCAGGGCCAATCTGGGAAAGAAGGTAGGGACTGCTCCTGGAGTTGAAATAGGGGATATTTTCTATTTCAGGATGGAGCTATGCATCATTGGATTGCACGCTCCTAGCATGGCTGGTATTGATTACATGAGTGCTAAATTTGGAAATGATGAGGATTCTGTAGCAATATGTATCGTCGCAGCAGGTGGTTATGAGAATGAAGATGATGACACAGATACACTGGTGTACAGTGGTTCAGGGGGTAATAGTAGGAATACCGAGGATAGGCATGACCAAAAGCTTGAGAGGGGCAACCTTGCTCTCGAGAGGAGTTTGCACAGGAAGAATGAGATAAGGGTTGTGCGGGGTTTCAAAGATCCAGCTTGTGTGGCTGGCAAAATCTACATATATGATGGCCTCTATAAGATCCAAGAGTCCTGGAAGGAGAGAACAAAGTTTGGCATCAATTGCTTCAAGTACCGGTTGCAGCGTGAACCTGGACAGCCTCATGGAGCTGCAATATGGAAGATGACTCAAGGATGGATACAAGATGCATCAACAAGAGGCAGGGTTATACTACATGATCTATCATCTGGTGCTGAAACAATCCCAGTTTGTCTCATCAATGAGGTAGATCATGAGAAAGGACCTGGACATTTCACCTATACTAATCAGGTCAAATACTTGAGACCCCTCAGTTCTATGACACCGTTGCAGGGTTGTGGTTGCCAGAGTGTTTGCCTACCTGGTGATTCCAACTGTGCTTGTGGGCAACATAATGGAGGTGATCTACCCTACAATTCATCAGGGGTGTTGGTGTGCCGCAAGCCAGTAGTATATGAATGTGGTGAAGCTTGCCATTGTACCCTGAATTGTCGCAACAGAGTGACCCAAAAAGGGATCGTCAGGTACCACTTTGAGGTCTTCAGGACCACAGATCGAGGCTGGGGTCTTCGCTGCTGGGACCCTATTCGTGCTGGTGCATTTATTTGTGAGTATGCTGGGGAGGTTATTGATGAGCTCAAAGTTAATTTGGATGATAGTGAAGATGATTACATTTTTCAGACTGTGTGTCCTGGTGAGAAGACGCTAAAATGGAATTTTGGGCCTGAATTGTTAGGTGAGGAAAGCACATATGTATCAGCTGATGAATTTGAGCCACTGCCTATCAAGATAAGTGCAAAAAATATGGGAAATGTCTCACGTTTCATGAACCACAGTTGCTCCCCAAATGTCTTCTGGCAACCAGTGCAATATAACCATGGCGATGACAAGCACCCACATATCATGTTCTTCGCACTTAATCACATCCCACCCATGACAGAATTAAATTTTGACTATGGTGTGGTTGGAGCTGAGCCCAGTCGTAGGACCAGGAACTGCCTGTGTGGATCATTAGCCTGTCGCGGGGTGTTTTGATCCATTTGGGAGCATGTACATTATGGTGGTTCAACATGTAAGCCAATAAGCTAGGTAAGGTTCTTTGCCAGATTGGTTTCTGTATTACCGACATATATATATGTTCTCCTTATTACTCAAGTGTCCATCTATTTCATCTAATGCCGTGATGCCAAATTGCTATATGTTTTGAGTGACTTGTTATGTGATTCACATTTCTTTTCTATGTTCATATTGTAGAATTTGGCGCTTTGTCTTCCCCCTAGTGCCAATGTTCCTTTTATAGCAAACTGTGATAATTACTTCTGACTACATCTGGTGCCGTGATGCCCTAAGAAAAAAAATCCTTTTAGAACAAACTGTAGATAATTATTTCCACTTACATATCTATCATGCTGATAATAGGTTAAGCACAGTTTTAATCTTGGAATGCAGCACAACACATGTTATTTACCCGCAGCCAAACTGCATTTGTATGTATAGTATATATTTTTTTGACAGAAAACAGTAGGAACTGTATATTTTTATTTATTTATTGTATAAGAAAAATGTACAAGAGGGTTGTAAGGAAAAAGGAAAAACAAAAGGAGATCAAATAAAAATATCTACCCAAGCCGAAAAGATCCATATTTCTTGTTGCTCTGAGTTCTAACAAGGCTTCACTTTCTCTGTCCCAGAGTAGTTAAAGTTAGATGTTGGCATCTTGAATCTTTATTACTCCCTCCGTTCCAAATTAGATGACTTCCATTTGCCCACATGTGCATGTATCTAGACATGTGACAAGTATAGATACATCCACTTTTAGACAAATGGAAGTCATCTAATTTGGAACGGAGGGAGTACTTCTTATGGATTCCTTGCTGGTGCATATGTATACCGTCTTTTGGGTATCTGTTTAAACACTATTTGTTTGCTCATCTTGCAGATGTTTCCGCCGCCACCTAGATTCTATCCGTTTCACATTGGCCTCTTATCTATGTGGACTGCGAAGATGGTTAATGATCACCAGTTTGAACCGCCAGGACAGTGAATTAAGTTCAAGCTGTAGAATGCCCTGTCGTGTTAGTGCCGCACTTCGCTTCTGTCTGGATGGTCGCATGGTGCCCACCATTTCTTCAGATACTTCTGGATGTGTGTATTGATGTATTGCTGTTGATCTGTCTGTTTTTGGCCATCTGTTTGCGACATCCTGTGTAGCTGCTTTAACTGGAACCCTGGCTGTTAGCTGTGACTTGTGAGATTCTGTAAAAACATGCGGCTTAGACTCATCCTACAATGCTCTCAGATTTGCTGGCCTTTCTGTGTCGTTGGATGTCGTCCTTCGGGCACACAACGTCTGTGCCGTCGCTTATCCATTACTCGTACTTATGTACCACTCGTCCCAGTGACTTGTGGTGTTGTGTATCTAGATTTAACTTGACATATCCATAGGCATATAAGCAACTAGTACTTACATATGCAAGGTTGTTTTGACATGTGAATTTCTGATGATCGTTGTGTCGTACATTTGGTGGCTACAAATCATAAGTTTTGGAGTTTCTTTATGGAGTATAAGAGCATCTCCATGGGCACCCCCGGAAATTTGACCGGCACCTCCCAAATTGCGTACGCTTTGGGGGTACTGGACACTTGTCCATGCATTTGATTGTTGTTTTCGTCCCAGGAGTTCACCCGATTCCATGTGGTGATGGTGATGAGGTAGTCTTTGCATAAGTGGTTTGTGGTTTTAGGCGCGCCTAGATTCGTCCCACGAGTTCACCAGATTCCATGTGGCGATGGTGAAAGGGTAGTCTTTGCATAAGTGATTTGCGCTTTTAGGCATCCCAGATAGAGCTGACAGATGGGGTCGTGAGGCCTTGCTCTTGCTCTGATGGTGAGAAGCTTCCCATGAATAGTGAGCCAAGAGAACAACTTGCACTTGGGCTTGGCGTGCACGGTCCAAATTTTGTGGGCTTCGAATTCGGTGAATGATCGTGGGATTGTGCCTTATGAGCAGAGTTGGCACGGCAAACGCCCGTTGTTGGTCAAGGACCAAGAGATGATGTTGGGCTGATCAGGCGTGAGCAGCGCGGCGACAAGAGTGTCCCAAATCTCGATGAACTGTGTCAAGCGCGCGATAGAGCGGATCCAATTGTCATCTTCCAACTCTTTGGTGACGGTACGGTTCTTGCGGGTTACAATTCTGTAAAGGTCGGGGCCCATATCCACAGGCCCCTTTTCACTCCAACTGTCGAGTCAGAAGGAAGCAGTCTCCCCGTTGCCAATGATGATCTTGGTAGAAGAGAGGGTAGCTTTGAGCCCGTCCAAGGCCTCTCAGGCCAGCTACTGGATCCAAGGCCAGCGTAGTCTAAAGCCCCGACCGTCCTTTGCCGGTAATCACTAGAAAAATGGTTCCCTTTGCAAAGGTAACCCCACCATCGTTCTAATTGTGACAAGTGTCGGTTTCTCCTCACATGATCCAATTTTGGTTGTCTACATGTCTGCCATGTGTCACAATTAGATTGAAAGTGGGGGAGTATGAGAGAGAAAGGGAGGGCATACACGTACGTGGGCATACAGTTTTCTCTTTTAGCCTTTTATTTTTCAAATCCAAATTTTTAAAACGAAATATCTTGAGAACCGTTTATCCAAATTACGAACCGTTTTCACTTTTGAGCTCCTCGCGTCAAGATCTTTAAAACTAGATCCCATGTTGATATGTTTCGACGAACTTTTTTTTTTGTATAACCGGTTATATATAGTTGTACAACCTGTGTTTGTAGTTGTACAACATGTGTCTGTACAAACTGTGTATGTGTAGTTGTACTATCTGTATCTGTCTAGTTGTACAACCTGTGTCTGTACAACCTATGTCTGTCTAGTTGTACAACCTGTGTCTGTACAACTCGTGTCTGTCTAGTTGTACAACCTGCGTTTGTACAACCTGTGTCTGTCTAGTTGTACAACATGTGTCTGTACAAACTTTATCTGGTTAGTTGTACAACCTGTGTCTGTTCAATAGCAGCATGTGTGTACATTCAGTAGCAGCGCGTGTGTACATCCTGTAGTATCGTATACATTCAGTAGCAGTGTAGGTGTACATCTAGTAGCATTGTGTACATTCGGTAGCAACGTGCGTGTACATCAATAGCTGCATGTGTGTACATTCAGTAACAGCGCGTGTGTACATCCAGTAGTATCGTGTACATTCAGTAGCAGCGTAGATCTACATCCAGTAGCATTTTGTACATTCGGTAGCAACGTGCGTGTACATCAATAGCAGCATGTGTGTACATTCAGTAACAACGCGTGTGTACATCCAGTAGTATCGTGTATATTTCCGTAGTCGCACCCGTAGACAGTAGATGTACGGCCGGCCGATCGCGGTGCAGCTGAGCCTGGGGCTTCGTACGCGATCAGCCGCAGCTGCCCCGGGGAGCAGGTACTGAGCTGGCTGGCGTGCACGTACATACGGAAATCAGGAACATACGTACAACGTGCTTGTAGGTACATGAGATCCGTCCTATTAATCGTTGTACAGAGCTAAGCTCGTGGAAGGAGTTGTGCCTCCGAGCGAGCGTATCCAACGGAAAAAGAGAAAAAGTGGAACACGCAAACGACTCCTCTCGCTAGCAAGCTGACCACCGAATTGATCTTCCACTGCCTGCCACGTGTCGATCGAGCAGTACTCCGGCGCGCGTACCTTTCCCTTCAGGAAGGGAACCCTCTCCCTAGCGACACCCTCCTTTGCCAGGTCTGGCATCCGAGGCCACCCATATCCTTTGGTCGGCATAAGGTTTTCCAATTTACTAGCGCTTAACCCCACGGCGTGCTCTCCCTCGTCTCCGTCCCATACGAAATTTCTTGCAATCTTTTGCCTAAGAGGTAATTTTGAAAATTTATTTGCCTAAGAATGTTGGCTGAGGTTATTATATCTAAAGACAAGAGGAGGTCTGGTTGAACCGTGACTGGTTATTCAAATGCACATTCTACTACTAGTATGTATACACGTGCAATGCACGTATTAACATTATAAGGTGATTTTGGCATACGAAAAAGTGGTCATGGAGTGAGTGTCTTGCAAAATGACAAGGCAAATGAATATACTGGATGCACGAACGCAAGGGCAATCTCATTTATTGGTGATAAAAATAAATTATAGTAAACAAAGGAAATTTAACCAATCTCAAGAGAAAAATATATTAGCCGAACCTGCACACATACTCCCTCCGTTCTAAATTAGATGACTTTTATTTATCCAAATATGGATGTATCTATACTTATAACATGTCTAGATACATCCACATGTGGACAAATAGAAGTCATCTAATTTGGAACGGAGGGAGTATATTAGTAGTTAAGTCACTTTTCCCTTCCCCCTGCTGGCTGGCGGGCCATATGTGTTATAAACGATAGCAAAAAAAAGACAAAATAGCGGAAAGATCAACCAACGGGACATGAGATTTAACGTGGAAAACCCCTCCAACAATGGAGTAGAAAAAACCACGGGCGCTAGCCAGCAATATTTCACTATATCGGATGAGGTTACAAACGCCGGGGATTTACAACGTGCAACTTATCCCATGACGGCGGCTTACAAAATGTATTTATAGGTGCCCTGACCTAAACTAGGTCGGTAACGTGACCTCCAAGTCGAGTACAACTTGTACCGTACCCTAAACTAGGCCGGTAACGCTCCGCTCATCTCGTCACAAGTTGGCCTTTATTAGTATATACGAATTTGGATCACCACAAAATAACACTCCACCTTGAGACAAATTCCATCTTGTAGCATGAACGAGAACTTCACCCTGAAACAACAAAGAAAACACCTTCGGCGCCAAATAGCCTCTTGGGCTAGACAGTGATACCAACTAAGCCCGAGCAAAGCTCGAACTTAGTAACAAGAACTGGCTTTGTCATCATATCAGCAGGATTATCATGAGTGCTTATCTTGCATACCTTCAACTTACCTTGTGCAACAACATCACGCACATAATGGTATTTGACGTCAATGTGCTTTGTTCTCTCATGGAACATCTGATCCTAGTAAGGTAAATAGCACTCTGACTATCACAAAACAGGTTAATGCAAATATCATCTCCACAAAGCTCAGCAAACAAACTTTTCAACCAAACCGATTCTTTACATGCTTCAGCAATAGCCATGTACTCTGATTCAGTGGTAGACTGGGCAACAACGGATTGCAACGTTGCCCTCCAACTCAAGGCACAACCACCAAGCGTGAACACATAACCTGTGAGGGATCTCCTCTTATCCAAATCGGCAGCAAAATCTGAATCCACATAGCCTACGAGTCTCTCATCAGTCTTGCCAAACTTCAGGCAAGCATTGGATGTGCCGCGAAGGTACCTGAAAATCCACTGAACAACCTTCCAATGTTCTTTACCAGGATTAACCATATATCTACTAACCAAACTCATAGCATATGATAGATCTGGACGTGAGCAAACTATGGCATACATTAAAGAACCAACATCACTAGAATAGGGAACTCTAGACATGTACTCAAAATCCTCATCCGTAGTAGGACATTGTTCAGCTGACAATTTAAAGTGAGGAGCAATAGGAGTACTAACAGACTTTGCATCATGCATATTAAAACGATGAAGAACTTTCTTAATGTAATTTTGCGGACTAAGAAACAACAAACCAGAATTTCTGTCTCGGGTAATCTCCATACCTAGAATTTTCTTAGCAGCACCAAGATCCTTCATCTCAAACTCGCTGCTCAACTGTGACTTGAGAGCAGCGATATCTTTCTTACTCTTGGTAGCAATCAACATATCATCAACATATAACAACAGGTATATAGGCGACCTATTAACAAACTTAATGTACACACAGCTATCAAATTCAGACCTCTTAAAGCCATGTGACAACATAAAAGAATCAAACCTTTTATACCACTGACGAGGAGATTGTTTCAAACCGTACAATGACCTTTTCAACTTACACACAAGATCCTCCTTACCCCGGCACTATGAACCCTTCTGGCTGGTCCATGTAGATCTCCTCCTCCAACTCTCCGTGCAGAAATGCAGTTTTTACATCTAACTGCTCAATCTCAAGATCACGCATAGCAACAATACCAAAAAATGAACGAATTGAACTATGCTTAACAACCGGAGAGAAAACATCATTATAATCCACACCTAGAATCCGACTGAAGCCTTTTGCAACTAAGGAAAAATATCCGCTACACGCATGGGTAGCTACACACCATGCCATTATACGCCGATATAAGCCGTATATACCTGTTTTAGCTTGATATTCTGGTAGAGCACGGATTTTTGGTGTACAAAACTGGTTTCGGAGTTTCAAAAAAAAAAAATTTGGTTGACTTTTTTAGTCAATGAAAAAAGTCAACGAAAAAGTCAACTCTAAAAAAAGTCAACCAAAAATTTTTTTTTTTGAAATTCCGAAACCAGTTTTGTACACCAAAAATCCGTTCTCTACCAGAATATCAAGCTAAAATAGGTATATATGGCTTACATCGCCGTATAATGCTATGGTGTGTAGCTACCACCATGAGTAGCAAATTGCCTCTCTTGCAACTAATCTTGCCTTAAACCTTGGAGTCTTGCTAGGAGATAAACCCTCCTTTCTCTTGAAGATCCACTTATAGCGGACAACCATCTTTTTCTTAGGCAAGCGCACAACATCCCATGTGCCATTTTCTCGAGTGACTGCATCTCTTCTTGCATAGCAGCAATCCACTTCTCGCGGTCACCCGAACCAACAGCTTCAGTATACGTGGACGGCTCATGTCCGTGCTCCACCTGTTCTGCACAACTCAGAGCATAATCAACAATGTTACATTCTTCAATTAAATGTGGTCGAGTACCACAATTCCTCCTTTGTCTACGAGCAGCGATAGACTGATTTTGTGGCTGCAAAACAGGAGGTGAGTTCTAAACATTATTATTATCAGAATCATTAGAATCATAGGAATCAGGATCAGAATCATCTGTAGCAGCACCATCATTGTCAACCGTGACATTTTCCTTTTCAACAGAGTGCTCCACCTCGACACGAACCTGCTGTTCTTCCTCATCATAACTATCTGGCAAAACATCTGAGGACAACTTATCAAAGTACATAAAGATTCATTGAAAACAACACTCCTGCTCATAAATGCCTTGTTAGTTTCGGGATTCCATAACTTATATCCTTTTACACCCAAACCATAACCAATGAACACACACTTAATAGCTCTCGGCTCTAACTTCCCATTATCAACATGAGCATAAGCAGTGCAACCGAAAACTTTAAGCTGTGAATAATCAGCATGAATAGATGGTGACCTGTTTATCAAGTAACATGCGGTGGCAGCCGCCTCAGCCCAAAAACGCTTACTCATACGAGCGTTGGAGATCATGCAGCGAGCCTTGGAGATGATGGTCTTGTTCATCCGCTCTGCTACACCATTCTGTTGAGGCGTGTACGGGATGGTGAGGTGCCTGACAATGCCTTCTTTCCTGCAATAATCATTAAAGGCATTCAAACACAATTCGCCACCATTGTCAGTACGAAGCAATTTCACCTTCCTTTCTATTTGCCTTTCTATCATAGCTTTCTACTCTTTAAAAGCAGCAAACGTATCATCCTTATTTTTCATGAAATAAGACCAAACTCTCCTAGAGTAATCATCAATAATGGTAAGCATATAACGAGCACCACCATAAGAGGGTTTACGAGACGACCCCCAAACATCAGCATGTACCTTTGGTGGTGTGAACGGAAGCATTAAACTTAACTCTTGTGTGCTTACCGAAAACGCAATGTTCACAGAATTGCATCTTACCCAAACTGCAGCCTTGCAGTAAGTCTCTCTTCATCAATTCTGCCATACCAAGTTCACTCATATGTCCAAGTCGCTTATGCCAAAGGTTAGTTTTACTTGGATCATCATTAGAAACAGCAGCAACAATACCAGGCAAAGTGCTACCTCTAAGAACATATAACTTAGCAGAATTCATGTCACCTATCATGGTAATGAGAGAACGTTTTGATACCTTCAGGAGTCTGTTCCCGCCGGCATATTTGTACCCGTCACAATCAAGGGTACTAAGCGAGATCAAATTTCTCACCATGGTTGGTATGTATTTCACTCCCGCCAGCGTGCGTGTCATACCATCATGCGTCTTGATCTGAACAGAACCGACGCCAGCAATGTGACATTGTTGGTCATTACCCACATGCACGAAATCTCTAGTCTGCACTAACTCATAAGAACTGAACCAATCTTTGTTACAATAAATATGAAACGAACATGCAGTATAAAGAATCCATTCATCATGACGAGAAACACATGCAGCAAAAACAGCTAGGCAGTCGCCATCAGAACTACCTTCAACAACAGAAGCCTCACCGGTATCATTACCTTCATCTTTATTTTTCGGTTGGTAAGTACCTTTTCTTTGCTCCTTGTTCTGCAACTTCCAACAGTCATCAATGACATGATTAGATTTCTTACAATACCTGCAGAACTTGTCTCGTCCTTTGGACTTTGAGCGACCTCAGTCACCCTTGCTCTTATCTCTATTGTTGTTGTAGTGGTTATCTCGCTGCTCAGGCCTGCCTCGAACCTGCAAAGCATCGCCCTTGGAGGACGATGACTCCTCTTTTTGTACCATACCTTTCATCTTTTCCCTTGTCAAGAGGGTCTCATAAACTTCAGCAGTGGTTAGTTCGTCACGGCTCAACAGTATGGTATCACGGAAATTTGTAAAGGAATTTGGCAGCGAGACCAGACGTAAAAGTGCTAGATCTTCATCATCGTATTTTACCTCCATCGACACTAGGTCAGAAACGATCACCTTGAAGATCGATATGTGGTTCATCACGGAACCACCTTCTTGCAACTTGTGTGTGAACAACTTCATCTTCACGTGCATCTTGCTGGTTAGATCTTTGGACATGCAGATCGCTTCCAGCTTAGCCCACAGATTTGCTGCGGTTTTCTCCTGCAGTACTTCTTGCAGAATATCATTAGATAGATGAAGTTGTATAAGCGATAAAGCCTTACGGTCTTTCCGCTTCTCATAAGAAGTCCACTTGTCCTGCTCCTTGTCGCCGAATTTATCCAGCGCATCGTCAAGATCATTGGACTGTACGAGGATCGCACGCATCTTGACTTGCCACAACTAAAATCTCGTCTTGTAGTCCAACAACGGTAGATCAAACTTCATCGATGCCATCGCGAAACCCTAATCTGAAACAGATCTAAAAGTAGGGCTCTGATATCACTTGTTATAAACGATAGCAAAGAAAACGACGAAGTAGAGGAAAGATCAACCAACGGGGACACGAGATTTAACGTGGAAAACCCCTCCAACAATGGAGGAGAAAAAACCACGGGCGCCAACAATACTTCACTATATCGGGTGAAGTTACAAATGCCGGGGATTTACAACGTGCGACTTATCCCATGACGGCGGCTTACAAGATGTATTTATAGGTGCCCTGACCTAAACTAGGTCGGTAACGTGACCTCCAAGTCGAGTACAACTCGTACCGTACCCTAAACTAGGTCGGTAACGCTCCGCTCTCCTCGTCACAAGTTGGCCTTTATCAATATATACGAATTTGGATCATCACAAAATAACAATATGCAATCTTGCTTCAGCTAAAAACGTACGAAAGGCTGGCATGAGAATTGTTTTTTCAAGTACAAAACGGGATGGTTCTAGAACATAGTGGAGGCATCTCAGGTTACTGTTCACAGCGAATCCATTTGCTCTCAACTGTTAGATTTAGGTGACTAACGTTTAGGATGGATACCCTGAGTTTGATTCAAAACTGCTACACTATATATAGCAGTATAGATATGCATGCGTAGATTTAGCGCTATACTTGTATTTGTCTGTAGCACTAGCTCCAACAACATTTTTTTTCTTGAACCGGATGCTGCAGCAGTATTGGACTCATCGGTCTGAACGGTCATTGCAATGGATTGGGTTACGAGGGCTGCGGTCACTGGTGTGTCTAATCAAGTTGGGCCTTTTCAACTTTTCAAGCACAGTCGCTGCCGAAGGCATTAATTTCATCAACACAGTAACACTCTTAAAGGCTTAAAGCTGTGTGAACAACAACTTCAGGATTGTGTGAGTGCAAACTGTTTAGGATGCTCTGGTGGAATCCCCGGATCTACATTTGAGTACATCATCAACAATGAGGGTCATGTACCATATCAGAGGAATACCCATATCTGGTAGTTCGGAACTCCATACACAGCTCAATTCGGGTAAATATTACTGATCTTAATTACTATAATATCTAATCATACAGACTAATAATAGGCTTGCTATATTACAGTTTTTGGAAGTCACCATCGACGATTATTGTTCATACCGCAATGTTGATGAGGCGACACTCAAGAGCTACTTCGCGGACTCGCGGTACATCCCCACTGTAGTGACCTACGCACACCACTGCATGTTGTAGTGTACAAGTCGATGATATAATACCCACAGAAAGACCATTCCGTAAATATTACATCCTTCAGAGTAGTACAACAGAAACACAGTCGGTCCAAGGTAACACTATATGATTACAACACTATTCAATACAAAATCTCGAGAACCTCCCTTACAAACAGAAGTAGGTCTCATGCAAATGAAACTTCCGAAAACTCAAGTCGAAGCACTAAGCTGGATACCAGCTCTACTTCTAACTCCTAATCCACTACTGCTGTTGTCACAGCCCTATCTATCCATCTGGAATCTTCGTGTCTAGAGTTGTGCTCCTCCATCCAATTATAGTCGTCTTGTCCATAGGTTTTGTTGTCGACGTGTCCACCGTTGTACTGTTGTCGCCACTCATCCGTTGGCAAAGTAGAGGTTGACTTCTTCAGGCTCCACCAGGTTGATTTGACTCCTTGTCGAAGATCTCACCAACATCGTTATGGAATCCTGTCCTTCGTCTGCTGTCTGCAATAATCTAAGCAGGGGTCAACGGAGGAAAGGGTGAGCAACACGAGCGTTACTCAGCAAGTTCATATAACATGAATAAGGTGTTTTATGCACTAGCGACCATCCATACCAAAAGGTCATGGATGAACATGCATATCTTTGTAAAACATTTTTAGGAAAAGATTCATTTTATCTTCAGAAAACTATGCCCGTCAACCATTCACAGGTGCTAGGGCTTCATGGAGCCACCTTTCCTGCAGCGTTCGCAGCTCCTTCCCGGAACAGGGAGTAACATGTCACACTTTTTTACACTCTGCAGAGGTGCGCTGCTTTACCCATAAGAGATCAACGCCTTCTTGCACAACCGGGCGATCTTTCCCTTCCACACTCTCTTTGGTATGGGGCCCAGTCGATGATCCAAGCCATTCGCCGTGCTTCTCCAACAACCCCGCATGCCCACCCAATTCATGCATAGCAGAATCACCCCTGATACACTACCCCTCACGGTAGGTACCTAGACATCCTCTTGCAGACCATCATAGGCACCAGAGTCCGTGGGCATTAAGGGGTCCCACCCATGTGCATGTAGTCCCGCAAGACCTACAGCGTACGGCTCTAGCTGCTAGTTGACATGCGAAAGGGAGAAGGTCACAGATGACTTTCCCGTCCCATTCCAAGTCTTATGGTTAACGCTTCATTTACGGCGCAAGAACACTGACGACATTGGTTATTAAGTCCTAGATAATACTTTCCCGTGCAAATGGAACCTCCACCAACCACATCATACCATGGTTCCATCTGCCAGCCAACAATCTATATATAGCAATTCACATCATTCGAAAATAGGTTTTACTTTTTCATGCAATGATAAACCATAGTATTTTGCATTTACTTTCATAAACATAATCAAGTAGGACATGAGCAAGAGTGAACTTGCCTTTTTGACTGCAAGATTATGCAGCCAAGGTCTTCGATACAATAAAGACTCCAAAATCTGGAAAAAGCGTCATTGGTCCGGTAAGGACTAATGTTTGAAGAAGCAATATGCTATTATGCATAAGTATGAGATGCATCGCTTTAAACCACGTAGCTAACTCTCGATGGTTGAGGTTGTTTGAGTTTGGTGATTACTTTTAGATTTGTTTTGTCTTCAAGTTTACTTCACAAGAAAGATGAATGTTAATACTCTATCTTTAAAGTACCATGTTAAGCATAAGAATAAAGTAAAACAACATCATAGTACTAAGTGGTTGTTTAGGGTTGATTATAATCTTTATGTTTGTAAAGAACATGTATTGACTTCAATTAATTGAAGAAATGGTGTAATATTATTATTCATGAATACAAAAAGAATAACTTTTGAAGAAATAAATAATATATACATTCGTTGGTATCAACACATATCATAAGGGTACTTACTTTACTTAGTCAAGTACTTACTAACTTATACTTAGCTTTGTTTATTTTTGGATGAAGGATTTGTTTTTAGAGTAAACATTTTGCATTTCTACATTATTGTTTATGAACTTTTAAGTTGTTTCCTATTTTCTTTATTTAACCAAAATATAAGTGAAAGGAAGTTAAGTAATAAATGAAGTATGTGAAATCTTTATTCAAAAGAAACTTAGTAGTTTAAAGTGTTGTTAGATTTTTATTCATAAAAAAATGGTTATTAAGTAATAGTAGAATAAATTTCATAAGCTTATAACTTCATTTTAAAATTATGAAAATAATCCTTATTAATTATTTTCTTAAAAAAAGTATTATTTTAATTAATCAATTATTGAAATAAAAATATTATATGTTATGGTGAAGACACATTTTAGAATTTGAAGTGAAGCATGTGAAACATTTTACATGAAATTAAAATGTATCCAAATTAGCATTTCAAATTAATTCCATATTTCAAATAATAACCAAATTGTTGTTTCAATTTTAGAATGATTCAAATTTAGTCAAATAAGCATTTTATTTACACAAACAGATAGATTTTATTTTTCTTAACATTTTGGTATATTATTTGTATTTTTCTGATTTAAAATGATTTAGTTATGAATTTTCGAAGTTTAAATTCAATTTAAACAATTTCTAGATTTTATTAAATTAAGTTGGTCCCACCTGTCATAGTTTTAATAATTACCAGAAATGATTTCCTAAATAATTAAATATCTGACAGTGGGGTCCACCTGTCATAATTTTATTTATTTTTGGAAAGAAAATTCAGGGAAAAATCTGATTGGCTCGCTGACGTCATGCTGACGTCAGCAATGGAGCTGAGCTCCTGCCCGAGCTCGAATCCGATGATTCAGGACGAATTAGGACGGGTTCGGGCACGCATCGGGTAGAGAATGACGCATGCTACCATTTGGGGGCGGCGCCGCTCCCTAATGGTCGTCGGAACTAGCTCGGCGGCGAGCTTTCGCGGCGGCCGGAGACGGTGCATGGCGAACTAATTACCCAGCACGAATTGGGACGAATTAAGGGCATGTGAAGATAGCTAGGCTCACGACGAGCACGAAGGTAGCCTCGGCGGAGTATGGCGTTGCTTGACGGCGACGAACTCGTCCGTGACAACCGGCGGCCGGACCTGGAGAAGAAGGTGAAATTCTTCCTCTTCCGAGCTTCCCAGCTTGCACAACTCCACGAGAAGCACACCAGAGGTACGGCGGAGCTTCCCAACCACACTTTGTGGCTTCGTGTGAGCTAGAATGGCGGCGACAGCGTCGGCCAGATCTAGACTAGGGTTAGGTTTCCGCTTGTTTTCTTGAGAGAGAGCAAGAGAAAGAGAAGTGAGGCGATAAAGAGCGAGATGGGGACGGCTCTGGGGTTCTCATCCGCGAGAGCAAGCATGCAGAGAGGAGGTGGCACGGCGAAATCGACATGGCGACATCGTCGTCCTTCTGGCCGGAGGAAGAAGAAAGTAAAAGAAAGGTAAATTTGCAGAAAACCCCCTGGGTTTCTAAGAAATTTCAGGAACAGTATTAACAGGCCCCTGGCTCCTGTTTCAAATGATTTGAGGACCTGTTTGTGATGATTATAATTACAGGAAAATTCCTGGATGTGTAGAATTTCAATATGATGTTGATTTCAACTTTGATCTTTGAATATTTGATGTATTTTAAACTCATTTCATCTTTGGATTGAATTTGTGCATATTTAGATTTATTTCCTTTTATAAGATGTGTAGAGTTTTCACAAACAAATTTATTTTGAACCTGGATTATAAATCCTTTGCGTGTTTTGCATTCATTTACCACTTAAATAAATTTGATCATATTTGAATTTATTACTTTTTAATAAGATTTATAGTTTATGACCTCTATTTTTAGTGTGCGATCATATAACAGTTGAATTATTTTGTTATGCTCTTTATTTGTGAACACATATTATTTTCGAATACTAAAGATGATTTCTTGTTTGACTTCAGCTCCAGATAAATATTCAAACTTGATTTTGGATGCTTTAATAATTCCTGGGTAGCACCAAATGGTTGTCCAGCAATATGAACATGATTTGTTCACTGTGATGACTATAAAAAGTATACACAGTGCTTTAATTCAAATACATGCCAAGCACGATGTATTGCCTTACTGGCTTTGACTTGTGATACCTGACAACTAAATCATGTGAAGACATGATCAAGTGTCTGTGGATGCACAAAGTACAGATATCCTGCCTGAGTTCAGGTCTTATGGCGACATAAAATGATGAGAATAGAATCTTGCTTGGTTCCACATATCATTCTGAAGATACAAAGGTTGATGCATTCCTCTCTGATAGGAATTCATACTTTGGTGTGTGGAAGCAAATTGTTAGAGAACAACTGCTGACTAAATAGTCCATGTGGTTCCATTTACCACATGTCCAGATTTATCTCTTCTTGAGAATAAAATCTTGAACAAACCAAATGGTCTCATCACTAGATGATCTAGTGGTCTACTCTCATAAGAGACTTGTCCACTCACATGAATTTAAGAGTTAACTCATGTGATGGTTAAATATGGATGATGATCATATGGTTTTATGCTTTGGATTTACTTTCTCCCTGATAATCATATTCTTGGAGAAACACCATAAACTACCATATCACTATCTTATTTGGATACTTGATTATGTTGCCTAGGTTATATGTGTGATTTAGTGTTTCCTCCTTATGCTCCTCTTGTATGGATCATGGTTGAATCTCATAGTTTCCTACTTGATTCCAGATGCGCCAAATGATCATCCATTGTTGTCATTAACTTGGTATTGATCCCTCAAGTCATTACCAGGACTTAAGTCAAGTTCTTAAAGTCCCTGGTCTAGTATCCAACATCACTGGCCTCACTCTTGTGGTGGAGACATCCAGATTGATCCTAGCAAAGCTTTCTATTATATAGCTATAGAAAAATGTATGTGTACCTTATGACATCCAATTACCTTATGCATACAAAAGAATTTGTTAACAAGATAATCAGTCTTGTCACCAAATTACTTCTTATATTACAAAGGTTGGGATGTTCTGAATTATCCGACCTTCTGTTTATTTGTATATGACACTCAATTGTTTGAGCATACAAGAGTGATTTGTTAACAATCTGATTAGGCTTGTTACCAAACTACTTCTATATAACACAAACCTTAGAATATCACACTATTTATAGAGAAGTTAATATGAATAGATTTTGGTATAGGAGTTTCCAAATACTAGTGATGGACTGGCATAGTGCTTCTATGCGTATCTAAGAAATCCTTCTGTATAATCTTCTTGTTGATCTTCCTCCTTTCTTGTGTTGCCTTCTCAAGTAGAATGATTTGGAGAAGATTAAAAGATAAGAAGATAAGATAGTCTTGAAAGAATAAGTAGATATAGATTAAGATTTAGTTTAGTCTTTTATCCACCTTCCATATACTCCTTCCATATACTCCTTCTTTTCTTTTCTTTAAGATATGTACTTATTCGATTAATGATGTAAGTGATGCATGTAAAATGCATACATGAACTTTGCACTTTAATTGCTTATATTCCAATCATATTTGCATCATATAAGGGTTATATCAATGTTTTATAATGATTTTTGGGAATATTCATTTATTTCCTATTTTTATGGAATTAACCCTGCACAGGCAGAAAACCCCGTTTTCTTATTTTAATGTTTCAGGGACCCAAACGTCAACGAAATCACCTGGAAATTTACGGGCGTCAATATTTGGAAGGAAGAAGACCTGTGGGCGAAGGAAGCGAGCAAACGGAGGCCGAGGCCAAACGGGTGGCCCACGCGGCCAGGTACTGTGGCCGCGTGGGGCCCACCGTTTGGCCTCGTGGCTCCGTTGCCTTCGATCTTTCTCCACCGACATCGTCTTGACCTAAAAACGCCTATAAAAAAGGTCCCCCGACGTTCTCTGGAAGGAGCGCCGCACAAACACAGAAACACCGAAACGGAGATCAGGAGCTGCAGATTGGAGGGGGAAAACTCCGGCGGGGCGCTGCCGGCGTGGTCTCCATCTTCTCCATCGACTTCTCCACCGTCTCCATGATGAAGAGGGAGTAGTCCACCTCTGGACTATGGGTTTGTGGAAGTAACTTATGTATCTCTCCTCTCTTGAGCTTCACTAATTAGCACCGTATGAGCTGCTGAACATGATTACGGTCACCGTTGTAATACCTTTGTGGTGGATCTTTATGAGTTAATATATGTTTGAGATTGCAATGTTTGTTTCAGTTATGAGTATAGATGCATATTATGTACCCCGTTCTTGTCTACTTGTTTTGATCAAGCATGTTTATGAGAGCGTGTGTGGGGGAACGTGTGCATTAGTTGGAGTAACGGGGGGTGGCTAGTGCAGTGAACGTGAGAGAAAGTTCTGCGATCCACTTTGGTATCTTTACCTTACTTTGTTGCCTCACTAGGGATAAACTAAAATACCATGCTACCGGGGATGTGGGCGTGACCATTGCCACTACTCCATGACTAGATCTAGCATGTTCTTATTTTCACTTCATGTCATGATACTTAATGCTATACTCTGAGTTATCTTAATTACTGAGGTGTTATGATTTAGTTCGCATCTTGGTGGAGTATAAGAGAGGTTAATAACCAAAAGATCTCTATGTTAGGACGTGATGCCCATATATCTAAGTAACTTGTTATCAAACCCTGTGTTGCAATCTCATATGTTAACTGTGTGTTCCATTGTCTACCACTTTATAAAGAGAGAGTGCATTTGTGAAACCATGAACCCCAGTCCATTTTTAATCATAAGAAACACCTTTCCAACACCATATACCACTTTTCTATTTTCAGCCATCATTAAATCCGAAAATACAAAAATACTTTTCATCTTGCATACATCATTCAAAAACCCAAAAATATCATTTACATTGCATCCACCATCATTGCATATTTATTTCTTGTTTGCATTGCATAACTATCCTGATATCATTCTTACACCTTGTGCTTGACAACCACAGGTGAGGTTGAGGACCAAAACATCTAACCTTGTTTTGTAGGTAACCAAAAGAAGGATAAGAAGATAAATCTACCACTTCAGATTCCCCGAGAGTTCGATATTAAACCCTCGAGTCACCCCTCGTGGGGAAAACTGTCTTCCACTTACTATACACTCTGCACTTGGAGTCTCAACCTAATCCCGTTTATTTTGCAGGTATCAAGCCTTGCTCTTCGGGACATCAAGACGTTTTCTGGCGCCGTTGCCGGGGAATCGTAGCTGAGAGATTTATCCAAGGGTGTGCATCATCGCATTCATCTCACAACAAAGTCAACGTCACCAACTTGTGCTAACACCTAAGCTTGGGGAGGTTGCACCTACGTGAGCACCATCTTATCCATCTTTACTTACAAAGCAATTTATTTGTTTTGTTAGTGTCATTGCATATCATATCATATTTATTTCAGTTTTGCATAAAAAATTAAAAATACCAAAAAAACTTGCTAAAATGGGAGAAAGAACTAAGCTGTGTGACTACACAAACACTCCTAATGATCAATTTATCACGAGAGCTATTGCCACACCTAAGATAAATGCTGAGAGTTATGAAGTAAGTCCTAGTTTGTTGAACTTGATAACTAGGGAACAATTTGGTGGTAGTGCTATGGAGGATGCCTCTATGCATCTTCATGACTTTGTTGAAATATGTGACATGCAAAAGTTTAAAAATGTGGAAAGTGATATCCTAAAACTGAAGTTATTTCCTTTTTCACTTAGAGGAAAAGCTAAAGAGTGGTTGCATTCCTTGCCATCTGGTAGTATTAATTCTTGGGATGATCTAAAAGAAGCTTTCATTAAGAAATATTATCCCCCTGTTAAAATTTTGCAAAATAGAAACAACATCCTTTCTTTTAGGCAAAATGAAAATGAACATGTTGCTATGGCTTGGGATAGGATAAAACTTATGCTTAGAACTTGTCCCTCACATGGAGTTAATGAATGGACCATATTACACTCTTTCTACAATGGTTTAAACTACATGTCTAGAAACATACTTGATTCTGCTGCTGGAGGTGCTTTTATGAGTAAGACTATAGTAGAAGCTAAAAATATATTGGAAAGCATTTTACAAAACTATAGTCAATGGCATACTGATAGGGCACCTAATCCTTCTAAGAAAGTGAACTCTATTGAAGAAACTAATGATTTGTCATCTAAAATGGATACTATTCTTGCTTTGCTTAATAAACCTAGTGTTGAAAATGTTCCTTTGCAAGAACTAGTTGGAAACAATTCTGAAAATATTGATGTCAACTTCATTAGGAACTATGGTAATAATGGGTATGGTAACAACAATTATAACTCTTATAATAAACCCCCATATGTGCCAAATAAATATGCTTCTAGTGGTAATGTTTCTAGTGACTTGGAAAACACCATTAGATCTTTTATATCTACCCAAAAAGAGCTTAATAAGGAATTTATCTCTAAGTTTGAAAAACAAGATGCTTTGTTTGAAAGGGTAGATCAGCTTACTAAGGAAGTCTCATCATTAAAGAGCATCATTACAGCCCAAAAACATGAGGAAACAATAAAATATTGCCAAGAGGTTATCAATAAGTCTTGGGAACACATTCATGAGCAAGAGAGAGTTGCTAAAGAATCTATTGGGGTAATGAAAGAGGTTGAAGTTGAGGAAGTTAAAATGCTTAATGAAGTCAAGGATCCTTTGCTTGACTTAGAAAATTGTAGCTTGCATGAATTAATATCTATCTTACAAAAATTTGCAAGTGATCCTTCCATCAACACTAACCAAGCAGGTTTTGGTTCTTATATTGCTAATCATGTCTTGAAAGAAAAGATTGCTAGGTACAACCAAGAGGCTATGATACCACCTAAGCTTGGGGATATGTGGATACCTAAGGTACTAGTAACTATTGGAAAAGAGACACACCATGCCATACTTGATCTAGGATCTAGTGTCTCTGTTTTATCTAAAGAACTATATGAAGTGCTTGAATTGAAAAATCTTGAAAAATGCTCTATTGAACTAGCACTTGCTGATGACTCTATTAAACATGCTTTGGGAAAAGTAAGTGATGTTATGGTAGAGTTACATATGACTTTTGTGCCTGTGGATTTTCTAATCATGGACATGGGGAGTAAAACCTCTAGTCCTATTATTCTTGGAAGACCTTTTCTTCGTACCACAGGTGCTATCATTGATTCAAAGGAAGGGAATGTAAAGTTTCAGTTTCCACACAAGAAGTGCATGGAACACTTTCCAAGGAAGAGGGAACCACCAAAGTTCAAGCTCCCTCATGAGCTTCGTCCACAATAAAACAACAAGTAAGAAGCCTAGCTATATGGCTATAAAGAAAGCGCTTTGCGGGAGGCAACCCGGTTATTTTTTGTGTGATTTTCTTTGTGTCCTCTTGCTGTAACAAGAGATTTGTTTATAGTTAGGTTCTGGAGTTTTCAATAAAGTGCCAAGTTTTACCCTTTTTGGTTTGAAAAAGTTGCTTATAGCGTTCGGAGATTTTATTCCTGCACGAGTCAGTGCACGGTATGATTTTTAATTCTTATTCTGTAACTCCGAATGAGCTCATATTTGAACTGTAGTTGCAACTTTTCATCCTCTGTATGCATGAATTTTTCGGAATTTTTCGAGAAAGTTTGGTAGGGTAGAAAAATACGTTTTGCTGCTGCTGTTTTTCTGGACAGATTCTGTCCCATTTTGTTTGATGCATGCTTTGAGCTTTTAAGTTGAATCTTTTTGATCCAATTGAGTTTATGAGTAGGCATACAACATTATACACTTTCTGGACATGTCATATGAATTTTTGTTCAAGGATTATATGCAGCAAGGAACCTATTTGTTTATCACTATTAATGCACCCCACAGAAAAGAGATGGGAGAAACGGTGTTTTGAAGTTTTTTCACAGGGATTGGAGGAGATGCACCAAGAGCTATCCAAGGATGGTGAAGACCATAAGCTTGGGGATGTGAAGACAACCCCGCTGGACCTACACACTCTCGGTTTGCACACGTCCAACTTCTGTTTTTCGATCGAAACACTTTATCGCATAAACTTGGAGCGTCGTTTTTTGTTTTTGTTTGAGTCTTGAGAGACCACCACACTATCAATTATATATGAGAGAGCTACTGGAAATATGGGTTGAAATATGTTGGATGCTTTTATAAGATTGGGAAAAGGGATGTTTGACTTGATTTTTAATGATACATATAGTTGCATGATTCATGAGCTTGTTTATGAGTAATAGTTTGCAAATTCTTTTTGTAGAGCTATCACTTATTCATGTTTTGGTGCTGATTGTTATTTACTTGGTTTAACATGGATTAGTTAGTTCTATGGACACTCATGCATGCATCTAGATGGTCAACTTTCTCCCTTTTGCTAGCCCAAAAACTCCAACAAGCAAAAACTTGTTTCCAACACCTTCAACCAAAGTTATTCCAGTGAGTCCACCATATCTACCTATTGGCTTTATGCTATTCCGAGTATGTTTAACATGTTGTTTGTGTTATCTTACCTCTGAATGAAAATGTTTATGTTATTGATTGCAATGGAAAAAATTGGTTATATAGCTCTCACGAACTTGATGCACAATGTTCTTTTATTTGCATAATAAAACTTGACCCATTGTGATTAAGATTATGATGTTTGTGGCTTGATGAATGTTTTGGGTTGGAAGTTAGCCCATATGTGCTGTCACATGGCAAGCTTTCAACACGCTCTTCATCTCATTTAGTTGATATCATGTGCTTTTGTCTATGGATGCTTATCATGTTGAAATAAATGTGGAAATAGAGTGAGTTTAAATGAGTTTGTGTAAATGGTTAGAGAGACGCCTGGGCCGCTAATCTAAGCCATGCATCATTCATGGTGGAAATTTACTTACATACTATGGTGAACCTTCTGTGATACACCTTGCAATAAAAAACTATTCCAAATGGTAAATAAAAAGGGTGTTGAGATTGTTCATTTTGTTTGTTTGTCTTGTCATTTTGATATGGGCTTGTTCCATATCTTGGGACAAGAGGTACCCCAGTTGACGCTCTTGATGATACTATTATGCTTACAATGATATTTAATTGAACTTGCTTTGTTTCCCAAGTTGAGTAACACATGGTGTAAGTACTTGTATTCAAGGGGCATGAGACATTCAACCCATTCTTTATCAAGCACACTACTCATATTTGCTTTCACTTTAACCTTAATCATTCAAGATGCTATGATAGGGGCAATGAGAGCTTGACACCAATGAATACCTTATTGCAATCATTAACTTAAGTAGAAGAGTTTGGAAGTTGGATGAAACTTATGCATGCTTTACCTCTACTCACATATACATCTTTCCAAAGTGTACACCTATCATATTCAGATTTTCATCTACACTCTATGACCATTGTAGGATGTTCTACTTATCATTATGCATACATGTGTTCCATATTACTTGCTACCATGTTACACTTTGTGAACTATCAATGAACATCCTTGTCTTGAATACTTGATATCACTTCATAAACTATTTGCATATTGCTACTCCTTTGAAGAATGAATCATTTGACTATATGTAGCAATAGTAATCATCTTTGATATCATTGTTAAGTATTAAATTGCAAAGTCCATGTTAGTTTTATCATCTTCATACTCGAGGACGAGCATGGATTAAGCTTGGGGATGTTGATGCATGTAAAATGCATACATGAACTTTGCACTTTAATTGCTTATATTCCAATCATATTTGCATCATATAAGGGTTATATCAATGTTTTATAATGATTTTGGGAATATTCATTTATTTCCTATTTTTATGGAATTAACCCTGCACAGGCAGAAAACCCCGTTTTCTTATTTTAATGTTTCAGGGACCCAAACGTCAACGAAATCACCTGGAAATTTACGGGCGTCAATATTTGGAAGGAAGAAGACCTGTGGGCGAAGGAAGCGAGCAAACGGAGGCCGAGGCCAAACGGGGGGGCCCACGCGGCCAGGTACTGTGGCCGCGTGGGACCCACCCGTTTGGCCTCGTGGCTCCGTTGCCTTCGATCTTCGCTCCACCGACATCGTCTTGACCTAAAAACGCCTATAAAAAAGGTCCCCCGACGTTCTCTGGAAGGAGCGCCGCACAAACACAGAAACACCGAAACGGAGATCAGGAGCTGCAGATTGGAGGGGGAAAACTCCGGCGGGGCGCTGCCGGCGTGGTCTCCATCTTCTCCATCGACTTCTCCACCGTCTCCATGATGAAGAGGGAGTAGTCCACCTCTGGACTATGGGTTTGTGGAAGTAACTTATGTATCTCTCCTCTCTTGAGCTTCACTAATTAGCACCGTATGAGCTGCTGAACATGATTACGGTCACCGTTGTAATACCTTTGTGGTGGATCTTTATGAGTTAATATATGTTTGAGATTGCAATGTTTGTTTCAGTTATGAGTATAGATGCATATTATGTACCCCGTTCTTGTCTACTTGTTTTGATCAAGCATGTTTATGAGAGCGTGTGTGGGGGAACGTGTGCATTAGTTGGAGTAACGGGGGGTGGCTAGTGCAGTGAACGTGAGAGAAAGTTCTGCGATCCACTTTGGTATCTTTACCTTACTTTGTTGCCTCACTAGGGATAAACTAAAATACCATGCTACCGGGGATGTGGGCGTGACCATTGCCACTACTCCATGACTAGATCTAGCATGTTCTTATTTTCACTTCATGTCATGATACTTAATGCTATACTCTGAGTTATCTTAATTACTGAGGTGTTATGATTTAGTTCGCATCTTGGTGGAGTATAAGAGAGGTTAATAACCAAAAGATCTCTATGTTAGGACGTGATGCCCATATATCTAAGTAACTTGTTATCAAACCCTGTGTTGCAATCTCATATGTTAACTGTGTGTGTTCCATTGTCTACCACTTTATAAAGAGAGAGTGCATTTGTGAAACCATGAACCCCAGTCCATTTTTAATCATAAGAAACACCTTTCCAACACCATATACCACTTTTCTATTTTCAGCCATCATTAAATCCGAAAATACAAAAATACTTTTCATCTTGCATACATCATTCAAAAACCCAAAAATATCATTTACATTGCATCCACCATCATTGCATATTTATTTCTTGTTTGCATTGCATAACTATCCTGATATCATTCTTACACCTTGTGCTTGACAACCACAGGTGAGGTTGAGGACCAAAACATCTAACCTTGTTTTGTAGGTAACCAAAAGAAGGATAAGAAGATAAATCTACCACTTCAGATTCCCCGAGAGTTCGATATTAAACCCTCGAGTCACCCCTCGTGGGGAAAACTGTCTTCCACTTACTATACACTCTGCACTTGGAGTCTCAACCTAATCCCGTTTATTTTTGCAGGTATCAAAGCCTTGCTCTTCGGGACCATCAGTAAGTAATACTCATCATTTGATTTATAGTTTCTTGTATTATTCACTTGTAACCAAATGTTTGAGAATTTAGCTAAGACAAGATTTTGAAGTTTATAGCACTCATGTTGATGACTAGGTCTAATCCACCAACATCAGCGAAACCTCGATGTAAATTTCACAAGTTGGATTCCAAGTTTTTAGTTACTAGTCAAACTAACGGCATTCTCAACTAGCCTTTCGAGTGGTGGTTGAACACTCTATGACTTCGCTGAAAAAGTTTTAAATTTTCCTGTATTTTCAAATGCATGCTATGTAAATGCACAAATCTAATTTAGCCCCTTTCTACTCTCTGAACTATAGGTCATTACACCCACGTGGCTGCCGTTACCGACACTCAGATTAGTTATTCCTTATCTAGTATCTCCTCCCAGTAGACATGGTGAGTTGAGATTAATCATTACATCGATGTAAGTTATTTTGTATATATTGTCTTCAGTTTTATCATTTTGATGTTTTAAAGAACACACAAGAGATTTGCGTATAATTTTAATTAATCTTTTGAGCAGTTTACGTATGACTCGGATATAGCTAAACTTAAATTACTCCTGAGTGTTGCCCACTGGCTGCCATGCAACAATAGTTTCTTGGGCTGACTTGCTATTATTTAAATGTATTAATGAAACATGTTTAATGACTTGTGTATAGATCTCTAAGGAACAAAATAAAGACATCAGATAATTCTTTCAGTATGTTGCATCAGACACTTTGTGCATGTATCATTTGTATTTATGATGAACTTGTTAATAATGATTACAACAACAATGTCGAGTTAAATCAATGCCAATGTGCTACTAATAGCCTACTCATCCATTTGGTTGCTATTGTAGAATATAACGAGACAACTATCAGAGAGAAAATTTAGGTGTCAAGAATTTCTTTGGAGAGAAGTGGGGTAACGAGGGTGGTTTATTTACATTGCAAGAGACCCCGGAAAGGATTGTCGAGCGTTTGACATATGCAAATTCATTGCTCGCCCCATTACCTTAATTATTCTTATAATCAAATTTGTTAGATGAGAAGCAAGGCGGGCCGGCAAAATCCGACACCCTATGTTAAACTCTAAAATGGGGCTCTATCTCACACGAAAAATTGAACTACTAAACTATAATGTATATGACATAATATTTTACATAACAATTGAATATGTTGAGAATCATACCTATTTAACTCCAAGTTGAATAATGTTTATTTGAACATCATCATTCTTTTTGTGTTCTTTGAAATGAAACCTTCATTGATATGCTCATAGTAAAGACTTAGTGTTTGAGGAACAAAATCATAGGGAACAAAAAAGTACATGAGAGGGAAAAACAATAATTGCACACCCGTATTTGTGAGCGTTGCATTGTGTTGTGTTCTAAAAAAATTAGTGCAACAAATCTTGTGAAGTACATGGAATGAATTTTTAGAAGAAGGAACAAATAATTATGAACACTGAGAAAAAAAATATATCACAGGAAACAAAAATAAATCAAGGAGCAAAATTTGGTGGAGTTAATTTTTAAGAGTAAGTACAACAAATTTTTCTGAATGAATGAACAAATAATTATACACCGGGAACGAAAATAAATATCACATGACACTGAGGAAAAAAATGTGTGAAACTAATTTTTTTGGAATGAAACAAAAAATCTTTCTAAATCAAAGGAACAAATAGCTATACATCCTGGAACAAACAAGATCAGAGAGAACAAAACGTAAAAAAGGCACTTGAAAAGGTTAAAAGGAAATAGAAGGAAAAATATTGAATGAAATATGTAAAAGAGAAAAAACAAAAGGAAAAAATACGACTAAATCCTAACGTAGACTAGAAGGAACATGTAGGTACGGACCCGGTAAAAAATATGGCCTTTTACCCTAGGTCGGTGACCCAGATGGGCCCACCCCAAGGCGGCTGCGGTGGAGGGTTTTGCCCCTCCACCAAGCCACCCCACCCCTTGGACCTCCCATATAAACCCCACCCCCTCCCCTTTTGTGAACACACAATTGTGAAGGGGTTTTAGGTGTTGGGGTTCTCTCCACCTCTTGTACACCAGCAGATCCTAGTTCTAGAACGTCAACGCGTTGTTGGACTTTGACGGACGTACGTGTGTGAACTCTCATAGGGTGAGACATCATAGACGTTTGACCCTCGCTCTGCTGGATCCAGAAGGCTCGATGAGGAATCGACAACATTCTCACCACCAGACTTGGTCGTGAGAATCTTCATCAGGTTTCATCGAAATCGTCATCAACACCCGTTCCGCATCTTCGTGTTGGTAACGATTCAGATCTATCCCTGCTTGTATCTTCATTCATAGCTGATCTTAGTTGTTACGCAGGTCGGAATTTTTTAAAATTGAGTAGACCCGAAATGCCTTAAGATGCGTCGTCGCGATTTGCATGCGCCTGAGCGGCTGGCGTTTTCATTCTATTGAAACATCTTATTATATGGCGTATTATGTTGGTCGAACACCAACCGCGAAACCGCTAAGTCCTCGGTATTTGGCCATAGCTTATGGCGTGTTTTAAAAAGGGAGTAGACCATCCGACAAATGGTGAAACGCCTTATGACCACGGAGGCTTCGCAACGCCTAAGCTCGTGGCATTAGATGTCATGGTCCATGCTTGGCTAAAAGTTATTTGAAGTGTCACAATTAGGTGAAGATTTAGAAAATGGCCATTTAGTAAAAAAGATACCAAATTTCTGGCCCCGCCCTTCAAAACTATTTACTCATAAATCCAAAAGAATGAAAAAATACGAATTGGTCCAAATCCAATCAAAATCGCATCTCAAAATTTGACAGGGCTCTAATTTATATTAAACTTTTATATTTATTTATAGCATAATTTTTTTATTTCTTATTCATATTCTTGTTGACATAAAAAAATTAGATGTTAGTCATAGCATTCTTTTTATAGTTGTCACTCATATAGTTGAAAAATACATTTGTATGTTAAAATTAAACTTTTATTCATCAATTAATTTTGAATAACTACAGTTTATATTGTGTACATATATTTATGGTAGAGATATCTAACGGTATGGTCTAACAAATATCGTAAAAGTAGGTTTTAGTGTAAAATTAGCTAAGCATATTTATAGAAACTTTGAGTGTAAACTGCACATTTGAATGATTCTTTGTCCCTATTTATGTTGTCAGATATGTCTTGCAAGTTTACAGTGGGTACAATAATAATGAGCTTAAAATATGTGCATGATGCATATTTAGTATTCAAATAGCACAACTAATATTAATCACTGACGAATAAATAAATTAAATAGATTCTACTTGAAAATACAATTTGATTATTTGATGTTGTCGTCCAGAATCTGCTTGATACCATCTTGTATAGACAAGCACTAGATGTTTTCACAAAATAAAGATTCATGCAAAATTAAACATTAAAACCTTTGTCAACGTAGTAAAACTAAAAACTAATGGTACCGAAATACTCCCTCCAATTTTTTTTACTCCGTACATTAGGTATGACTGAAGTCAAAATTTATACAGTTTGAACTAGTTTATAGTTACAACAATATCAGTATTCGTAGTGCGAAATCAATATCATTTGATCCATTATGAAATATATTTTCGTATTGCATCGATTTGGTATTAGAAAAATGGCAAATGCTCCAGCCGTACATAGGCCTGAAACTCGAGCCAAAGACCGCTAGCTCGGCTCGACTCGTTAAAACTCGTTAGTTAGCACGAGTCGTGTACTGAAACTTGGCTCGACTCACAAAACTTGTGAGCTACTAGTTTAGATCGGTAAAACTGTCAACATGAAATATGATAGCTTGCATGTACAATTATTTTTAATTATTTGGGAATGTATGACACAATTATCACAACAATCCATGACAACATGAAACCGTCAAATAATTTGTAGTCTATAAACTAATAAAAATCAAGAACAAATGTTCACATAGACAAAAATGGCCGGTAGCGACTCTTTTTACCGAGTTAAACGAGCTAAACGAGTACTCGATAACTCGGATCGTTTAACTTGAACTCGTTTATTGTCCAAAATGAAAACTCGTCTCGCCTCGTTTGACAATGATTTAGACCCAAACAAGTCGATTTCCGAGCTACTTGTTTAAGTCGAGATTTTTGAGTTTTAATCCCAGGCCTATCCATACATGCATGCCCCCTTGATCACTGCTGCAAAAATTTGATCACCGTTGCAAAAAAAAAAAAACGGACAGCAACATTTTGTCCGTGTATGTAGCATTTTTAGAAATCTAAAATCGTTTTGGAACATTTTCCCGTGAATCTGTAAAAACTTTCGATGTGTAGCAAAAAGATTATAACAATTTAGACAAACCAATGTAGAAAAAAATCAACAACGTATTCTACACATCATTGTTGTTCGCATTAAAATGGTGAGAAAGTTGTCATCGTTTGAAAAAAAATTAACGCATTCAAATGTCCAATGCACACTACATTGAAGAAATCCCTCTATACGAAAATAAATCAGTGTAACATTTTACCCGTGTTTAGCAACAAAAATGATATAGACATGTAGCATTGTAAACCACCTTTCGCAACATCATAAAATTTCCCCAAAAATTGACCTCCACCGCGACCAAGGAGTCATCGCCATGGTAGATTTGAGCTCATTGGTCACGAATCCTCCACGACTGACACCCGTCCCAGTCAGAATGAGTGAACCCGGTGAAATCCGCTTGCAGTCATCATATTCTCTATCTCCGACGGCCACTACGTCTCCGACGGCTGACCTTGCGTGGAGAGCTCGCCGTCACGTGGGTGCGCGAGCGCTAGGTTGGGGGGAGCTACGGTGTTACAGGCTGCCGGCCTACACGCAGAGGAAGAGCAACAAGTGGTGGAGCGCTCCCGGAAGAGATGCTGCCATACATGGCTGCCGGCTTTCAGCCCCTTGACGTGAGGTTGTGGATGGCACAAAGAAGTTGTAGGAATAGCTGATGAGCATCAGCCTCACAGCGAGGACACATGCACGCGAGGAAGAAAGCATGTGGAAGAGAGACGTGCGCTGACGAACCGGCCGATTCAGAAGAAGCGTTTTCCAAGTTTACTAATGGTACTGCAATACCCCCTCCGATTATTTTTACTCGGTTTGCTTAACTCAAAATTTATAAAGTTTGAATACATTTATAGTAAAAATATCGACATTCAGTAATACTAAATCAATAGTACGAGTATTAGTATTTTTATCTATAAACTTGATCAAACTTTGAAACGTTTGATTTGACAAATCTGAAGTCAAATGGACCGAAGGAGTACCCGAGCGTGTGCTAAACCGGGACGAAGTGGGACGTGCGAGCGCTCGCACGATTTCGTCGGAGGGAAGAAGATGCGTCACGGCGGCAGCGATCCATTTGATTTCCCCCACCCTCCCCACGTTAAGTTAGTCGCTCGCCGCCGCTCGCTCCGTTCTTGACGGCGTCTTTTCCGCCGCGGCTCCCCTACCGTGTGCAAGGGAGGAGGAGAAGAAGTCAACGCGAGAGTTGGGGTTGGGCAGAGGCAAGGAGGAGACGCGGAGAGTGCGCGACGTTTCGCACGCGCGTAAAAGCGAGCGTTGCACGAAGTACATGTTGTAACTTCGAAGTGGGCCCACTGACTGGCCAATCATCTCTCACTTGCCTAGTCAGACTGTTGCTACTCCCGTCCCGGCTCCTCCGCAGGAGCTGGAGATCTCCTCGCTAAATCCCCTCCTTTTCTCCTTCGCCCAGTCCTCCACACTGGACTGTGTCAGCTGCGCGGCGGAGGCTGGTGGACTCCCTCCCGATCCCCACACCCCAATTCAAGGAGAGCTGGGGGAGATCGCAGCTGCGCGATTTGATCAAGGCTCTCCCGGATTGATTTCCCGCTCCGGTTACCCGCCCCTGCTCCAGCTCGGGGAATTTTGATCAGGTAATTGCGTCGGGCGGGCGATCCGAGGCGTGAAGCGATCGGTCGGCCGGGGGTTGGATTTTGTGGGGGTTTTCGGAGCGGAATTCCGTTTCCGTGGGACGGGGATCGTTGCTCATGGTGTACGGTTCAATGATTTTAGATTTGATCTGAGTTGTGACACGCGAGCGGGCTTGGTGTTCCGCTTGGGTCGAAATATAGGCTGGTTGTCTGGTTCTATACTCTTACATGTCTGATTTCCTTTATGTTTCCTCTGGCATGCATCGCGAAAACGATTAGTTGTATTTGATTTTAGTTAGGCCACTGTGTTTGGCTGTTCTTGGTTTGGGGGAGAAAGTAGCGCTGATCTACTGGTACTGATTACTTGGCTTCTTACCAGTTGTAGACTTACGGATGCTTCAGCTATTAATGCGTGTGCAAATTCAAACGTGGTATAAGCACATGTCTCGTGATAGTTTCCTCTTACAAGCGCTATATGCCAAGTTCTTTATTTGTTGAAATTGTTATTTCTCTCATTCATGTTGGGTTAACTTCTACTGTTATGCTAGCTAAAATCTCTACTAGCGATCAAGTTTCTGTGGCCATCCGTTTAAAGTTCGCCATATTTATGCATATTTCAGCACCGTGTTTCCGAGAGATGAATCGGGTTAAGAGCGAGAGCGACTGGGAGATGCCTGATCCGGACCAGATTGACTCACCATCACATGATGATAATAGCGCAAGGGCATCACGGAGGGCTGATCCGCCACTGAAGAAAGGCCCTTGGACACAATCAGAGGATGCCATCTTGGAGGCGTATGTTAAGAAGCATGGTGTGCGGAACTGGAATGTGGTGCAGAAGGACACCGGACTGCGAAGGTGTGGCAAGAGTTGCCGACTACGCTGGACAAACCACCTGAGGCCTGACCTAAGAGGAGGTGAACCTATCATTAAGCTCCATTCTGATATGGGGAATAAGTGGGCCCAGATCGCTGCTTATGTGAGTTCAGTTTCCAGTTCGTATTTTTCTGTTTTGCACCTGTCAAATATTATGCTCTTGCTTTTCTCAGAGTTAATTTTTATGTGATCATTCACTAGTAAATTGTATTTGTGTACTTCTGCCCATACACTATCTAATCTTGCATCTGGTCTCGGAGTATCGTTAAGAGTTAAGATCGTGATATTTTGAATTCATGTTATGCTTCTTTGATCATCACATACTTGAATTTAATGTTGCATATCTGGTTTACGCTGTTAGGAATATCTTTCTTGAGTGTGTGACAGTTCTTATTAAGAACATAATCTAAGTATTAGTTTGACACCATAACTTCTTTTTCAACATGGTTGCCATGTTACTCCTGATCATATGTCTATTATATAATACTTTATCGCTTTCTTGGTGCAACCTTATATAGTATTGAGCTTCTGGTTCAGATTAAGCTATTTTGTTGCTTGCGCAATAATGCCTATTTCGAGCTATACCTCCCCCCCCCCCCCCCCCCCCCCCCACCCCACCACCACCACCACATAAATCTTTTTGCACACAAATCTGTTAATTGATCCATTATTTCATTTTTCAATTGTGGTTTTGTGCTGATGAAGTGTATCAAGCTATTTACGTCGTCTGGTATTATTTATCTATTTTTTCCGTTCATTTCTTACAATCACTTGTCAGGTCTATGACTTTAATTATATTCAATATACATTCCTTGCGTCTTTTCTGCTACCGTCTTACGCCAAAGCTATTTGATTTTTTTTCTGTTTAGTTACCCTGTTACAAAGCATTGTAAGCTAAAGAAAACCTGTACTATATTGCATATAATACATCCTATAAATTTTGCGTCAGCCCTTTTTCTTTGAGAATGCTATACTCTATCTAGTTTATTTTTAATTTTGTTGATAACATTTCCAGACTTTTATGCTAATCTCTGAACTTCCTTGCCTTCCACTTATTTGTTGCATCAAATGATTGGCAGTGTTTTTTTACATAATCTTCGATAGAATAACAGTGAGCACATTGTGGTTTTAACTGTCAACTAATAAGCAACATTTCCGTCTGACCAGTAAAAGTATGTACGTAAGTGATTGAATGAAAAACATGCCTACCTGGTAGCATTCTTGTAATTTGACATCATTAATATCATGTAGCTATGTAAATCCAGAGCTAGATATTTGATGAAAGTTTTACTAACCGAAATTCAGTTGATAATTGTCTGGTTGCATGTACATACTTAGTTTGTAGTTTGTCTTTAAAGTAACTTCTCAGTTCTACATGCATTCCTTTCTTTAATAATCACCTCTGATTGTTCCTAACTTTGAGATTATGTTCTCAGTTGCCAGGCCGCACTGATAATGAAATAAAAAACTACTGGAACACTCGAATAAAGAAATGCCAGCGCACCAACACCCTATATATCCTACTAACATATGCCTACAGTCTTCAAATGAGGATCATGATGAGTCCTCTGACTTCAATTTTCGCGAGAAGCTGGCCAATGATCTTGTCCAGGCCAATGGTCTATATGTTCCCAACTTCACGTGGGGTAATCTCATTGATGATGGAGAGTTTTTATCATATGGACCACAGCTTCCAGATTTTTCTTTCAGCGATTTACTTGCTCCAAACTTCGGCTTGGAAAATTTTGGCTTCATGGATCAAGTTAACCAAGCAGAAGTCCTGAAAGAATCTGGGATTCCATTTCATGTGGTGAATACGAGCATGAATGGTATGTTTTCATCAATTGATCAATCCTTTGAAAAGTTTGAGATGCTCGTATTAGTTTTTGCTTGTCATTGTGCGACTAACTTCAGCAGTAATTGTGTGTTGCGTTTTGCAGGTAACTTTGATGGCAGCCATGCCTTTTCAAATGGCAACTACTCCGCTTCTAGGTCCACGAATGGTCCTTTGAAGATGGAGCTCCCTTCATTCCAATATGCTGAATCTGATCCCAACAGTTGGTCCACGTGTGCAAGGACTTTTGCTATGCCGCGTGCCAACTTCGCTGATCTCAACATGCACCCATCAACAGCAATGCTACCAGTAGAGTTTGACTTCGTGTGCATGACACCGAGTAACACTGGTCCATTGGAAGAACCGCTTCTAGAAGCTCATGCATTAAGCCCTGTCGGGAACCAGCAGCTATCCGTTGGTAGTTCGAGCCCCTCTGTCGGTACACCCTGCGGCACTATGATGGAATCTCCAGAGCTCGATCACTTTGAGCGAGCTACCGATTTTTGCACTCTTATCAACGGCTGTCTTTCTGCCCCGCCTATTTGTCCATCATCGCCAGATGAGTTCCAGTGCTCCGACTTTTCTTCTGGTTGGTATAATTTCTTTTCTTCGTCATGCATCCACTTATAGTATCGCTACTTCACCGGTTTCAGTTGTTAATACTGATTTCATTGCAGCACCGAGCTTTGTGTTGGTATCCAGTGAACCGACGGTTCCCCAACATGATCAAGGGTATTTCCCTCATTCTGAAGATTCTGGGACAGATGCATTCCCCCACTTGACCGCGATGCCGGCCGTTTTCCAGTGGCATGAATAGAACAAGCCTACAAAATGATGCTTAAAAGTGGGGAGAGCGGAACCACTATCTTCCTGAAGTGTTGGTTTTGCATTTGAGATTTGACACGCTCTTGTGGTGTAGGAAAAGTAGTGAGATTTCAGTGTCCAAACGAGATCTCCAACTGACGTGCAATAAAGCTCATAGAGGCTAGGCTACACGAGTCTATTGTTTTTTGTTCTCTACTTTTGTGTAATACTTACTCGTGGTATCTCAACTTAGCATGATGTCACTTTGATCATCCAACTCTGAGGATGCCCGTCTTCTTCCATTTAATAACCATGTAAAGAGGTTCGATGGGTTGGATATTTGGATGAGCATTATCTAAGTCGGATGACCAGAGTATGTTTTCTTATCGAAGGAACACGGTCTACTACTACTTGTTTTCTTCCATGTACATTGTCACATGGTTGACAGTTATTGGAGCGACAAACCAAAGTTGTAGACCGGCGGCCAAATGGTGACAGTATGTCCCGATGTTTTCTGGACGTCTTATCGTCAAATTCAGAGTCTAGTGGCTTGTTTTATTCTGGGATTATATTCTGTACGATGAGAAGAACCTATTTTGGTGATTCCGGGGCTTACGTTTGCGATGAAGCGTCTTGTATCAGATGCCGTCGCGTGTAGATCCGGGAGTCAGTTCACACTAGAAGAATATAGGAAATGTAAGAGTAGAGCCGGGTACCACAGGTAAACACGGTGCGGAATCGTGAATGCAAATATCCCCTCTGGTACGTGCGCTGGGAGGAGAACATTCACTTACTTGAGACACTACTCAGTCTCTGATTTAGTTTGAGTCGGCAAATGTCCATTTAAAGTCATGAATTCGTAGAGGTTAACTAAATTGAACCTTGAACTTTATCGTGAGTTGTCATCTGAATTTGTGAATCACGGTCTATCTCGAATTTGGACATGTTTTCCACGCCGTAAAAAAATACCAAATCAATACACTCACTGACTGAGTTGGCACTGTCAGACATGTCTTTTACCTCGAGCCCTCCCCTCTCGCAGTCGATTATTCTCTTCCTCGTCTCGATTCTTTTCTCTCCGCCACCATGGCCCTACCCGTGCTCTAGAACGACGGGGAGGATTCCGGCGCCGCGATCCGTGGTGGCCCTTGCTGTCACGGTCTGTCTCCGAGATGGCTATCTGTCGAGCGCGCGTCTGCTCGCGCGGTTCGCGCAGCGACGGGCGACGCGCAGCGTGTGTGTGGCCACGTGGGTGGGTCCCACCCACGTACTGCTCATCTTCCTCCTCCTTCCTTTCCTTCTCCTCTTTTCTTTTCTTCCTCTCGTGCCCAACCCAATCCTTTATCGATTCCGACGGGGCCAGGCCGAGCCAGAGCCGCGGCTGGCCGCGACGGAGGCGAGGAGAGAACTTAATTTGGGGGGGTGGGGGTGGGGTTCGCCGGCGACGAGCTTCGGTGTGGGGGGGGGGGGGGGGGGCTTTTAGAGGGATGGTCGGGGCGGCGCCGGACCGGCGGAGGCCGTGGTTCGAGCAGGGCGGGGCGGCGAGGCGGTCGTGGGAGCGCCGCCGGCCGCGGGTGGCGGCGGTAGGCGGTTCGGCCGGCAGTGGGGGGCGGGGGCGAGCTGTTCTTCTTCCTCGCCGGCGCTGTCGGAACCGCACGTGGGGGTGTCGGAATCCGAGCGAGCGCTCGCGCGCTCGCAAGCTAGACTCGCCCGTCTGTCTCTCGCTCTCCTCTCGTTGTGCGTCGGACCCTTGTCCTCAACCCGGTGGCATGTGCACAAGAGTGGAGGCCGCGTCTCCCATCCTCACTTCGGCGAACGGCGGAGTCCTCTTCCAACACATGACCAACAAGCAACCTTTTGAGCGCCCAGTGGCCGGGTTGCTCGCTCGACAAGGTCGGGGGTGGCGAGGGTGAGCACTAGGAAAATCCGCCTGGCCTGCCCCCGGAAAAATATGTCAGAATCTTCGCGTCTGGCTCGAATCGAGCTCCGCTCGAGCGGATTGGGCGCCCCAGCGGCCGTGGTTGTGGAGTAGGACACGCGGGGCAGGAAGGAGGCCCTAGCATCCAGATACACTAGTGTGGACGGCGAGGTCATCGGGTGCATTGAGGAGGTGGTCGAGAGCCAGAATCAGGACGGAGAGTGAGGGAAGGAGGAGGGAGATTGGTGAAGTTTCTTCCAACTAGGATCCATATGTCAGCGAGAGTTGCCTGTAATTCCGGTCGGGATCATCGATATTGCACCAAAAAAATGTTTAGAGTTCGGAATAAACCGAGATTCACAAGTTCAGTGCGAGTACGGGATTGAAAGTTCAAGGTTCAGTTTAGCTAAACTTTACAGGTTTAAGGTTTAAAATGGACTTCGGCCGCTTGAGTTCGCACGGAACGAGGAAGTGGGTTTGAACGGAACGGTGTATCATCGGGTTGATCGGTTCGCCGCGTTAGCTCCGTGTACATACGGCGTACCATGCCGTGAGAGCGAGTGAGACGCTCGTTCAATGCACTCGAGGCGTCGCTCCGGACGCTACGTACGAAAGCGTCACTCCAGAGACAAAACCACGACATCGTCAACAAAGCGCCTTCTGTCCCCTTTTCCGAAAGGAAAAAAAACCAACTTTGCGCGGTTTGCCACCGCCGGTGACACCACACCACGTCGGCCGGCGTCTACGGGAAGAGGTCGACGACGCCCGCACCGCACTGCACGTGGTTCCGCCCGATCGATCGTCGTGCGCTGCGATCCGGCGCGGTTCGCATTGAATCCCGTCGACCCGCCGTCCCCGTCCCCGTCCCGCTGGCGCCGACGGATCTCGTCGAATCCTGATGAGGCAGCGGCACGCACGCTTGTCGGCAGTTCGGCACCTCCTCCTCCAGTCGCCGTCTTGGCGTACGTTAGGGTCGCCGTGACAAACTCCGAATCCAAAGAGACAACGCAACGCACGCCTCGGACGCCACGCGACGCGACCGAGGCTTTTTGCTTGCGTGGGTTCTCTCCCTCTCTGCTTGCTTCCTACGGCCGTTACTGTCAACACAGCCATCGGTCTCGCCACGGCAAGCAGGAGGAGCCATGGGCGCCGCCGTGGCCCGCATCCGCCTCCCGTCGCGCGCGCCGCGGCCTCAATGACCCCCAGGGCCAAGCCCGATCCTCCGCCGCCGGATCCGCCCACCGATTCGGCGGTCCTCCTACATGACCGGCTCTCGCAGGTCGCCGCCAAGCTCGCGGCCGCGGCGGAGGCGCGGGCGGGCCTGGCGCTTCGCCTCGAGGCCGCGCTCGAGGCGAGGCGGGAGTCGGTGCGGCAGGCCGCGGCGCTGGACGAGATGAGGCGGCGGCTGGAGCTCCAGCGGGCGCGCGCGGAGGAGCTCATCGTCAGGAGGCGGGCGTCGATCGAGGGCGTCGAACGGCGTAAGGAGCAGCTTCGGGCGCAGATCGACGACCGGGTGCTGCCGCTCTCCAGGGCCCTCGCCGCCGCGCACCGCCAAGTGCAGGTAGTTACCCGTTTTGATCCTCTCCACGCAGAATGCCGCCGCGAGATTGGCTAGCCCCGGCCGGCCTCTGCAGCAATCGCTATGGTCTGATAGCATCGATCTCCTGGTTGCAGGAGGCCAAGGAGGGGCTATCTGGGGAGAAGGCGCGGCTGGGGGATCTGCGGAGGCTGCTTAGGACCAAGCAGCGGTGTATGGTAGGCCAGGTTGCTTCCTTGTACCCTGTCAGGGTCTTCCATGAACCGCCGGTTGCAGAAAACCATCGTCTCCATGCTAATGGTGAGGAATCAGTACCCATGTGTCTGTTTTAAGAAAAATAGGACGAGCTTAATTCTGTTGTCTATGCTCCTCGTAAACAAAAGCATTCATGCTGTCAGATGATTTTTGCTCTGTTTTTGTCAGAAAAGTAACTGAAAACAATCCATCTTAGCATCATTTTCTGTAACCATTTTGACTAAATGACATGACACACATTCAGGAGAGAATGGAGCACTTCCACACGAGAATGGAAACGGGACACATTTACTCACCAAATCTCCGCAAGTTCGTCACTGGACGGTTTTTGGTTGGCAAATTGCAAAGCCTAAACCAAAGCAGCAGAGTTACAGCCACAAGGAGCTTCAGAGGTCAGCAGCTGTGCTGGGATATGCAGCACATGTAAGTATGTCTTCCCAATGCTCTCTCGTGCCGCAAAATATTTAGGCAATGCGTTCGATGTAGCACACATATGCCCAATCTAATCTAGGCTCATTGTCATGCTCAAAGGAAAAAAGTACCGAAAATAAAAAATTGTGGCTGACATTATGAACGGTGATATGGCTTCAGATAAACCCAATAGGAAAGATCAAGATAAGAGCACTCAGCTTTTGCATGTCTTACTTTGGAATACAATATACAATGTGACCCTCTTAAATTTAGTGGTTGTAGGACTATCAAGCATAAATTATGATAGGAGTGCAAGTTCTTCTGCCTACATTCACCTATTAGATCCTATACTTTGTGCAGTCAAAAGAGTTAGAATTTCTACTTGCTTACTTTGTTGATTTGTTGTAGGTAGTCAGAAAGGCCACTACTTGCTTACTTTGTCAATTTCTTGTAGGCAGTCTTGCTTATAGCCTCATATCTTGACGTTCCCCTCCGATATCCTTTGAGCTTTGGAGGATCACGATCTTATGTCAGTGATCGTTTGCCTTCGGCTGGAACCTCAACTGTTGCTTCAGCAGAACATCCTGGCAACGATGACTCAAAACTAACAGATTTTCCCCTTTTCTTGGAATTCCAAGACGATTCTACTAGGGCGTCCTACGCCATTTACTTGTTGAACAAGGTGTGTATTCTTCACTCACTCTTGGATTATATCTGTTTCTTCAATCCAGTTCCTGAAGCAAACTAAGACTGTTACACCTCCATGATGTGTGGTTAGGACACGGAGCAGCTTCTGAACTACATTGGAGCCGAGAGTTCTGGAAGGAATGCATTTGGTAATCTGCGGGAGCTCGTTAGGATTATACAGTCAGACGAGTATTTGTACATATGAAATATGATCGATGATTGAATTCGTGATCATTCTGGTTTTGGATCACTTATGATGTAGATATGGTAGTACACACAGATTCAGGTAGGTGTTCTTTCTGTTCTTTTGTGTGATTCTTGCCTACTTTCGCTGTGCCGAGTTTTTGTATGCACAGGAAAGAGGAGCATTGGGCTCTCTTAGTCTTAGATGAATGGTATTTACATACATACGTGGTTTTACATGAGCATAAGCCTTCCCCTATGTATATTTTTGAGGTTTCTGGGTACTGCCTTTGGAGGCTATTGTACAGAATCCTTATGAGTTAATATCAAAGTTACATTTTTTCTTCTTCTGTCCATTATGTTTGCTCTAATACTGGACTCTGAAACTCAAGACCTACTTGGAACGCAAAGCCTACTGAATCCTGCATGAACTGAACTATTTCCACATACATTTCTGTATTGCATTGCAAGCAGGATTAATCCACCAAACCCATATGGTTATAACAAGTCTAATATTCTTAAACGAGGTGACATCATTGCAGCCATATACCTTCATAACTGATTTAAGCATATGCTTTTTTTTTGTAAAGAAGCATGCCATTATTATGTAAACAATTCATAACACGCGAAAAAAAGAATATCTTCTAAAAGGCAAAGCCCTGATCGGTGCATCAATGCAAGAACTGACCTGTTACCATCATGAACACCACAGGGACGAAAGAAAAGAATCCGGAAAGAAGCTTTTCGGCACCGTCCACGGGTCCATTCGGACCAGGAAAAGGCCACACGACAGCAGCAGCAGATGCAGATCCCACACGATGACAAGCACCCACCATCGTTGCCTCCATCATCCAGGACCAAACACGCGGGAAAACGTTCACCCACCGCCGCCGGCGTGAACGCACGTGGCACCGGCGACGGACGGGAGTAGCAGCGGAAGCTGTGAGGCCGGGCCCGCCCGCCTGCCCCTGCCCTCACCTTCCCCACTACCATCGCCGCTGCTATTTTCGTGGCTCACCTGCTTCACTTTCCTGAGCTCGTGTCGTGTTCTCCTCCCCTTTCCAATTCTTTCTTCTTGCCGGACGCCATTGCCGCGACGCGGCTGACTCTTCTGTTGCTGCTTGCCACCGGCGGCGACTCACTCTGGTCCTCTGTATCGTGCTGCCTGCGTCCCTCAGATCTCGATCGGGCTCCGATCGCCGCGCTGGCTGCTTCAAGGTACCGACACCTGATCGTGCTTCTAATTAATATCCTAGGACATCATAGTTGTGCTGCTGAGATCGATGAAGGCTCTCCGAGATTTAGCATTATGCTAACCCGGTTGGATTTGGACGGGTTCTTGCATGATGGTTTCTGTTCCCAAAGGAATCGTGCAAATTGCATTCTTGGATTAGTTTTCACATTCATGGTTTAGTTTAACATATATTCTTGCGTCATTCACTAAAAAAAGAGTTTTTGCTTGGCGTGTGATGTGATTCAGTGATAGGTTCCGGTCGAGCAACTGCCTTGTTCAGTATCATCTGAACTTACCTTTGTTGTAACCTGAAGGTTCATTTTAACTTTTTTTTGGTTGGTCTGTTTGATTCATTCAGTGAGCTAATGTTGTGGCAGTGTGTTATTTTCTGCTAGGTTCCTGCTGGCGAGTGATTGAGGAGTGGCCATGGGAGTTGAGGCAAAGCATGCTACATTATGCATCAAGAAAGTTGTGAGGTGTTCTATCAGGATAAGCTACACATGTGCCTCCGAACACTGGGGTCTGTTCAGTCTACTCCTACTGCTTTACCTGCTGTACAGATCTTCACCGGGCTTATTCGCTTTCGTTCTCTCTGCTTCCCCTGTAATTATATGCGCTACCCTTCTCCTTGGAATACTGTTGAGTTGTGGGAGCACACATCTTCCTGAGACCGATGGAGATGGGAAGAGTGTCACAGATTTTTCAGACCCTAAGTTTGGATCTTTCTCTAGAAATATTCATTGTGAAGCACATCAGGGGTTTTCAGTGCCTGCATTTAAGGAGAACATGGTTAGTTCCAAATGTTGGGAAATCAGAAACCCAAGTGTTGGCAAGGAGAGGGATGACAAGCTTGTTGGGCTGGATCATGTTGTTCCTCTCCTGAAGGGGTCAGTTGATCGAGGAGATGGGAGAGTTGATGCACATGATACACTCGCTGAAGTGCTCACTTCTTTTCCTTCCATGGTGACACTGCACCAAGAGGTTGGTATGGAGGAATTCATGAAGGCTAATCATGAAAGAGAGTCGAAAGATCCATTTTCCAGCAATGATAAGAGTACTGAGTGTGCTAACTTGTTTGAGGATGTTGATCAGAGTAGAGTTGATGATAACTGGGCAACATTTGGCTTATGCTATTCCAGTGAGAATTATAGGGAAAATGGTGAAATGTTGGCAAACGAAAATCAAGATGGAGTGTTAGCAGATTCACACAGTGAGAATGTGAGAGAGGCCTCAGAAGATAAACCAGCTGAAAAGGCGGCAGGTGCTTGTAAGTGGGGCCGTGCTTTTTCTGTGCGTCGGAGAAAGAAGCTTGCCGGTCTAAAGATTGAGCCTATCAATATTGATGTAGGCATTAGACTCTTCTCTAGGCTCACCATGTGCAGGAGTTGGCAGCCATGATGGTTCATCAGGTTTTGATTCTTATAAGACAGAGGGTTCCTCTGCTGATAACATTATGACTGATGTTGGTCCGGAGCTAGATGAGACCGGTCCTCTTTTACGTGATGAAATATCTAGTCCCGTTCCCATTGCCAATGATAATTTGGGCTGTGTTTCCAGCTTATTCCCTCAGGATTGTCAAATCGACAATGATAATAATAAGGGGGATACTAGTAATGCTGAACATGATGCTAAGGATGGAGGAGAGAAGAAGGATGGAGAGGAGAAGCCTGGATTTGTTTGGACAGCCGATGAAGATAAGAATGACATGGATCTTGGGTACTCTGAGGTGGAAAGGCATCGTAGGTTGGAGTTCTTGATGGCTAAGAGAAGATCAAGGAAGAACATAATGTTTGATCTCGACAGGAACATGATAGATGCCGATGGAAATGATGGATTTTCTCGTTTCCGTATGCAACTTCGGCCTATTTCAGTAACAGGGAGAAGCCCTTTTGACCTAGCTTCTCATCCTGATGACACAACCATTCCTGGCTCGGCTCCTTCTATTATGCATCGGCGAGAGAGCCTGTTTGAAACCCCTTTAGAGCAATCAAATGGTAGCGGTGTATCTGCACATCATAACTTGGACTCTCAAGAATCTGGGACAAGTTCCCACCAAGACATGGTTTTCAGGAGGCATGAAACCTTCAATTTTGGCAGCCAAGAGAGACAACGTTCTAGATTTAAGCCATGTTTCGTGCTCGAGGCACTAAACATTGAGGAAGAAAGCACGAGCAGTTTCCAAAGGCAGTTCAGTAACAAGAGCGTGTCAAAACTGAGCGTTGTTTCTGAGTCTGATACCCTTTCTTCGGTCGCCGATCAAGAAGAACGCAATGACCTTGTCAAAAAGAATTTCCAGAGGTGGTTCAGTGACAAGAGCGTGTCGAAACTGAGCGTTGTTTCAGAGCCTGATACCCTTTCTTCGGTTGCCGATCAAGAGGAGTGCAATGACCTCGTCATAAAGGATATTCAGAGGTGGTTCAGTGACAAAAGCATGTCAAAACTGAGCGTTTTTTCTGAGTCTGATACCCTTCCTTTGGTCGCTGATCAGGAGGAACATGGTGATCTCATCAATAAGGATTTCCTTCGGTATTTCCAGAGGCAGCTCAGTGACATGAGCGTGTCGAAACTTACCGTTGATTCTGAATCTGGTACCCTTTCTTTGGTCACTGACCAAGAGGAACACGGTGGCTTCAATAAGGATTTCCTTTGGTATTTCCAGAGGCAGTTCAGTGACAAGAGCGTGTCTAAACTGAGCATTGCTACTGAATCTGATATAATTTCTTCTGTCGCCGATGCTGATCAAGAGGAGGATCACAATGAACTCATAAAAAAGGATTTCCTCTGTGGAGATGCATCACCAGACCTGCTAGGACAGGAAGGTGATCTTGATATGTCGGAAGAACGCTCAAATTTGATCAATCCTGTGGATGTTCAAACCCTCAATGCTGTCACCAGTGGAATAGAGCCCGAGTCAGTGGAGGGTACTGCAGCATAGGTTGTGATCAAGTGGTACCAAAACAGAAAGTTTTCCCTGTACATTTTTGTGAATGTAATTGAACAGAACATCATATAATATTCCGGGTACCATTCATTGAACATAGGCCCTGTGAAGTTTCAGAAAATGAAAAGAAAAATAACATAATCTATTTGTCTATTACAGGTACTCCGTCCTACCATCATACAGACTTTTAAACACCTATATCAAAATTTCAACCCTGATTCTCGTTTGCTTGTTCCAAAGGTTCTCTAGCTTTTACGCAAACTGGAGCCAGAGCTACACTATCTAGAACAGTGGCCAGCTACTCTCGAGAGCTGGAACTTGTGAAATTCTTGTCGAGGATTCATTTCCTCAGTTGGAAGCAGGCATGCACATGCTTAGATGCGACCAAAAAGGGTGTTATCTGGAGTGCACTAGTCGACGTGGCTATGCTGTCTAAAACGTCGTGGTTGAAAGTTTTCCCATGGGTCAGAAGTGGCTGAAAGTTTTGCAAAGAGCCGTTCAGGATAATTATACCCAAAAAGGTTAGCAAACAAACACACAAGCACACGCTTGCTTCAGTGACCAGAATATTTTCCTTTGCTCTCGATTCAAGGAGGAGCAGAACAAAGTCCCCGGAACAACACAATCTTGCTTGCGTGCATGATTGATTGCCCCGTTTCGTGATCAGAATCTTCTATATTTCTTGTGGCAGAGGCTGGCATGTAGCTTCTGCTACCCGCCGTCCTGGCAATCTGGCCATAAAGTTGCACCGTCAGTGATGTTGAGCATCTCCAACCACACATAGCTAGTTTAGCCCCCCGTATGTCAGACATACCATTTTAACCACCGATTGTTCTAAACTATTTTTTCCACTGTTTTTTTGGGTGAATTTCAGCTTACATACAAAACATTATCGAGAAAAATGGCTTCTATACCATTGACAAGCGCTGCAATGGCTCATTTGCCATCAGTGCTTATATAGCAAACACAAACAAATTCAAGTGCTCATTTATATATCACTGGCTGTTAGTCTAGCGTTATGTCTCTGTGTTAGGAGGCCAAAATGACTGCTTTGCCCTAAGAGCTCGTTTGACATCCATCATTTCATTTCATTTGATAGAAATGAAATGATACATTTGGAAAGTGCAATGACATGATTAGAGATAGGAATTGGCACAACATACAATAGACATTTTCTGGAATTTCAAATGAAATGACATGTCCAATTCCATGCCAGCCAAACAGGTTGGGCATGGAATCACAAATGAATTCCATGATTCCGGCTCGAAATGATGGCTGCCAAACGACCTTTAAATGGAAAATAAGAACAATTGCAAAATATGTGTACAATTTTTTTGACTGCATCTTTCCTCTTTTTTCAGCATTTGAGCAAAACGGTAATGAAAACATATAACAATTTCAGCATATGTCAACAGAATAACACTCATAAAGTTCACATCATCTAGAACTATTCAGCAAACACTAGTCATCACGTCATCAAGTTCATATCATCTCGAAACACGACCGAAAATTGGTTGTTCTCACCAGAAAGTTTTTTGAATAACATGAAGAGGTGCAATAGGTACATACTGCGCGAGATTTCAGATAAGTTCACAACTTCAACTTTTTTTTGCTTCGTGTGGCCATTGCTTGGCTGTCAAAATTGCATTGTAACCCCCTGCGGATGATGGAACCATGTTATCCTAAACTACAACAAAAAGATAGAGAATCCAAGAATTACCTAGCGTAAATTGCAGATAGAGAGGTGGAGTCGCACTCGTCAGCCACGCGTACTGATGCGGGGAGACTACAGGTCGGGTGCGTGAGTTTCTTTGTTTTTTTTCTATAGACTAAGGGTAAGATCGGAAGTTTTTGATGGACTGGCAGGAAAACGGTGACATGCTAACGATGGACTAACGGCGATGGCATATGAGCACTAGATTTTTTTGTATTTGGTATATAAGCACTAGAGCTTTGTTCGATGGCAAATGAGCTATTGCGGTGCTTGCCAATGGTATAGAAGCAATATCTCTCAACATTATCACATTCAAAGTTGTAGGTATTGATTACATACAGTGATATAACTGCACTTGATCTCTATGCTTCATAAAATCGCATGAATGATTTTCTCATTTCATGTTACTTGATGTGCATATATGTATTCTTTGTTTGTTATCGTGTTAAAAACTTTGAAAATGTAAACCTGAGCCTTTCCGGTCTTGTGGATTGAATCATGTCATGTTCATGTTACTTATTTTGTTTCCATTTCCACGTGAGCTCTGAAGTTGTTAGTCTAGGCCCTAACTGAATATTTGATGCAATTTTTCTTGCGCTAAGTGGTCTTAGTATGTCAGCTAATAATGTTTCCATCTTCTAGATTAATAGGTCCTAAAATTTTCATTTTTCGATTGGAAATGGAAAAATGAACTATAAAAAATATAAAATGAACTGGTCATAAAATTTTCGTGGGTCTATATGTCAGTCCATGTGTTCTCTTTTGTTCCTCGTATCCATGTGTCATGTATTGTTATTGTTCTTACTTTTCTCCATTTGTTTGGAGGAATATTTCTTCTGCAGTTTTTCGCATTTCTTCTTATCCTTGTTTTGAAAGAAAAGAGAAGATGATTGTAGAAGAGAGAGCGTCTCGCTTCCTGTTATCAACGCCATTGAGGCAGGGGAGTACATTGCTGGCGTGAAGAACATTGCTTTGGCGCGTCGTGGTATCATTGATTCATTGGATATATTGTATGTAGTGTAGTGTCTTGTGAGTATATATTTTATGTAGTGTCGTGTGGTTTGAATGCAGTATGATTTGAATGCGGGGTGCATGTACAACTCGGGCGAAGAATTTAAACGCAAGTACTAAAAACGGCACGACAAGACAAGACGCACTATGTCTCTAAGCACGACACGTAGACACATCTATACACTTGCGAGACTCTAAGTAACAAGTGACCCAAAAACTAACTGCGAAGAATTTAAACACAAGTATAAAAAAGGCGTGTGTTACTCTCTTTGTTTTTTAATATAAGATGTTTTAGTTTTTGTCCACATTCATATGCACACAAATGTATGTAGACACATTTTATTTTATATGTTTACTTATTTTAATATGTATGTAAACAACATGTCTATAACATCTAAAAAACGGAGAGAGAGTAGATCTCTAAGCACCAAACGTAGACACGGACCGGCGAGACACTCGTTGACAAGTGGGCCAGCAACTAACTCGGTCCCACAACTCATCCTCACAGCTGACTGTACAAAAATTTCTCCGCGCATTCTAAAAAAAAAAAACTAGTTGCCGCACTTAGCCGAGCCCCACCAAATCTAGGGTTTCCGGCCGAAGGTCCCACGCCGCCGGCGAGAATGTCGGCCAGCGCTGACCCCGAGAAAGTTGCCGCCCCCGTCGCCGCTGAAGGAGGCGAGGTGGAGAAGGAGGAGGCGAAGGCGAAGGCGGAGGAGGCCGGCTCCGGCGGGGAGCTGCTGTACTGCGGCGGGACCAACTTCGACGCCGGGAATCGGAAGCTGGCGGGCGCGATGCAGGGCGTGGACATCCGCTCCGTCGCCACCGAAAGCAGTGAGTGTTTCCTTCGACCCTCTCTGTTACGCGTGCTTGTGAATTGTCATGGTGGCGGAGGGTTGGGAAATGGGCCTGCCTTAGCATTGAAATGTTTGAACTGGTTGATGTTTAGAGCTGTGCGGGCGGGTGTGAAATGAGGGGAAGTAAAATCGGTCACTGGTCTTCGTGAGGAGCTTATTCTGGAATGCTGCCATTGTGTTAGGATTTAACAATCTATTGCCGTAAATTGTTTCACAAAGCCTCTTTGTAGTCTGTGCCATGATATATATGACTCCTTCAGTAAACATGAATGAAAATCTGTTATGTTAGGCACATGCCCTAAACAAATGCTGCCTCCTAATCAGTCGTCTGGCTGATAGAAGAATATGGTATTTCGTTATAGCTTGTCCGTAGCTGATAGAAGAATATGGTATAACCTTTTCATGAAGACTATTTGTATGGAACTACCCAAGAGGAAAAAAACACAGTGAAAAACTGAAAATTCTTCCATGCCTACGCTAGCGCTGACCACACGAGTTAGTTGTGGCCATGGATATAAAACTCTAGTCGAAAAGGATTGCTATCCCTTGGCAAATAAGTAAGGTCTCTTAGAAGTTGAGAGAATCAGGTCAGTGCCACTGTGAAGATGCAAATCGAAAAATTCCACCCCAAACACTTGCAACTGTGAAAAATACATCGCCGTCCACTTTGCCTTTCATGTTTCCATTGGGCTATGAATGTCCGTTTTATGCTCTGTGTCATTTCCCGGCTCGCTATCACTGTGACCAAGATGATGCCATGCTGGTGCCTGCCTTATACAGTACCGCCACAGAGTTCTCTGTCTGCCCTGTGTGTTGGTGACAAACTAGGTATCTTGAGAAGTTCTCTCAGCTTTTACGGACTGACCGAAACCCTAATTATAATAGTAGTTTCCATAATTTTGAGTGTTTGATATGGCAGCGGTATTGAGTTCTCTAATTTTATGTATCTTCTGTAGCGCTACCATAATTTTCTCTTCGGAGTTTGAAATAAATTAGGAAAGAAGTTGGAGTCTATCTCTGGTCGCAAGTTGCGACCCCTCTGTATAACTGCATTGGATCATCGGCAAAGTGTAATAAAGGATTTACTCTATCCTCTCAGAACTTCTTATCTTCCGTTGCCTGGCAAGCTCGTGGCTGTTCAGCTGCCCAGACGTTGCTTTGCTTTTTACGGTCTTATGCCTGAGTTTGTAACACCAATGTCGTTTATTAATATCACAATTTCATCCAAAAGTCGTGCATGGCAGTGTGAATTGAAGTAACTGCAGAAGTACAAAATGGGTTTTCTAAATACCACAAAGTGCTGGAATATAAGTAACCAGAAAGTGGAATGATATTGTGATTTCCATGTTATAACATTTCAACTCCATTACACTATTTATCTCAATCTTATTCCATACAATATTTTTTGTACTGAAATCGTGCTAGTTGTCATGTAAATGCCAATTAATAAAGCTCTATTGTACTAATTTGCAAGTTTTTTGTTATGCAGACAAATCTACTAACTATAAAAACCGTTTGCAAGAGTGGACTCAACGGAATAACCTGAAGTTGCCAGTTTACCTTACTGAGTCGGAGGGTGACCCTCATCAACTTGTGTTCAGAAGCACCGTCGAGGTGGGTGGCAAGCCATTTCCATCAGATCAGTGTCATAGTCGCCTCAAGGACGCGGAGCAGGATGCTGCCAAAGTGGCTTATGAGTTGGTGACAATAGATGATGATCCTACAGATGTGCTTACGCTGATTGACCAGGTATTATTTTGGTATTGTTCCTTCTTTTCGTTGTTTATCATATTCGTTTCATGTTTAAATTTGTTCTATTGATTGTGTACCGTATCCTAAATCATGTCTCCTCATCATTCTCTTGTAGTTTGCCTTAACAGTAAACAAAGCATACACAATTTGGTGTGTTTATAACTTTCCCGCTTTTGTCTATTTGTGTTGCATTTTCAGTCATGGAATTAATGATCTTGCCACATGAACCCGTGATACTTGGACATTGGAAGAAACAACATTTATAGCTGCTGATCACTGCAATTGCAGATAGTTAAATCATCCAAAAAACATGTCCGGAATTGTTTTCCTTATTACTTCTTTTTGGGCAAAGACTTTATTTATTCTGGTTCCTCTATACCCTACTGTATTTTGTTTTTGTAACTCATGTTGGTGTTAAACATAACTTCTAATCCATATGCCACAATAACGGATAATCTCCTTTTATCTCGTTTTTTAGTTTGGATTTTAATAATCATGCCTGAAATAAAGTAATTGATTTCCGTCTAACATACATGTTCCCTTTTCTTCTATTCAGGCCGTTATGTTCTGCAAATCGATCCTCAATGAATTTGCTGTTAAGACAAAAGTCACTCAGCCCACCACTTACTCTGTAGGTTGTCCAGAAGGGCTAGCGCCCATGACCCTGTTTGTTTCATCTGTGTCGTTCGCTGGGAAGACTTATACTGGTGAAGCTGCAACAAATAAGAAGGTCGCGGAGCAGAAGGCAGCTCGTGCTGCAGTCCAATCTATTTTAGGTAACTTAGGTGTCGTTGTTCACGATTAAAAAGAAAGCTCCAATTTTGTTTTGAAATTTTTGTATTGAGACTTATTAGTGGACTTTTAGAAGTATAACTAATGATTCATTATGCTGTTGCAGCTACAAACAACAATTGTATGAAGGAAATTATTAGATCAAAGAAACAGCAAATGGTTGCCATCACATCTTCTGGGTTCAACAAAGGAGTTGTAAGCCAGGAAAACTGCAATGCTCCAACAAATGCCATAACTTCTGCCGCTCCTATAAAATTTGTGCGTGCTGTTGGAGCTGCGTGTCCAACTGCTGATCAAGGAGGGAACATCATTCCAGCAGCTAATCCATCTGCCCAAGCTATATCTAGCTCAAAGAAGCGCAAGAAGCACATAACTGCAGGACAGAATATCATCCATCGTAACGTGAGGTATTTTTTTTCAGTTTGTACTATGTATAGAAATGACATTGAGTTCCTTTGTGGACACCTATTGGTGTATTATGTCAGTTTTGTCCTAAAATCCAGTGACTTAAAAGTAAGTCACGGGAGATACCCTATTTTTAAGAGCAGGTTCATGTAATCTCAAGGAATGAACTATCTATGCACATAACTACCATAATGTTACGAATGGATCACGTTGTATCACAAATGCACCCATTCCTGCCACCATTCTCACTAACGCCACTCACTATCACAACTTCACAAGTGGATGACATTGTATTGAGGCTCAAAGAGCTAATATCTGTGGATGGAAATTCGCAAAAAAAAAAAATCTTTGGATGAAAATGGACTTTCTTATGTGTTAATGTTAATAGTAATGTTGGCAATCTGGTTGTCTGCTCTGCTTTGGAAAACATCCTATCTTGGTAATTTATGTATGCATCAGTGTTTTGTATATTTCACATATGGGAATATATGTAGGCTCGAAGTTGATGGAGAATAACATTTTGTTACCATCCACATACTTGCTAGTTGCTACTGTCAAGATGTATGAAATTGACTAATAGGTTGCATGACTGGTGTTGTCAAAATTTTGGTTTACATCAATTGTGCCTCAGGAAAAAGACAAAGTTGTGTTGGATAACGTCCTTAATTTCAATCCTTGCTGCATCAAACCATGGCTGTCAAAAATGTTAGAAAGAGCTTTAAAAGTTGCAGCAACTAAATGAAGTACCCAATTAGGTGCCATCATCTAACTTTTAGAGCATGGATGGGCAGGTATTATTCAGGTGATTGTACAAATAGATGCCATTTTTTAATATTCGTGGAGGTTGTTATATTGTCATGGGCATACTATATATCTTATCTATAGTGAAGTTGTAATGTTTTTGCAATTTAAGCAATAGGTATTTTCTCAAAGCACTGGTTCGACCTGCTTGAAACATATTTGAAACATTATCTTAAAAGGCTCACCGTCTTGATCAAGACTTGCTGAGATACTATTGTATATGCCGATAATGTTGTGCTGGTTGTTTGGGGATATTTTTTTTTTGTTTAGTTGAAGTGCTCATTTACCTTGTCCAATACCAGCTGAAATGTTTTTGAATTGTACTTGGCTCCCTTTGGCCAAAATCTGGTACAGTTGAATTGAGTAATTACTTGTCATTCTAGCAATCTTGCTATCCTATATTTCGGAATCTGTGCTGTTTGACAGTGTTTGCACCGAACTAATCGAGCCTCTTTTAATTGATTGGCAGGGCGGCGTAAGTTCTCGTCATGTATGTTGGTGGAAATGAATGGATTGCTGATGCCGTATAGTGACATGCTTTTGGATCATCACTGGGATGCTTGTTTGAATGACGTTGGCTTGGCCGTCATGCGACTCATGCCCTCCGTATATTTATGTAGTTAGCTTGGGGTCGGTGTCAGGAACTCGGGTTTCTTTGTCAGGAACTCAGGATTGCTGTGATGCAACTGGTGGGTTGTTGTATGTTGTCCAACTCGTGTTTGTGTCATATCTCTTAATTGGCAGACTCCTGACGCTGCTAAGCAGCTTGTGGGTACTGATGCTCTATATTATTGTTGTCTCCGGAGTAAGTTAGCTTCTTATGCTCCATCATATTCTCCAGAAAATGTAGTCTATGTTTCTTCCTCGTCGCAAAATCAGCCGAGAAACAAATCGAGGAGGACCATCTACTTGCATCCCTACATGATCGTGATGCGTGTCTCCATCTCAGTCAATTTAGTTTGAACAAAACACATACGTGCCTATTTGGATAAACCCATTTTTTTGAACCTGAAATGTTCCGTAGTAATTTTAGATCCACAACAATGTCAGAATAAAAACAAAAGAAACCAATGAGCAGACAATTCAGATTGATTTAACACTTAGAGGAGCATACAGAATAACAGAAATGACTCGTCTACTCATATAAAACAAATGACTCATCTACTCTGACGTGAGAAGATAAAAATAGTTGTTTCAGCAACCAGTACCGCTAGTTGTTTTTCACGTTCCATTGATGAAACGAAACAATCTTGCAGTCTTGACACCCCCAAAAAAGAATTTCTCATTTTGTATTCGTACGCCTTGACGTTGGGTCCTCTTGCATCGTACGGTTTTCTTCATCAAGGCTGATTTCAATGCTTGGGGCATCACACCCTGTAATCTTAAGCACACCACACATGCTGCTAATTAAATTCGGTGCAGTCTAGAAACATGCATGCCCAGATACGATTTGTGTAGAATTCTAGCTTCTGCGCAACATCAGTCGATGCAAGAGCAAATACACACAGCTACCCTAGGATCAACCGAAGGTGGGCCCCCTATGTCAGCCATAACATGTACAAATCATCACTAACTATATGAAAGATGGTCACTTTCGCGAGCTCTCAGCCCACGCACTGTTCACTGCTACAGTGTTGAACAGTGCCGTGGTGGGCCCCACCTGTCAACCTCACGGCGCGCCGTCATTTTGCAAAAACCGACAAGGAAGCCCACAAATTGCACCGCAAACCTCCAATTTTACGAAGCGAGGGACCTAAACGTAATTCCCGGAAACCCAGGGACCCCGCTGCAAAAATTCCGCAGAGCCCCCCCTCTCCCTTCTCTCCCCCCGCGGCGCACCGAGCTCGCCGCCGGCCGCCGCGCTCGCTGCCGCCGCTCCGGCCTTCCCCGCTCAAATCGCCGCCCACGACGAGGTGCGCCGTCGCGTCCTCTCTCCGCTCGCCGAAGATCGCTCGCCGGGACGCCGCTGTGCCACCGGAATCGTCCGCGCCGCGCCCCCGTCCACCGCCGCATTTCCACGACGCCGGCGACGCTCCGGCGACGCATAAGCGGCGGCGCCGCCGCCTTAGAGCAGCTCGCGCCCGCGCGCGTCCCAGCTCTCCCTGGATCGACGCCGACGACGTCCACGCCGCCGCCGCGGAGCTCGGCCACTGGTGACGTCACTCTGACGTCACCGTGGGCCTGGGATGGGTTCATGGGCTGCTGCTGGGCTGGGCCGCCTCCTGCACGGCTGCCTCGGGTTTTTTCCCCTTTTTTTTCCCAAAATTTTTGCATCTTTTCAAATCCACCTCCAAATAAATTCATACCAGTTTCCAAAAAAAAAAGTAAAAAACAACACATACATTTCAAATACTTCGTAACCTTTCCAAATTATTCGAAATTACAAACAAAATTGTGAAAACCAAAATAGCCATTTCAAATACATTGTAATCTTTTCCAACTTATTACGGATCTTATAATCTATACAAAAAAACAATTTTACAACTTTGTTTTCAACTCAGATAAAAACCACAAAAATAATATCAGCAATAACTTAGTTGCCAACTAAAAATAATTGAACAGAAAAACAAAACCTAAAATTGAACATGCTTTCAATAATTTAAAACACTTTATATAAATTTGTTTACGGTATTTAAACAATCTTCGAATACTACTAAATGTTGCAAAAGCAGTGACTTTAACTATGTCCATCAGAACAATATGCAAATTATATCAGAATAATCACAACTAAAATGCTAACTACTTACAACATACAATCAAATTTCAAATTGGGATATTCCAAACTTTCAAATGTCTACCAAATCTGACCCTCTTACAGCTGCAAAAAAAAATTCGAATCTGAAAAACTTCCCAATTTGAACGAATTTGGAAATCTAAACAATTTTTACCCGCAAGAATTCAGGCCAACTTTAAAAAATTTGTGAAAACCAAAATAATCATTCCACATACTTTGTAACCTTTTCAACAAAATATATTTGCAATTCATATTTCAACACCCTTTTAAAAAAGATATTTCAAATTTATCAAACGGCCACGGCAATAAATACCCACCGACAAAATATAAGAAATATTATCAGAGTGCTAGGGAAAAAATGTTAACTATTTTGGCAAAACAAACAAATAAGTTTAAACAATTAAAAATTGACCAACTTTTAAACATAGATTTTTTTTTGAATTCCAACAAATTTCGAACTACCAACTTCAAAAAATGAATATTTACGAATTTTAAATGTTCTGCAAATCTAAGCAATTTATAACCGTTAAAATAATTCAAATCTAGAAAACTTAGCAAACATATTTTTTTTAAATATGCACAACTCTTGAACATAGATTTTCCAATTTTACCGCTACGACACGGCAAACAAATTTGAATATTCCAAAATTTTAGCCGCTTTTCAAATCTAACCATTTTACTAACGTGAAAAGAATTCAGCTCTAAATAACTTTCCATTTGGACTAATTTTCGAAATCTAAACAACTTTCAAACATAAGCTCTCTTTGCATTCCAACAACTCTCAAATCTAGACAAATTTTAAATGTAGACATTTTCAAATTTAAATTTTACCACACGTATGAATCAATATACGCAAATATTCAGATAACTACATACTACTTATGGTAAAGAAGAAGAAAAAATGGAATACTCAAATTTTCCCACCATTTAGAGACATTTAAAATGCATTTTTCCTATTCTCAATTAAATTTTGACGCCGAAATGCAAACATGTAATTTCGAATACTCAAATTTTATCGCCGTTTGGACGTAATTCAAATGCATTTCCTCCCATTTCAATTAAATATTGACGCCGAAATACAACCATGCTCGAACATTTCAAAATACCAAATATTTGAATATTGCACAACATATAAAAAAATGCTCACAAAAAATGGTACCTACTCATACCAAAATAAAAAAACATATTTCCAAATCCCAATTTGGTCAACATTTGGGCGAAAATTCCGATATTCAACAAAATATACCGAAAATGCTAAAACAAAAACACTATACACTTACACTGTGTTTGGATGTAGGAAAGTTTCCTGGAAATGGAATTGGACAAGCAATTCCATTTCCCAGAAGGAAAGGGAATTGAGTCAAATTTCAATTCCACTGTTTGGTTGTCACTGGAATTTATGGCTGGAATCGGAGGGTAGCACATGATTCCAATTCCTGTTTGGATGTGTAAATCTGGGAATTGGATATTTTGTTGACTTTGGACAATATAAAACATGTATGAAAGCAATTCTATGTTATATTTGAATATTGAAAAATTATTATGTGTATATTGAATATTGATAGTATATTATATTAATCTCTCACAAATATAAATACAACTTCTTAATATTGATAGTATATTATATCAATCTCTCACAAATTTTTAGCCAAACTCTATTCCATTTGTTTCAGTCCTGGGATCAATTAAAAACAGGGAAGAATTATAGTAAAAAAAAGAAGAAAGAACGGGAAGAACAGAGAAGAGCAGACCGGCCGGAGGGAGGATGGCGCGGCCCCGCCGGAGGGAGAGACGAGCCCGCGACCCTTCCCACCGCCGCCGCCGCGGTGCGCCTCCGGTCGCCGCTGCCGTGCGAATCCCCGCCGCCGCCAGACCTAACCTTGGGTAGCGCCGGTGCCGAGAGAGGGAGTGCCGTGCGAATCCCCGCCGCCGCCGAGATCCCGCAGGGGGAGACCCCGCCATGGCGCGCAGGTTGGGGCAGTGGGAGGAGGGGGAAGGGGTGGGCGCCGGTGCCGGAGCGGCGGCCGGCGCGGGGACGGTGGGCGCCGGGGCCGGAGTGGCCGGCGGCGCGGTGCGCTCGGAGGCGCCTACCCTAGCGCGAGAGCTCTCCATCGATTGAGCGAGTGCGAAGCGAGCGAGCGAGAGAACTTTCCGTGCGATTCCGAGCTGCTGGGCTCGGAAAGATCGAGAGTGGAGCGTGCACGCGGGGGGGGGGGGGGGGGTCTCGCGTGGAGTTGGGTCAAGTTTCCAGCGTCCAATTCCTTGACCACTCCAAACAGCGGAAATGGCCCAGCAATTCCACAATTCCAATTCCAGCCCAACTTTCTCACATCCAAACACAGTGTTATAGGAAAATACAAATATTTTTGGACATTACAATTTGCCCAATATTTCGACATCATACGAACAAACTTTCCCCAAATGTGAAATCAAATTCAAAAGGATTTTTCTAATTTTAATTAAATAATGACGCTGAAATACAAACATGTTTGAACATTTCACACCACCAAATATTTAAAAATTCCACGAAAAATATAAAAAATGCTCACAAATAAATGTTAACTATTCGTAACAAAATAAAACCATGTTTGCACATTCCAAATTCGCAAACATTTAGCTGAATAAAAAAATGCACATAAAATCTCACCACGCCACGCCAAAATTCAACTAGTCTATATAAACTACCCTACCATCAGTCAGTCGGTGCAAGAGCAAATGCACATACCGACCCTACCATCAACCGATGGCGGGCCCCTAAGAGCATCTCCAGTCGAGGCGCCCAAACGCCTTTGGGGCGTGCCGGACACAAAATCGCCCCCACTCGCGGCGCCCAAACGCGAATTCGGTCCGGCGCGGCCCAGTTTTGTGTCCGGCACGCCCAGCCCACGCCCTCAACTTGGGGAGGCTTGGGGCGGCCCCGGACGGAAGGAAACGCGACGCCACGTCGGCCTCCGACGCGCGGGCCACGCCTGGCAGTGAGACAAGATCGCAATAAGTGCCGGCGTCCCCCAATTCGTCCGCAGAAAACACATTTCCCCGCCATCTCTCCCGCCATCTCTCCCGCCAAAAGAAAAGCCCTCGCGCCGCGCCGGCTCCATGGCGCCGCCGGCACCCAAGGGGAAGGCAGCGAAGGAGACGAAGGCGGCGGGGAAGACGCTGGGCGTCAAGCGCAAGGCCCCCCCCCCCCCCCAGGGAGAAGCCGGAGGAGATGAGGCAGGAGGATTGGGACCTCGATGTACTCCGGCGCCGATTGGACACGCAGAGTCGTGCCGGGCGCCGCGTGAAGGAGAATGAGAGGAAAAGGCTCGGCACGGCGGCGCCATTGACGGCAAGGAAGATGGCCGCCATGAACAAGACCGTCGCCGCCTTGAACCAAGCATTCGCCTTGGGAGGGAGCCCAGAGAGCAGCGCCACTCTACGATGCAAGGTTGGTGGCTCGCCGTCGAATTCCTCCTTCTTCGCCGACAGCGCCGCCGCCACGCCTCGCACCAGGTTCTCCCCCGAGTACGGCGACAGCCAGCATCACGGCGGCTTCGACCCCAACGTGATCTTCCCTTCTTGTGGCCTGGATCTAAACCACCCCGTCGATCTGAATTCGCCGGCGATGCGGAGAGATCCCGCTGTCCAAACGGCCGCCGGTCGGAGCCTTTCATTCGACGCGGGCGCCTCCCATGTGATCGACGGAATGACTCCCGACGCCCCGGAGCTCATGCAGGTATGAACCCGCGTTTTGTAGCCATGGCGTGTACAATAGACGTGTGCATAGGCGAGGTGTGGCTACCGGCCTTGCTCCTTGTGTGTAGGAGAGCGCCCATATCATGGACGACATCATCAACGACAACGCCCGGGCGGCATATTTTGGCGTAGTGTATTTTGGCGGCACATTCGAATTTGGGCGCGATTTGGACGCCGCGAGTGGGGAGCAAGGACGCCCAAATAAGCCAAGTAGTCCGGACGGCGCCCAAACGGCCTGTCCGGAAGGCGTTTGGGCGCCGCCAGTGGAGATGCTCTAAGAGCATCTCCAGCAGACGCGGCAAATGGAGCGCGCGCGAAATAACGGGCTTTTCCCGCGCGCGGGGCGATTTCGCGCGCTCCAGCAGTCGCGGGAAAAAAGCGCGCGCTCCAAAAACCTTAGCGCGCGCTGGCCCAAGCGGTAGATTTCGCGTTATATAAACCGCCCGGCGTCCAGCGCGCGGTCATCCACGCGGCAGCCCAACCGCTTTCCACTTCGCCTTCCCACTCGCGCCACCGCTGTGAACAGTCCATCTCCCCCTCCCTCTCGCCTTCCCCACGCCGCCCACGTCGACACGATGCCGCCGCGCCGCCGCACCGGCTACCTCGGCTACCTCGGCGTCCGCCGCCGCGAAAACGGGTACATCGCGGAGATCCGCTGCGGGGACATGCGCGTCCCGCTCGGGACCTTCCAGTCCGCCTACGCGGCCGCCCGCGACGCGGCCGCCCGCGCGTACGACGCGGCGGCGTGGCGGCTCGGCCGCACGCCGCAGACGATGAACTTCACAGACTGCCGCTCGGCGCAGGAGGCGGCGAACCTGGCGCCTGCGCCCGCCATTGTCACCGACAGAGACCGCCGCGCGCTCCGCCTCCGCGCCGTGCTGGATCTCGTCGAGGAGCGCGACGCGCTCGCCGTGCAGGCGTGGTACCAGGCGCACCCGGCGGAGAGAGATGCGGAGCTGGAGCACTGGAACACCATGGCGGCGGAGCGGGGGGAGCAGCGTCTGGAGCTCCACGACGAGCGGGAGGAGAGGCGCCTGATGAAGGCGCAGGCGGAGGGGGAACTGGCGCGCGGCCGCGCCTGGTGGCCCGCCGGCCACGAGATGTGGCGGGCGCTTGAGGATGAGGTCTCCGACACGACGAGCTCGGACGCCGACTTCTCCGACGACTCCGACTGGGACATCTAGATCGCCGGCGCTTCCCGCCGGCGCGTAGTGTGTGCGTGCGCGCCTATATGCGCGTTTTAGGCTAATCCGGGTGTGTGCGTTGTAGCGCGTGTTCGTCGAATCGAATATATATCTATTTCCGTCTAATTTTTCGATCCAACTTCATCGCGCGTAGTTTGGTTTGGCGCTCTATTTTAGCGCGTCTGCTGAAGCGCCAAGTTTTGGCGCGCCATTTTGGCGCGTCTGCTAAAGCGAAACACATGAGCGGCGCGCCAAAACGACTTTTTGGCGCTGCAAATTTTTTATACATACAGCGCGGGCGCGCGTCTGTTGGAGATGCTCTAATGTCAGCCACAGTATGAACAAATATCTACAAGTAGAGGGCCCACGCCCCAGCAAAACCTGCAAGTCCCATGTAGCCCTCTGCCGCGGCAGCAGTTCCCTGCCACCATGCACGGAACTCGTAAATGATGTAGATCCATGTGATCGTCTCTTTTACCCAAAGAAGCACCGGACTTGAATGCCACGGTGAGACTACTCGTTTGCCCAGATCTTCTTTGCATCGCATCGGCAGGAACAAGGTTGCATAAATTGCACTGCCTGCGTGGATGCGCCACACTTGGAAACGTGTACGCCGACCCTGACAGGACGAGAGGTGCGGTGTGCAGTCTCCAAATATCTAGTGCTCTCAGCCCTTTTTTTTTTTTGAACAAGTAGTGCTCTCAGCCCTTAGGTGCTACAAATGCTACTACCAGAAAAAAGAATTTTAGATGTGTAGAGACAGGCTACGCAAGTGTGACTACGGATCTTTCTTTTTTTGAACAGGGGAGGCCCCAAAGGGGCCTAGAAGCTTCCATTCATTGCAGTGGCGAAATACAGATAGGACCAGAAGAGATCGAAAATTACAATAAGGCCCTTACATTTTACACCAAGGACCCTAGGTCTAGTATTAGGAACGCAATCGGGTCCAGCTCCAAATCCACTGCATCGGAGAAGCACGGCACAGTCAAGCAGCCCACCGCCGGGGACGAAACCACTTGGGGCGGGTTGCCGGGAGCCAACTGCACCTGCGCCAAAGGGCCTCCATCTTGGCACGACGGCCTGGAGGTTGATTATCACCGTCAATCGCCGGCCGGAAGAAGCCGTTGCCGACGAAGAGGGATGGAGGGGTCGCCTTCCGACCATCTGAGATGGCGGCCGATAAGAAACCGCCATGGATGACCTCCCGGGAGCAGCTTCAATACTCCCCTGGCGCAGAGACGACGACCGGCCAGCGAGAGGGTCGGATCCGGCTTCGTTCTCGCCACCTTGACGAGGAACAGAAGAGAGCTCCACCCGCTCACCGTGACCACCGTATCTGCAAAAGACAAGCTTTATTGAAGGGGCCGTCCCGGCGTTGTCGCTCGACCTGAGCTCTGACCTCCAGAGCAAAATCAGCAAGCACCACCAGGCGCTCTGCAAGGAGCAGCTCGAGGACTCCCGCAGCCACACCCCAATGCCCACTCCAGATCCGGCGAGCTGCGCACCACCCCAACATCTCCCCTCGCCTCCTCGGCCGGCCGGAGATTCGATGAGTCCACAGCACCACAAGATCCACAGCACCACGGCCTTATTTAAGGAGACGGCGGCTCTCCCCATCGCTCTCCGCTTCAACCTCTGGAGCAAAAGAGACGCAAGGAAGAACCTAAGCCAGCACCAGATCCGGCCGGATGGATCTGAAGCTCCGCTCCAGTTTAACGGCATCAAGCCAAACTCCGGCATATAGCCAAGGAATCTACTACTACTCTGTACAAAACGAGCAGTCCATCCTTCTCTTCCCCAGGTGGCGACGCCACCGGAGTTGAGTCGGAGGATAGCTCGGGAGCTGAGAACGACTCTCAAGGGAACTGTAGCTAGGAGAGAGAAAGAAAGGGATAGGAATGAAGCGCTAACATGCTCAGTGTGACTACGGATCACATTGCGATTTACGGTGCGCCTAAGTTTACTACAGTAGGACAATTTTCTCCTCGCTAGGTAGTCCAAGTAACTATTTGTATTTTTATTTATTTTTTGCTTTTTTACTATTGTTGATGATAATTAATAGAACGGTGGCTCTTTTCGCAAAAAATATGTTTTCCAAAAAAATTAATAGCCGTGTCTGGATAAGAGTATTATTCTACAGAGTTTTCGATATTTGGTTTTAATTTGAAGAGAAAAAAGGTCTACGAGGTCTTTCGAGTGTTGACATTGCGCATGCATGCCTCAAATTTCTAAAATTTCACTGATTTTGTACTCTCAACTATCAAATCTATTCAAATGAGGTATGCGAGATTATTTTTTGTGATGTGGAGCAGAGAGAACAAAGAGAGAGGATGCGTCTGTAGTTCTACGAATAACCGATAGTATGCAAGAGTTTTTAGAGACACGCCATACGGATCAATAGTTGGGTTGTTGTTTAGATAATGTACTGTATGTATTCTACATTCACAGCTACATAGTTTGCATTTAGACAGTGCTATGATCTCTAGATGACATGCAACGATAATCAACGTGCGTCTAAACTGCTGTACACATTTCTTGACCAGCCAGCATCTAAAGAAGCATGAGATAAACCTAAAAAAAAAACATGAGAAGACACGGTTGGAGGCTGGTAGCGCGCCCATCCAAACGCAATACCAATATGTGAACAGCTGATGTTACATTGGCGCAAGAAAATCGATTCGCCCCTCTCTCCCACCGACAGCCCCTTGAGAGTCAACTGTCCGTGTCCGTCTCCGCCCCTCTCCTTCTCTTTCTCTGGCGGCGAGGCCGGCCGGCGAGAGGATGGAGTAGGTGGTTGGACCTTTGTACAGAGTAGTCCTAGTAGCTGTTGTTGTTTAGTCTTTGCCTATGTGCAGTCTGGCGCTATGCCGTCTTTCCCTTCTTTGCGCTTGGTGTGGTTGCTCCCGAGCAGCAACCTTGCCATGGTGAAGCTTCCCTCCGGCGATGGTCCATGGTGGATGACGCGGGCTGGTGGTGGATCTACAAGCGCGTGCTTGAATAAGCTCGATGGAGTCCGCGGCGCGACGAATCTGGTGAACTCCTGTCTTCTCCTTTGCTGGCTCGGTGCTGGAGAGGGAGAGGTGGAGTTGCTGGTTTCCGCGGCGGCCGCGCCTCGACGGGATGGTGGCGAGCACGCTCGTGCGTGCCGCTTGGATGCTGCTGGTATTCCTGGGAGTTTCTCAGCGGAGGACCCGCGGCGGCTGGAGCTGCCTTGCCTCTGCTTCCAATGGCCGAAGGGCGGCCCTCCCCAGCCGCAGCTTCAATCTGCTGGCTTTTCTTCAACCTCCAGGCAAGTTGCCGATGCGGAGGCCATCAATTCCCTCTGTCCTGGCGTTTCACGGCGTCCCCGCTCCAAGTGGTTCGTCCCCGGTGGCGGCGAAGCTGGCCAGGGAGCAGAGTGGCGAGCACAAGCGCGGTGGAGAAGGACTTGATTGCGTTTTCTCCAAGTTTATCAGGGTCCTTGTTGTAAAAGTTATGGTCCTGGTTGTATTCTCTGTTTCTTTTTGGACCGCTATGTAATTTGCGCCCACCGCTGGAATGAAAGCAGTTCCTAGGGCCTTCCAGGCCCTTCCCGTTTGTACAAAAAAAATATGTGAACAGCTTTCTCTAAAAACAAGCTTTCACTGTTGTGCATTACTTGATGGAGTTAATCAATAGAGACAACGACCGGTTGTCGGCACACATGAGGATAATAAGATTATTAAGAAAAGCTACGGCCGCCAAACTTTGCATGGATCAGGTGGCCGGTTCTTGGCAGGTCGTGCTAGCAGCCAAGCCGACGAGAGAACAGTGTCTCCTCTCTATCTTTGCATCTTGCACCAGTGTGGCTTTCCGTTAATAATACGGTGGTTGGCACGAACTTGATATTGTTCATCCATAAATTGAAAATCATCTCACTGCACTTCTTTTTGTTGTGGAGGCCTCTGTGCTTTTGCAATAAAAACAAATTTTGCGTTGGTAAGTCATATACAAAACTTGCCACTAGGAATGCCTAGATTTAAATGAGGATGAATTCCCTTTTTTTCACCTAATTTTTTATACATTCGTGAAAAAGTTTACTCCATATAAAATTTTATTTCACCTTTTATCCTGAAGTTGTTATATCTTTTCAAGTTTTACTCCATTCAACAATTTTCATGATTCAGTTCGTCTGGTTCCACCGATGTGGCTGGTGACCTGGATGCCAATTCGAGAGCGCAAATCAGCGAGGCATGTCCTCCCGACGTGCATGGCGAGATCAACATTCCCACTTTCCCACCCTGCAACCACGTCCTAGCTCTGTTTTGGGTCAAGGCATACACACTCGTTGGGTTCACCGAGGCCACAAGGCTTGAACATGAACAAAGGGTGGCAAAGAGTAACAATGGGTGGTAAGGATAGCCTACAAACGATCAATGGATTCATCAAGAGACGAGATAGCGAATTGGACATGCGGGAATGTTGGTCAGGTCGCGCGGGTAGTAAGGACACACTCGGCCAGTTTTTTCTTCCGAATTGGAATCCAACCACCAGCCACGTCATCTAATAAGTGGATCTGATCGGTCAAAATCGAGGCAAATTGTTAAATGGGGTAAAACTTAACACAAATATGGGATAAAGTATGGCAGAAAATTTTAGCAAAATAACACGGACATTTCCAAAATAGAATATATTGGGATTATTCAGTGGGTCATGCTTATTGGTGGCTCCACTTGTCGGTTGTGCGAGATAGGGCATGCCCATGGTGGTGAGACACTTGTCCAATGCAGCGCAAGGTTGGCGCCTCCCGTCGAGTTGACGTTCCGTGCATTGTTGCTTCTTGTCCACGCAGAGTTGACGCTCCCCACCCTGGCACAGAGTTGACGCTTTGTGCATCGGCGCTTCCTGTCTACGTGAATTAGGTGTTTCGTGCGTCGATGCTTCCCAGTCGCCGCGGAGATGGATATGTCACGCCCCGAAACCCCGACACAGGGTCTAGACGAGACAGCCGTCGCGCGCCTATAAATCGGGAGGTCTATTCATATGCAAAGCGTAGAAAAGCAGACATAAACAAGCACAGTGGATCTCAAGAGGCTTCTATAAATTAAAATTACATATTTGTTTGCATTTATTGAATAATGAACAAATAAGTTATCTGGTAGTGCCAAAACCAGCCCACATCAGAGCCTCGTTGTCTAGCTATTTTATTTCCCGAGAATCGAAAGCTACACATACTATCCTATCACATCACATCTGTTAATTTGTCTGTTAATTTGTCTCTGCTCTCCGTGTGATTGATAGCTTTCGTTGGCTGTCAGTAACGTACTGACGCAGCGTGACCTCTCCAATACACGACACACATGTACACCTTGCTGCTAGATTTTTGGCGCGGCCAGGCCTTATTAGATTTGATGTCACACTTGTGTATTTGGCGTGACCTCTCCAATAAAATGGCAGCAGAAAATGACGCAGCGGCATCGACGCGTCGGCTGTTTCTGCCGTAAGTTTTATGGCTCTGCATGCGCAGCCGCTCACGTCGCCTGCCCAGTTTCTAATGTTTTCTTGGTTTTGACCAGTCGCGCAACGCACTGAGCTCGACCCGTGGTTGGTGCATATACATGGTTTTTCCTCTGTTAATATTCGTTGGACCAGCGAGTTCACATTCGTGTTGTTCAAAGTGGTAGTCTACTACCTCCAGTCCAGAAAAAGTGTCCGAGTTTGGCTAGCTAGTTGTACTTCGTACGTTATTTTGTAGCGACAGAAATAACGGATCGGAGGGAGTATCATATCTTGCCCTCAAATGAGATGACCTTGGAGATATGTGAAGTCAATTGTTTGTAAAGGTGAACAAAAATAAATTATCGTTAAAAAAGGGGCAAATTATAATTTAAATATTGTGGGAAGCATATGCAAAGTTGGTTTCGAGTCTCAGCCATATATGCGTCAATAAAAAGTGGTGTGCGAAGCCTCGCAACCACAATCTGAGATCAATGACTTTCACCTTTTTTTGAAACATATAGCACAAGGGTATGAAGGTAGACTCGGACACACGCACAAGTGCGCCTTCTGGGACCTTCTCCGTAAAGTCGGTCTATCGGAGTCTTTTCAGTGGTCCGGTTAGAGCTTGGGCCTCTCCTTTGTGGAAGACCCCCTCCCCTTAAAAATCAAAATCTTCGTGTGGCAACTCCTTAGGGACCGCCTCCCCTCGGGGGTGGAGGTCCGAAAGCGACAGGGACCGGGGAATGGCCTTTGCCCCATGTGTGGGATCCCCGAGACGGGAACCTACATCTTGTTCACCTATCCTGCTGCCAGGTTTCTATGGAACTTCGTCCACGAGGCGTTTGGTCCTGCTTGGCAGGCCTCAGACCTCGGCGAGTTCCTGGAGACCAAGGCGAACCGTACCGGGGGGAGACGACGCCTTTTTTGGTTGGTGTTCGCCGCAATGGCGTGGACTCTTTGGACGATTCGCAATAAGATGGTGATTGAGCGGGTGTTTCTTTGGCGTGCTTCTAACTCCATGTTTAAATTTCTGCCTTTCTTGCAGCAGTGGCATCCGCTTTCTAGGCAGCGAGACAGGAGGCGGCTAGATGACATGCTCGATAGACTTATGGGGACCGCACGTCGCCTCTCCTGTACATCTAGCAGCTAGCGCCGGAGGGTCTCGGCTTTTGTTCTTCCTATCTTACCCTACCCCATTTCCCCTACCCCTTGCGCCTCTAGCTCTTATCATGTTGTTGGGCTTACTTGTGCTGTTGTCCCAGCAAACTTTCTAGCTTCTTCTTCGTGCTTTGTGACTTTGTATGGAATTTGGCATGTTGCTTTATTTATAAAGCGGTGCAAAACCCTGTTTCGAGACAAGTGCGCACCACCAACTCACTCACATAACTTTTACCGAAGGCGAGAGATGTGGAGTTTAAACATTGACGAAGTCATCACAACGTCTCGCTAAACATCGTCTCACTTGAAAGAATATTTTGTTTTATTGAGAGAAGAGGGCGGCAAATCTATTGTTTGATCCCTAATGGGTTGATGGTAGAAACAATTGTGATAACATATAATCTAGTGATACAAAAATCTGAACTATACCAGTCTAATTAAAGAAAGTGGTGCAAATGATCACGAAAAAATCTACAGGAAATAGGAGCTCTTTACGTTACCTTGAAATGGATATGGGCGGATGGGCCGTTTGTTTATGTCAATCTGATGGATGATATCAAATGGTATTCCGATACGAGTAAGATGGAGTACCATCTGAAAGAGGTGTACTATAGCTGAGGGTAAATGGGGCAATCTGCTGATTTAAAACTGCAATCGAGTTTTGTCTTAGTCATATTTGATTTTTTGCGTCTTCGTCCTGATATGACAAGCACAGACTGAAGATCGTGATTCGTGAGTAGCATTTTTCCCACAACATTGGCATGAAGGCATCCTAGCTAGAGTACGTCAGATCAACGACCCTGCTCTCGACATTAATTAAAGCCAGACAGACGGAGGCCCTATATAGAGGACCGCATACTACTGCTTGTTTCCATGCTGTTCAAAGTTGGAACCAACATGTGGGAAGAGGCGTTTTGACTCCTGGTGCATATGCTTCCAATATATGTTTCTGAAAAAATTGGATACAGAGATATACAAGTGTTCAACATTCGTGCAAAATTTCGAAAGGAAATAACATTTTTTGCGATATGTGTAAAAAAGACAAAATATGTGCTTTGAAAAATGTATTTTTAAATCTCATTTCGGCCACGGATTTTGTCTTTTTTGCACAGACCACATAAAGTGTCATTTCTTTCTGAAATTTTTCACGAATGTTGAAAACTTGCATATGTTTATGCCCAAATGTTTTCAGATTTTTTCGAATTGTTTTCATATTTTTAAAATTTTGAAAACTATAACAGGTGCATATGCATTCGGGTGCCAAAGTGAATTTCTGCCAAGATGTGTACATAAAGGAAAAAAGAGAAATTCATATGCATAGTGACTCTTCTCGTTCTTTTTTAGTTTGGAATTATTTGTCAACCGATTTCACTTCAGGGCAACTCTTGGTTGGTGCCTCGACCTCGTTTAGTAACCTGGTTAATTTCAGCACCATCTCCTTTCGGTGTAGTTAATTTAACTCACATCAATCAACCGAAAGTCAAGAATAATTAACCTACCGGGCTTTTATGTCATCGTGGCAGAAAGACGTGTTACGCTGACGTGCACACACGGTTAGGTCGATGGAGCAGATTATCACAGAACTAAACCCTGTCACGGCTTCGTCACGTCATCCTCTCCCTTCCGCTGACGTGGAGCCGAGCCGTTACGTGTAACTAACGGCGCACCACCACCTCTTCACTGCGCAGAGCCGTTACCTATAACTGACGGCGCCACCACCTCCGAGACGATATTAAAAGCCGCCTCCGTCGAGTGGTGCTGCGAGAGAGAGAAAGCAGAAGCACTTCTTCCTGAGCGACCGCACGAGGAGAAAAAAAAACTGCCGCCGAGAGGTGAAAATATCCCAATCTCTCACCGCCGTCCGCCGATAAACCCTAGCGTCTCGCCGGAAGGCCGCTGAATCGAGAGCTCGCGGCCTCGCTGGTGCGTCGACTCGCCGGAGGTGCTGCCCCGTTGTCGGTTTGGTGGGGGGAATCGCGGGAGGTTCTGGGGCTTGAGGAAGCCTTCCCCGGGGCTGTTGTTCCCTGGGTTGCCGGGTGCTGCCGACGTCGGATCTGGACGCGCTCCCGTGGAGAGCTCGGGTTTTGTTTGGGGCCAGGCTCGGCTTCGCGCTCGATTTGCTCGCCTTAGGTGGTTGGTGGCGCCTGAGGTATGTGCCATTGTTGGATTTTGGCTTTGCTCTGTTCTTCGATTGTGGTTCCTGTTGATTTTCTACTGTGCTTTTGGTCCATCTTGGTTTTTAATCCCTTGCATTTCGTTCATGTATTCTGGTCCGTGTTCTTACTACCTCTGTTCCTGGTCTCGTTTTGTTCAGGACCTCGCGTCGATTTGGCAATCTGGAACCAAATCCGGAGCTAGAAGCAAGCTGAGCAGTTCGTTCTTGGCATTCCCGGAGGCAAATCTCGGTGGCGTTTCCACCGCTGGGCGGAGCAAAAGGCGTGACCTTTCTGACCGACCGCCTTCCGGCTCTGCAATGCTTCCCAAGGCCCGAATCCACGCGGACCCGGCGCCCGAGTTCGAGGTCGACAGCTTCGACTGCCTGCCGGACTCGCTCGTGCTGCTCATCCTCAACAAGGTCGAGGACGTGCGGTCGCTGGGCCGCTGCTCCGCCGCGTCGAAGCGGCTCTACGGCCTCGTCCCCCTCGTCCACGACGTGCGCGTCAAGATCGACTGCGTCGTGACGGTGGACGGCGACGCGGAGGACGCGCTCAACCTGTCCTCGCCCAAGCCCCGGAACATCCTCTCCAACTTCTTCAAGCTGATGCTGTCCACGATCGTCAAGCCGTTCCACAGCATGCGCAGCCCCAACGGCGCCGGACGGCCGCTCTTCCCGCAGCTCGCGCAGCACTCGCCGGCGCAGGTGCTCCGGAACTTCACCCACGTACGGAACCTTCAGATCGAGCTCCCCTCTGGAGATGTCGGGACAGAGGACGGAGTTCTGCTGAAATGGCGGGCGGAGTACGGGAGCACGCTTCAGAATTGTGTGATTCTGGGGGGTACCATGGTCGACCGCAAGCCTGTGGGTGCGGAGCACGAGCCGTCTCCGGAGGACAATGGAAGCATGCCGGAGTCTTTCTACACCAATGGCGGGCTCAAGCTCCGTGTTGTGTGGACAATCAGCTCTCTGATCGCGGCATCGACGAGGCATTATCTTCTCCGGTCCATCATCAAGGACCACCCCACACTTGTGAACTTGGTGCTGACCGATACCGATGGCCAGGGCACGCTGTGCATGGGAGCTGAGCAACTGAAGGAGTTCAGAGAGAACCAGTTGTCGGCCTCAGCATGCTCCAACAGGACCCAGGTCCCAGCCTGCAACATGAAGCTCAAATACGCTCCATATCTCGAGCTGCCTGGAGGAATTGCGTTGCAGGGTGCTACACTGGTTGTAATCAAGCCATCAACCGATGGAACCAATGGCTGCCATATCAGCCGCAAGGAGACGGATGCGTTCATCTCTGGAGCATTTGATGGACCATTCAGATTTGCTGCAAAGGCGCTGATGAAGAGGCGCACATACCTTCTCGAGATGAATGGCTTCTAGAGATAATTCTGGGTTCTTCCTAGGTATCAGCCTGCCGGTGCAAGGAAGGGCCATTTAGCTGCTTTAACTTTGGATCTGTGTTTAGTTTGTGCATGTTGTCTGTTGTGTTAGCTCTTTGTACAGTGGAGACATTTGGTTGGTTATATGAAGATCATATATAAAATTAGTATATCTTTCCACTGATCTCCTCCCTAATGCTATGTGGGACACTCTGAAGGTGTGATGTGATTCAGCTATCATTCAAGCTGGTTGGTTTACCCCCACCAGTCTTCAATTGTGCTTCTGCCAGTTGAGTCTGAAATGGCGATGGCAATGTGCATTTTGCCATTGCCTGCCTTTTCTGACCAAACTGCACAAAGTAAAACCTATGCGATTGAGAAACCACGTGTAGTGTTGGTTTCCTCTTTCCAATGATACAACTCTTGTATTTTTGTCCATTGTGTCTGCACGGGAGCTCCAGATTCAGATTCAGTCATCGATTTTGAGTTTGTGTTCGGTAAGAATATTTTCTTTACAGTTCTCCTTCTGCTCCCAGAATATCTGGTCCAACTTGACAGCAGTTTCATGGAAGGAGGTAGGATTAGCATTCAAAGAGAGCAACCAGATTCTTCCTCCTGGTACATGTTATCCATTTGGGATTAAGAGATGACAAGGACTAATCAGGTGCTGACAAATTCGTGCAGGAGAACCAGCTGCCACTTGATTTTGATTTGCGTGTTTATTCTGATGGCTGCCGTTACAGTTGAGAGGATGATTTCCTGAAGTTGACTTTGCTTATTGGTTAGTACCTCTGTTATCTCTTTGGGCTGCACGAATGTAGTTCTACTTATAAGTTATAATAGTCTTAGTGAGTTGGTAAAACGAAGATTCATTATGATTGATTGGTCAAAACATTAATGACATGATACAGACTTAATCTCAATCCAATGTGATTTGGATCATGGCCCGGTCTGTGAAAGTAAAAAAAAAACACATCAATAATTTGGCAATGGAAATTCTTACAAGAATTACTCTCGAAATTCTTACAAGAATGCTTCAGAGATCAGAAGACGTCAACATAGAACATACCATATGCATTCCTATCAGGTTCTGTCAATAATTTGCGCAACGTTTCTGTGAATTATTGTGGCTTTCGGTTCTTTCGTGGGGTCACTCGTAAGGCTGGCCCGAGAATTATTCCCTACATTTCTAGCATTTAGATTCAGCTGCCATGTGTACTTCTCCTTTCAAAAAATCCGGCATGTGTACTTCCCCTTTAAAATAGGCTGGCATGTGTACTTGAAAACAAGCTAAATTGTTCAGGATTTAGGAGAAGAATCTTGGGATAATGTACAACTGTACATGTCCGGTGTCTCAAGTGTGTATTCTTTGGAAATAAATTAGATTGTACTTTCATGTGTTTAATTAATCTACAGCTCAGTTCAAGTTGTGCATATTTTGGTTGATGGGCTGTTCTTTCTATAAAAAAATTGAATGTATGATCACAGTCGTGCTTTAGTTCTGGTAGCCCGTTTGCATCAACTTTTGCTTTCTTTGAGATCTAAGGTTTTTGTTTTTCAGGCATGTCCTAGTGGTTGAAACTTGAAAGTAAAGATTGCATATTGCTTTATCCAGTGTACCTCACAATTAAAGATGTTATTTTAGGCAATGAATGGGGGAAATGCTGGAGATAGCGCCGGACCTCTTCACGCTCATCCGAGGCATCCCAAGAAAAACCATCGCTGAATTATTGACATTAGAGAGGCGCTGAGCCTGCTTACCTTTGGCAGTATGTCCAGGTGTGGATTTGGCTTCACGACGTGCAGCTCACGATGGAGCCAAATACGTTTTTGTGGCGGTGGATGATCAATCTTGCTACAACACCCTCTTCCAGGGAGCGATTGTATCGAGATCCTTGAAGCTTAACTGGAAATCTTGGGCGGCCTAGGGTGAAGCTCTTTATCTGGCTTGCCAGGACATATGCTGGACAGGTTAGCGGCTAGCGAGGTTAGCCAAGTGCTTGAGTGCTTCCGCGAGTTTATACTAGGACCTAAATCGGTGACTTGCTGGAGAAATTAAACATAAATTGCCAACACAAAATTTGTATTGTTCGTGAGCTAGATATATGTTGTCAAGGCAAGGAAATTTGCAGGTTAAGAGAGCTGGAATATTCCTAGGAAATTTCTTTTCATTGTTTGTGAATTGTAACGAATCAAATTTTCTATGATTATAACCGTCGCCTGTGGATAAACTTCTAGAAAATTCGCCATGTGAAGCGAAATCTGCAGTTGCTCGTGGCCATATGTACCTCCATGCCAGATCAGTGAATGCAAAGTAGTACTACTATCAGTCTGACAACTAGTAGTAGCTCCCATGATCTGGAGCTCTGATATGGTCTTATCCATCGAGCTCTTCGGATCAAATCACTAGGAGAATCACATCGACAGTATTTAACTCATCTTATTCTTATCCTCGGCATTGCTTTTTAATGAATGGTGTGCCTCATTAAGAATGTAGTCAACTCCTTGTTTGGAAACTGAAACATTTGCTCCATCCCATATTGTGTTATATTTCTGGGTGCAAATGTGATGATCTGTACCATAATCTATTTTTTTTTCCCGTTCTCCAGTGAAGTGTACATATGCAAAATTAATGTTGTTCCTCCTAACAAGAAAGAGCAAAGAATAATGCCCCGTTTGGAACAAGGGGTAAGAATAAGAAACCATAGAATTTAAGGTGGCATGCACCTGGACACTGATATTCCAAAGGAAATTCAGAAGTGCCATCTGGAAGCCAAACGGGTAAAAACATGAATTCTAACACAAAGAGAAGGAATACATTAAGTGAAACCACCGGTTTGTTTCCTACAAAATTCCTATGGAGTTCCGAGCGGGACTGAACAATGTTAGGAAGTTATGACACACAATGAGTGAAGCAAGCAATTGGCAAGAGAACATTCTGTGATCTGTCAGACTCCCAAGTACATCACTGCGCCGGTTCAGGCCGTTTAACTACAGTAGCACTGATGGACATCAAAGAACTTGCCCCGAAGACCAGCCTATTGTCTTTACAAGTTTTGATCAACTAATGTGCATTATCATCACTTTTGATGGCCTTGCAATCTCGGCGTCTTGTCAGCTTTGGAGTGCATCTACCGGATCCACCTCATTGCAAGCCACAACACTTCGAAAATGTGGGGTTTCTGATAAATTATCTGTACTTTCCTATCTCCATTTTCTTCTTAAGCGCCTTTTGTCCATGGTATATGAACGAGTCAATGATGCCGGAGACGGTGAAAATCCCTGAGGATCATGCAAAAAGCAGGTCTGTTAAGACAATCCATACTACGTATGACATGGAGTGATTAGCTAAAAAGGTTATACAGAACGCAGTTGTTTATATTTAGTAAAGACTGAAGAGATAACAACCTGCCATAATTCAATAATTAATAGTATACCTCAGTCCCAAATTATAAGACGTTTTGGTAGGCTGCCATAATTCAATAATTAATAGTATACCTCAGTCCCAAATTATAAGACGTTTTGGTAGGATAGAGGTGGTAGTTCATTAGTTCGTGCATAAACTACAGGTATTGTTCATACCTCCCACTATAGCGCACAGGTTTGTCAGGTAGTGGAGGAACGATCTATTTTCTTCTGTGAATATCACCTGCATAAAACATTAGCCATAAAGTTGGAGTCAAACTCAATCTCAGCTGGGCCACCTACAGAGTAGCTTTCAAGGATGTTTACACGATAACAGGTTAAACTTATGCTATGATGCACTTAATACACCTCGCATATGCACTTACGCTACGCACAAACGTATGTCAGTATGTTAGAATACTCTCAACGGAAAGGAGATGGAAGCCTTACTCCTTCCAACCACATCAGAAATACTATCTAAAGACTTCATTAAGTCAAGTTCCATCCTCCAACTCTACAGGTATGCATTTCATAGTAATATAGGTAATAGTGATGCACATTAGGCTGTCGGCTCCCATAAGAGATTCCGAGGCTGGGTAAAATTAATAAAGGGATGTGCTTTAGGATTTTAATCCTCAGGTGCGTTAAAAAAAGAAACAAACAAAAACAAATGGCGGCATTTACAGCCGCTACATGTGCAGTAGCGCTGACCAGTGAGAATGCATATAGCTATATACAGAAGAGCAAAAATTAGCAAGAAAACTGGGCAGGCTGAGAAGTTAAGAATAGAATTATATGCACATATTTCTGCAGAAATCCTTATGTGCATCTTTCACATCTTTGTTGTTACCTTTATAGGCGAGAAATCATAAAAGAAAAATACTCCAGGTTGGGGTCTCGGATGAACATTTCCATCTCTGAAGTGCTCCGTCACTGAGAACTGTGAATAGAAATAACAATTACAACATCAAGGTTGATAACAGAAAGGTTGAGCATGTAATCATTCGATGAATTGCACTCACTTGGTTTGAATCTATCTTGTGCCCTCTTATATCAGTATAAATTGTTGGGACAACCTGGATAAGAAAACCCAGTAAATATCTTATACAATCATATGGTTGCTAAATACATAAACCAAGGGCAGAAGGAAGTGATAGAATACAGTAAATACGAACGCAAACAATACCCACTTTTATGAAGTATTGGTATGTCCCATCTGATGCCGGTTGTGTCCACTGAGCACTGTGTTCATGAAATTGGTTAGTACTTGATGGAAGGAACAGAGAGAAGACAGAATACTACATTTAGGAGAACATGTGCTCCAAATAGAATTGTGTTCATTGTATGCTGAATGTGTTGGAGGTGCAGACTTACCTATCAAGCGGATTGACAACACCAGGGAATTCTGTCCCAAAGGACAGTTTGTTTATTTTGTGAGTAATCTGGTAAAATTACACAAGGCGTATTAGAGAAGCTGAAGGCAAACACTTTAATAAACTAAGGAAGAAGAAAACATTTATTTGACGTGCTTACATTAAAACCTCCTGCCTGTGACAGCTCAGGCACCTCTACATTTGATTCATAATATCCTCTGCCTGGTGCAAAGTGGAAATTTCCGGCAACTTTACTGACATCTAGAAAGCCATGAACACTACAGCCTTCACCGTGTTGAGTTTTAACTCTTTCGACAAAGTCCTCTCTAGCGCACTGCCATAACACGGTCATATAGTCAATTAAATCTTCGCAGGTGCAAACAGTAGGCATGCAGAAACGAGAAACTTAGCACACACAAAGAAGCTTGGTTGGACATTATAGGATTCAAGGGATAGATTATACAACTCTAGGGGCATGCTGCACCAGCAAGCTTATTCCATAATACCATATGCAGTTCGCTCACGTGTAATTAGTATCATGTATTATCAACATTAGATGCTCAAATTAAATCTAACAGAGAAAGCCATTGAATAGTAGAGCCTGCCTCAAGTTTAATCTTCAAACAGAAACAGGTGTGTAATTTCCGTTCAACAGAAGGAACTCGGGTGGCATATCCTTTTTATTCACAAATTGCCATGTGACACAGCAAGCTCATGTACAAGCATGAAGATGCCGTATACCACCCTAGCTCTCCGCTAGTTTGGAAAGTAACGCCCGAAAAAGAGTACAGAAGGCTGATGGGTGCCATGCAGGAGAAGCGTACCATATGCAAAGTCCCACACTATGCAACAGAGTGTGCGGCATGCAACTAGCCCAGAAGTGGGCCATGTCTGTTATTCCAGAGAACGTAACGTGGATACTGGATCAAAATATTGGTTTCTGAAGTGACACATTAACTCAGTACATTACAATCTTCAACAGAACAGGCCATGCAATGGATGTATTTTTTCATCTTGAACTATATCAAGGTAAAACTATGGCAAAATAATTGATATACCTGGTCAATTAGGTCAGGGTTTGTAAGAGCCCACCCTTTCTTCTTGTAGGCCTCCCTAACTTCTTCACATGAATTACAGCATTGTTCATCCGACTGAACTCCAAAAGGTTACAATCAGTGCAAAGTTTAAAAGGTAACAGAATACTAATAATGAGATCAATACTGAGAAGCTAGGCTCAAATACAGCATAGAAGTGTCAAGTGTGCATACCTCCTCCGAACCATAACACGTGCCACAATATTCCTCGCCTTTGTCAAGCCTTCCTCCATGTTTTTGCAATGGTCTCTCAATCTATAAAGGGTCAATCAAGCATTATGTCAAATGGCAAAGTAGAAGAAAGCAGTTACTAAGACTAGGTTAGCCATAATATTTTAATCAGCTATCGTGTCATTGTTGATAGTGATTTTTTGATCTAAACATAAAACCAGCGTGCGCAAGAGGAACAAGAAGGACATAAGATATCAGTATGAGTTTGTAGCAAGGTACGTGGAACTGAAAAATGTTTCTATGGCAATATATTAGTTGACTACCAACCTTCAGCTTAATCAGAGGTCCAGAAATGGTAAGTTTCTCCATCAATTTTAAATATACCCTTAAGAAACCCACATCCCAGCAGAGAACTAGATACAGGCATGGCATGCACAAATGTGCAAGGATGATCATAACTCAGAAACACAGGGACATCATCATCATGATATACCTCTAGAAAGCCGTATCACTTTGCAGAAGATGGTAGAGTTAGTAATGGACTATTGCCACATCTTTCTGACTAGTCTTCTAATGTCAGATGCCAGATGAGGATACAGGGAGCCACAACGGATCTCAAATTTTAGTTTCCTGTTTGTAAATATATGCACTTTGTTCACACTAAATTGTCATTTAATAAAAACAATAATATGTGATTAAATAAAGGTGAAAGAGGGGATTCTATGAAGTACTCAACTTCAAGCACAGTAGGTACAGTTCATATAGAAACATGTGGCTCGGCCTGAAGGCGGCAAGGGACTACCCCAGACTAAATTGGGCAAGCTATTCTAGACTAGGAATTTATAATGAGCTGAACAAACTCTAACTGAAGTAGATATCACCAACCTTTGCTCCACCAATGCCGTCTTTTCTTGATTCAATAACATTACCATGTGAATCTAATCTTTTCTTTTCAATGTCATGACGCTACAACAAAAAATGGTAACAATAAGATGACAAATCCACATTTAGAGTAGCAGTTTTGTGAAAACTGAGATGACTTAAAGACATACAATGTCCTGGTGCTGCTCGCCACTAATATCCCTCGTATCAACACTGAGAAGGGTGCAAGGAATACTCGGAAAAGTAATATCAAACTGCAAAATAGATTTAGTGTTACAACGGATATGCAGACCATAATGTCAAAATATTATAAGAGAACCTCCCAGCAAGTATGCCTTTTAGGTTAGAAACAACAGAAGAATCAAGTCTAATCGATAGAAAGGAAATACTAACATTTACTCTTAGCCTTTCTCCTCTTGATGTGTCTACCACTAACTTAGTCTCTGTTGCTGAATAAAAATACGACCCTGCAAAAACAGCATAGACACATGAAAGTTGATTATTAGAAGTTTGCCGTATTTTACTTATTTGTGATAGACTAGCATAAAACGAAGGAAAATGTCATGTAGACATAAAGAGTCACAACACCGAACACAAAAGGGAAAAAGGTAAGGCCAAATGCATAGCGGATTTCATGACAGGATACTGGACAAAAGGAGACTTCCAAACTTGCCCAAGAGAGAAAACCACCAGATATACTCCCATCCGAATTGCAAATTTATGGAAGAACATCGGCATTGACCTTAGAAAATCACATTACTTTAGACCCGTAAAGGCAACATATTTCTTTCTACAAAAAGTTGGATAGCTCCGATTTTAGTGAAGGAAGAAGAACACTGCTGTAGCCAATGCCCACGCAAGGCTTTCAAACATGACAATGTCAGCAACTTCAATTTTTTGCGGACGATGTTGTCTCTAAATGAAGGAACTATCTCCGATAACGAAAAGTGATAATATAATTCCTACTACAGACAACCATACATTACGAGCACCGGTGTGCGACAAAACTTGAACAACGCGAAACTTGGCTCTAAAATCCAAAACAAACAGAGAAGCCATCAAGCATCCATAACATTGGCCCAGGAGATACTCTCTACCGCACCAGATTGCAACAAAGTAACAACTAACATTGGCATAAAGTTCAACCATGAGCACATTGGGTTCTCCATAACTAACTGCAAGTCCATTCTGGTTCAACAGAACCTTTTCACCAAAGACTTACCCAAAAACATATTAGCTAATCCACATCACGATCTATTTCCGAACGCATGATCCAAAAAAACATTACGGCAATGTCCACCACAGCAGCACATTCATCCAAGTACATATAACCTTTAATTATCAGATCAGATTGTGACAGCAGCACATTAGCCCAAGTACATAAAAAAGAAAGTTGTCATCGTGCCCCACACCAAACTGACAACAGCATCAGGAACTAAACCGAAAGCTTTTCCAGAATCTTCCTACAGCTCACGCATTATTACCACCGCATCACAGCTAGATATGTCCACCAAAAGCCGAACCTTTTTCCCTCCCCGCACAGCAAAGGCATAGCTTGCCCCGATAGACCGTGTTTCTCAATTACCAAGAGCACGCCCAACAGCATATCCAAATCTTGCCGTATGCACGAACAAAGCACTATGTGAGCACACCAAATTCGCGTGCGTCATTGAGATCGGTACTTGTCCAAATTCCAAAATCGGAGCAGGCAGTAGCACCAATCCTAAATAGAGCTACAATTCAGCCTATTTTTATCCCCGTGACGGCGAGCCATTACGAAAGGGACGGACGACGGTGGGGGGCGGGGGAGAGGTGGCTTACTTGTCTCGGAGATGAAGAGGAGCAGCATGACGAGAGCGGAGAGCAGCGTGACGACGCCGCCGGAGAGCGTGCGCTTGTAGAAGTCCTCGTTCACCTTGGGGTAGGCGTCCAGCCCCTTGAGCTTCTGCAGGAACTCATCCATCTTCCTAATCCTCCCCCTTTACCCACCTCGTCCTCTTCCGCCGCCGCCGCCGCAGAGACCGCCGTCCAGCAGCTCGTCCGCGAACCCTAGAATCAGCCCGATCCGAGCCCGTGAGAGCGAGACGGGTCTCCGGGGCGCTCGCGGGTTTGACCTTCCGCGGATTCCGCCGGGTCCGGGTCGGGGTGGGATGGAATAGAAGAGCCGGAGACGATTACGAGGCGGAGGAGGGAGGAGATATACTAGGAAGGGCGCTGCAATTGATGGTGGGATTAGCGCTGCAATGGCAATTTGGTCGCACGGCGTGCGCACGTGGCGGGATGGGGTTGGGTGGCGCTGATGGAAATGCGTTGGACCCCGCCGACGTGGCAGGTCCGGTTCGGGTGGGAAGTCGTCAGCGCCCACCCCCACACGGGCTCGACGAGTAGTACTGGTATTTTTGGGGGTTTGGTAAAATTTGCAGACATCTGTTTCGGTCTATGATTCGAAAGTAGGTGGCCTGACCGTGCGCCTCAGCTGGCCTCTGGAACCTTCCAAGAGGGGCTCAGCTTTCACGAGCACGTGTTGTGTCCTTTTTAGTCTACCTGGCCTGATGATCAAATCTGGGTGCCTCACGGTTTTGAAACTCCAGATTCGCTGCAGTTTTTAGTTTAGTGCATTTTCCAGCAACTTTCCAAATTTTACTCTGTTTTTTAAATACAATAGACACAAAGCCACTACATATACATGCCACCCTTACGCACACACACTATCCCTATATATAAACATCTGACTGATCAAATCTTAAAATTAGCGAAATCGCCACACACGGCTCCTTGTCGATGAGAACGTCACATTGCATTGAAAAATATTCCGGCTAAATGAAAAATACCACCATCAAACCTAAGGTTTAGATTCTAACAAAAATGAGACCAGTCAGGACTAGCCCTAGTGGCATATTTTTATTGAAGAAGCCATGCAGGAGAGATGCCAAATATTTGCTCCTGACAGGATTCAAACTCAGGGATGCACCACTGTGACCCTACCACTATAACTCTGCCTAGTTCTCATAGGTTTAAATTCTGATGGGCGAGGTATAACCAACCTGCTAACCATCCAAACACATGCTGGTTCTCCCCAAATTCACTCTCTTTCAAGCTATATATATAATCATCATGATAAAAGTATAGATATCCCCATAAGTATTCCATTTAAAACTGGGATTTTAATCCACTAAACTATTCTAAACCACACAAATCGCCCCTACCCTGTTTTGGACACAAATTTGCCTACACGTCGTCTCATTTCTGGTTTTGACTCCGACCAGCCACATCAGATGGGAATGTTAGGTGCAGTCTAAATTACATACCCCTCCCCCGCACCAGTTGCAGTTGACCAGTCGTCAATGGTTTGAGACCATCTATCTACGACGGCGATGAAGGGGCGGACAGCGGCAATCGGCGGCATGAACTGAGGAGGGACAGCCGGCGACGATCAGGTTAGTCATCGGAGATGGATGTCTTTTTCCTCTGCTTTAGGTTGGAGTTTTCTGGGTTTAGCGGAATTCAAAATCATGAGAGGGATTCAGATTGTTCAGGCATAGCATTGTTAATCTAGAGAATTCTGACAATGATATGTAACGTGGATTTGTTATTATGTGTTCTGATTAGTTGATTCGGCTAGAACTGGAAGAAAAAAGAGTGCTTTTTATCCATTTTTTCTTTCAATTTTGTGGACAGGTTTGAGGCATAGAAGATTTTCCTGTTAATTTATGAGAATTCACTTTATTCTCAGTCAGGTGATGTCATCAAATTTTAGTTGCAATCCATGGTGTAACTTATGCCTAGCACGAATCACGAAAAAATTAACAGTCGAGTTGCAACCCAATTTACAACTGAAAAAATCTCTACGATTCATAAGTGCACAAATCACGAGGGGAATCTGACAATATAGAACTTGACTGGGAATTAGATTAGCTGTCAATCAGATGATGTCATCAAAATTTTGTTGCACGGCCCATGTTGAAAGATTGACAGGAAAATTGAGAATTAGCATGATCATACTTTTTTTTTGCGAAACACAGTACAACGCAGGCGCTCATATACACGCGCACACACTCATCCCTCTGAACGCACGCACGCACACCCTACCCCTATGAGCACCTCCGAGAGACCGAGTCGGCGAGTCGAGTCTTGAGATTGACGAAGTCACCACGGGCGCCTCGCTATCGACGGGAATGTCGCCTCCCACTGAAGAATATTCCGCCTTAAATGAGAAAGGCCAGCGTCAAACCTGGGGTTTGAACTCTGATGGGCTGGGAGTACAACCACCCACCTAACCATCTTGCCACAGGCGTGCTAATTTATACAGAATTACAAAGATCGTTTTCTTTATCCCCCGTTGCCACTTGCGCACGCCAAACCGCATGCAGAGACATCGGGGGGTTTATGTGTACTTGTTTCAGTGCAGATCCATCTTTTTCTCATCTCATCATGCCTTCGGCGGCGTCGATGATCCTACGGGCCTGCCGCGAGGCATCTCGGGCTGCCCGCTCAGCTGCGTCGGCCGCATCTCGCTGTGCCGCGGCGGTGGCGCGCTCAGGTTCAGGCGGTACGGCCGCTTCAGATCCGTCCCCGCGTAGTACCTCCGAGAGCCGTCTGTCCTTCCGCCGTGGTCGTTTCTCTATCGCCGAACCGCCTCCCCGGAGCCTCGGCAGTGGATCCACAATCGCCGCACCACCAACCACCATCCACGGTCCCGTACCAGGTAAACACCCAATACCTCCCACTTCGGATACATGCAGTTACGAGAATCATCTTTTTAGTCTTTTTTGGATTGATCAAAGGCCAGACGATTTAACTCTAGCTAGCTAGTTTATATTGTGAGAATCCACTAGTTTGTAACCGCTGTGCAGCTGAGCTGAATCCATCTTATATTAGGAGACTATTGCATGTCGATCGATGAATGGGAAGACACCATCCCGAGCAAAAAAGCAAATTTTGTGGAAAAAATCTCCATTCGGTATCTCTTTGTTGTTATATATAAATGATCCCGTACCACTAGTAGAAAACTGGCCTTTAGTACCTGTTCCAGAGGGCCTTTAGTCCCGGTTTTGCAACCGGGACAAGCAAATCGGGACTAAAGCCCCCTCCCCCCCTCCCCCTTTAGTCCCGGTTGCCCACGAACCGGGACTAAAGGCCTCCACGTGGCCACGGCGGGAAGACCTTTAGTCCCGGTTGGTGTTACCAACCGGGACAAAAGGTTTCTGCTTTTTGTTTTCTATTTATTTATTTTTCCTGGTTTAGGGTTTAGGGCATTAGGGGTTTAGGGGTTTGGATTTTTTGTTTTCCATTCAATTCTTTTTGTATGGAGATCACGTTGATGCGCAAAAAACAAGTCGTATACATAAAATTTATACTACATCGAGATCACGTTGATGCATATATACATACACATACAAGTTGCTTTAATGAAATTCTCACGTCGAGATCACGTTATTTACATGGAGGCATAATATAATTAATAGGGTGACAAAATTCTCCAGTTTCCTTTATGACCCCCCAGTTCAAAAATCCCGCCAATTCCTCTTGAATTGCTCTTAGGCGCTTCGCTGGTATGAGCGAGTCCCGCATTCGTTCCATCTAGATCAATATAAATATGTGAGTTGTGTGTATATATATATGAAATCATCATAAAATAAATTATGATGGAACTCAACACAATATGGTAATAAAAAATTGCGAATAGTGTTTACGTACTTCAAATGTTCTGTTATCTCTATTCCGCTCAGTGACACAAGAGCGTATGAACTCGCAAACGTAGTATGCACATAAATTAGTCCCTTGTTCCTGCCTCAGACACCACTTTACAAAGAATAGAATTCAATCAAATAATAATCAAGCATGATAATGGTATTGAAACTAGAATTAAAGAGTTGTGCGGACCTAGATATATAGTACTACTTACCTTGGTGGTATAAAAATCCAGCTCCGGTTTCCACTCCCCTTGAACCTTCTCGGTGAACCGTTTCCAAATCCTGCCCGGCAAAAGAAAATGATTAAAAGAGTTATTAATTACTTGATATCAGAAAATGAACGAAAGAGGTCGATATAGAGCGATAATGATTGAAATTACCTCTGGAGCATTTCTTGCAAGTTGAGGTACTCGTCCATATCTTTTCTTAACGAGTCCATGACTTCAACGACTCCTTCGTCAACTCTAATGATTAGCAGAATCCAGTGGAATCTGCGCACGTTTATATGTACATGCATACATAACTCATCCATTGCACTAAACATCGAGTAAGCAAAAAAAAATGTGTAGAAGACAGTAACACTCACTTGAAGTTGTAAGGAAAAAGTATTTATGTGCAGATATTTTGTTTCACTAAAAACCGGAGCAAATTTTGCTCTGTGTCCTCGGCATGGTCCCTTACAGTAACTTCATGATTGTAATAAGGGTCAACGAACCCAATGTCAAAGATGTTCCGGTGTCTGCATTCGACAATCTTCATTCTGCATAATAGTGTACAAAAGAATATAGTGAGATAATTACAGGCAATGAACGAGCTGAGCTAGAGACTTAATTAAATTGCAGAAATAAATCACTTACAAACAATAGCAGCTGACGAGGGCTTTGTCGAGTGCGTCTTGATTGAATAACTGAAAAATTGCAGAAAACGGAACATACATCGCGTCATCCGTGAAGTAATGCTCTTTCCTATATGCCACCCAGAAGTAGTCATGCCCGACCGCTGCGGCTTTCATGTACAACTGATGCAAGTGGCGCAATTGTGTTGTTAGAGACTGGACCGCCTCAGGTCTGACCAGTGACTTCCCGTTGACATATTTCCATGCATACTGATACTGTATGGGGTAACCAGTGTCGCCTATGCGACCAGTGTCGTGTTGTACGTCGGGCATCACCTTGAGCGGGGGGATCGACTGATTTTCCTGTTCTCCGAGCTGGGCCACTTGTTTCACGCTTTTTTTCGTCCGCTCATGCTCCCTCTTTAGCTTATATGCCGCCTCCTTCTCCTCCTTCTGTTGACTATATGTTTTCGGAATACATCGGTCATAGTCATCTCGCAAAGCAGGCGGCTGTGGCGGTTCCCTCAATATATTTTTCAAACATCTCGCAAGTTTTTCCGGTGGTATTATCTCCTTTGACGGGGGCCGTTTCGGTGCTAATTGTCTTTTCACATCGGCACTCACGTCCGCGTCGAGTTCCTCTAAAGACTTGTCGTAACTTCTCTTTGGAAGAGGCTTTAGCAACTCGCGTTTCTCTCGAGTTTCCTTATATGCACTTTTCTTCTGTGTATATGTCGACGGGAAGTTTAGTTTCCGCTTTGTCGAGACGGTATGGGCGATGGACGACTTAGTAGTGGGCGCAGTCGGCTGACGGGACGGCACGGGCGATGGACTTGGTCAGGCTCCCAATCGGCGGGGTGGGATGGACTTTGAGGTGGGGGGTTGCTAATCGGAGGAGTCGGTGGCCTTGGCGCCAAGTTTGGAAACACGATGTTTTTCTTGTTCCATAGAACAATACCACGCCTGACTTCTCCCAGTGTCTTCTCCTCGTCACCTCCAGGAATGTCAAGCTCCAGTGTCTCAAATCCCGGCATAATTTGATTCTCCCCGACACGAGCATAGCCAGCTGGAATCCCACCGAGATGGATGGTTGCTCCAGGTGGATTTGGTAAAGCATAGCCGACCGCCACCTTGAAGGATATGTTCTTCATTGACATATGTAGCTCACTGATACGTCTCAAACGTATCTATAATTTCTGATATTCCATGTTGATATTATACCAATTGTTACATGTTTTATATACACTTTATAGCATTTTTATGCATTTTCTGGGACTAACCTATTAACAAGATGCCACAGTGCCAGTTCCTGTTTTCTGTTATTTTTGTATTCCAGAAAAGCTAGTCTAGAAATATTCTCGGAATTGGACAAAACTTGGACAGGACCTCCTATTTTTCCAACATGTACACGGAGTCCAAAGGAGAGACGGAGGGGGGCCACGAGCCAGCCACACCATGGGGTGGCGCGGCCCCACCCTCTGCCGCGCCGTGGGGTGGTGTGGGCCCCACGGGCGTCTCCAGCCGCCGCCCTTTCGCCTATGTAATCTTCCCGACGCGAAAACCCTAAATACCAGAGCCATTATCCACGAAAAGTTCCAGAGACGCCGCCGCCGTCAACCCTAGCTCGGGAGGGTTCAGAAGCTCTTCCCGGCACCCTGCCGGAGAGGGGAATCGTCACGGGAGGGCTCTACATCACCATGCCTGCCTCCGGAGTGATGCGTGAGTAGTTCATCCTTGGACTACGGGTCCATAGCAGTAGCTAGATGGTTGTCTCTCCACTTTATGCTATCATGTTTAGATCTTGTGAGCTGCCTATCATGATCAAGATCATCTTATTGTAATGCTACATGTTGTGTTTGCTGGGATCCGATGAATATTGAATACTATGTCAAGTTGATTATCAATCTATCTTATATGTTATTTATGATCTTGCATGCTTTCCGTTACTAGTAGATGCTTTGGCCAAGTAGATGCTTGTAACTCCAAGAGTTAGTATTTATGCTAGATAGTGGGTTCATGCCTCCGGTAATCTGGAAGAGTGACAACAACTTTTAAGATTGTGGATGTGCTGTTGCCACTAGGGATAAAATAACCGATGCTTAGCTTAAGGGTGCGCCGTTAGGTCTAATGCATTTGTTTACATTACGCACATTACTTAATGCGATTATCCGTTGCTTGCAACTTAATACCAACGGGGACCTCGGTATGACAACCTGGAGGTGGATTATTAGTCATAGACGCTGTTGGATAACGGTCTATGTATTTTGTCGTAATGCCCACATGAATATCATATAATCATCATGTTATATATATGCATTGTCATGCGCTCAATATTTTGTCAATTGCCCAGCTGTAATTTGTTCACCCAGCATGTTAGTTATCTTTTATGGAGAGACACCACTAGTGAACCGTGGACCCCGGTCCATTCTTTTACACTGATAAACAACCAACTGCAAACATTGTTCCTTTTTATTCTCTGCAATTTACTACTGTTTTCCACACCATACGTTTAATCCTTTGTTTTCAGCAAGCCGGTGAGATTGACAACCTCACTGTTTCCTTGGGGCAAAGTAATTTGATTGTGTTGTGTGCAGGTTCCACGTTAGCGCGCCACTGACAACCTTCAGAAGTGATTTCTTGCTCCTACTGGTTCGATTAAAGTTTGGTTTCATACTGAGGGAAACTGCTGCTACACTGCTTCATACCTTCCTCTTGGGGTCTCCCAACGAACGTGTGATCCACGTCATCAAGCATTTTTCTGGTGCCATTGCCGGGGAGCAAGAGGATTTCTGCAAGGGGAGTTTCACGCTTCCAATCTCATTACTTTGTTATTGTCTTGCTGAGTTATTATGTCTAGCTCTTTACTTGCTATCAATGGTTACTTTCCTTGAAACTAGTCCTATGGCTGGAAACAACATGAGAGAGCTTGATGAAATTTATCTTGAGTTGGGACATGAGGTGTTTGAAGAGAAAATTAAAAAGCCTATGGAACTTTATTTGCATAACAATCATGATAGTGGCAATATTATTAGCATACATTCTTTGAACACCATTATTGCTAATGCCATGGAAAGCTCTAAGCTTGGGGAAGCTGGTTTTGATGAAAATATTACTTTTAGTCCCCTAACTTTTGAGGAGAAAATTTGCTTTGATAATACTTTGCCTCCAATACATGATGATTACAATGATGGCTGTGATAGTTTTACTCCCACTATTACTAATGAAATTGATTATGCTTATGTGGAGAGTAATGATACTTCTATGCATGTGGATCATGATAAGAATGCTTTATGTGATAGTTATATTGTTGAGTCTATTCATGATGCTACTGAAAATTATTTTGAGAGAGGAAAATATGGTTATAGCAATCTTCATGTTCTTAAAATTTCTCTCTTTATGATGAAAGTTTTGAGCTTTCTCTTGAGTTGCTTTTATATGCTGGTTGCTTTAAGAACAAATGTTCATTATGAGAGAGGGAGACACAGTTTCATGTATCTCAATAATATTAAGTCTCCTCTCTTTATGTTGAAAGTTTTGAAGTTGTACTTGATTTGCCTTCCTATGCTATTCACTTTGTGTTTCATTGATTTGTTTTCTTATAAGGCTCCTATGCATAGGAAGAGTGTTAGATTTAAACATGTTTTATATATGCTTCTTGATACTCTCTTTTATGTTTCAACTCTATCCTTATGTGAGCATCATTAAAATCTTCTAGCCTAGCTAAAAGGCGTTAAATTAAAGCGCTTATGGGAGACAACCCATTATTTTTATTTCTGCAATTTTTCTTTATTGAGTCAAGTGGTTGTTTACTTCTGTAACAACCTCTTTGTATCTTTATTTTATCGCATTGTTGTGCCAAGTGGAGCCTCTAATAGGAAGATGATGCTAGATTTGGATTTCTGCGCAGGAACAGATTTCTGCTGTTCACCGTTTTACTTCTGTAAAATCACAGAAAAATTATTTAAATCTGCAAATTTTTGTGCGTGATCCTCAGATATGCACGCATCTTTCGTTAGTTTTGCGTTTTTTGATGAGTAACGTAAGTTCCCCAAAAAAATTCGTCTTTACAGACTGTTCTGTTTAGACAGATTCTGTCTTTTATTTTTCGCATTCTCTCTTTTACTAGTGTTGAGTGGAATTCTTTTTTAGGGTGAAGAGCTTCATCAGTGGCAGTAGTTAATGTTAAAAGTAACGGTCATGTTTGTGTCTTTATAGAACATGTGAGTTTTTGATTGTGCACTAACCCTCTAATGAGAATTACTCTGAGTTTGGTGTGGCGGAAGTTTTCAAGGGTCAAGAGAGAAGGATGATATAATGTGATCAAGAAGAGTGAACAGCTTAAGCTTGGGGATGCTCCCATGGATCACCCCAGCATATTTCAAGAAGGCTCAAGCGTCTAAGCTTGGGGATGCCCAAGGCATCCCCTTCTTCATCAGCAACTTATCAGGTCATCTCTAGTGAAACTATATTTTAATTCTTTCACATCATATGTGCTTTACTTGGAGCGTCTGTGTGCTTTTATTTTCAGTATTTTATTTTTCTTATGGTCAACTTGATTGGACCCTAGCATTCTTGATTGGGAGAGAGACACGCTCCGCTTTTTCATATGAATACTCCTATTCTTCACTTATACTTGTTGAGTATTCTTATCTAGCTATTGCTATGCTTTTAGCTCCTATTTTGCATGCATCTCTTATTCAGAGCTGTTAGTTCTTTTAAAGAAAGTACTCTCTTGCCTCACTTATAATTGTTTGGAGAGTTTATGTTGACATAAATTGATTGGTGTTTGGTTGGAACAGAAAATGTTGCATGTGGTAGATGGTATAATGGAAAAAGCTTACATATTCTTGTAGATCACTGTATTGGATAATTTGATACTTGTCAATTGTTTTGAGTTATCAAGTAGTTCATGTTTAAGCTTTTGTATCATGTAGTTAAAACCTATTAATGAAGAACTACCGTAAAGCTCGTTGAAATTTGGTTTGCATGATTGGTATCTCTAAGGTCTAGATATTTTCTAGTAAAAGGGTTTGGTTAACACGGAAGACAGTGTAGAGTCTTATAATGCTTGCAATATGTTTTCATATAAGTCTTGCTGTGTCGGTTGATATCCTGTGTTTGCTTCAAATAACCTTGCTAGCCTAAACTCTGTACTGAGAGGGAATGCTTCTCGTGCATCCAAAACCTTGAGCCAAAATCCATGCCATCTGTGTCTACCATAACTAACTATATGTGGTATTTCCTTTCCATTCCAAGTAATTTTTTCATGTGCTACCTTTAAACTATTCAAAAAATTATTACTCCTTTTTGTGTCAATGTTTACCAAGCTAATGAGGACGGGGTGGATGTCTTTATGTCAACTGTCAAACAGACTTTACCACCGGACTAGCGGCATATACATCCGTTTATCCATTAATTTTGCAAAAAGAGCTGGCAAATGGGGTGCCCAGTCCCAATTAATTACAACTTTAACCGCTTAATTCTCTTCACATTTTTGCCCTGATTTATCAGTCAAGCAATGACAAACAGTGAAATATCTGCATGTGTAAACAAAAGAGAAGAGGGATGATCTGCCTTGCTGGTAGAAATAACGTCCTTCATGGGAGCCGCTCTTAAAAGTCTAGTTGGCAGGGGTCATATTGTACTTTCCATTTTCTGATTCGTTGACAATTAACAAACACCTCTCAAAACTTATTTTTACTCTCTATATGATTTCAAAAACTTAAAAAGCTCTAGCACATGATTTAATCCCTGCTTCCCTCTGTGAAGGGCCTTTTTTTTTTACTTTTATGTTGAGTCAGTTTTCCTACTTCTTTCTATCTCAGAAGCAAACACTAGTGTCAACTTTGGTGCAACAATTTTTATATGTTTGTATATTGTACTTATTATGTTGCTTTGTGTTGACAAATATCCATGAGATATATATGTTGAAAAGTTGAAAGCAATCGCTGAAGCTTAAATCTTCCTTTATGAGTTAACTCTTATGCAAAACTCTTTGATGCTTGTCTCGAAAGTACTATTCATGAAAAGTTTTTGCTTATATGATTCAGTTGTTTGCTCATTATCTACTTGCTAGCAAACTATAGACCATTGACCTGGATCACTTCATTCATAACATGTGCTTTACAATACTATTTGATCAAGATTATGATTGTAGCATGTCACCTCAGAAATTATTTTGTTTTTATCGTTTTACCTACTCGAGGATGAGTAGAACTAAGCTTGGGGATGCTTGATACGTCTCAAACGTATCTATAATTTCTGATGTTCCATGTTGATATTATACCAATTGTTTCATGTTTTATATACACTTCATAGCATTTTTATGCATTTTCTGGGACTAACCTATTAACAAGATGCCACAGTGCCAGTTCCTGTTTTCTGCTGTTTTTGTATTCCAGAAAAGCTAGTCTAGAAATATTCTCGGAATTGGACGAAACTTGGACAGGACCTCCTATTTTTTCCAACACGTACACGGAGTCCAAAGGAGAGACGGAGGGGGGCCGCGAGCGAGCCACACCATGGGGTGGCGCGGCCCCACCCTCCGCCACGCCGTGGGGAGGTGTGGGCCCCACGGGCGTCTCCAGCCGCCGCCCTTTCGCCTATATAATCTTCCCGACGCGAAAACCCTAAATATCCGAGCCATTATCCACGAAAAGTTCTAGAGACGCCGCCGCCGTCAACCCTAGCTCGGGAGGGTTCAGAAGCTCTTCCCGGCACCCTGCCGGAGAGGGGAATCATGACCGGAGGGCTCTACATCGCCATGCCTGCCTCCGGAGTGATGCGTGAGTAGTTCATCCTTGGACTACGGGTCCATAGCAGTAGCTAGATGGTTGTCTCTCCACTTTATGCTATCATGTTTAGATCTTGTGAGCTGCCTATCATGATCAAGATCATCTTATTGTAATGCTACATGTTGTGTTTGCTGGGATCCGATGAATATTGAATACTATGTCAAGTTGATTATCAATCTATCTTATATGTTATTTATGATCTTGCATGCTTTCCGTTACTAGTAGATGTTTTGGCCAAGTAGATGCTTGTAACTCCAAGAGTTAGTATTTATGCTAGATAGTGGGTTCATGCCTCCGGTAATTTGGGAGAGTGACAACAACTTCTAAGATTATGGATGTGCTGTTGCCACTAGGTCTAATGCATTTGTTTACATTACGCACATTACTTAATGCGATTATCCGTTGCTTGCAACTTAATACCAACGGGGAACTCGGTATGACAACCTGGAGGTGGATTATTAGTCATAGACGCTGTTGGATAACGGTCTATGTATTTTGTCGTAATGCCCACATGAATATCATAGTAATCATCATGTTATATATATGCATTGTCATGCGCTCAATATTTTGTCAATTGCCCAGCTGTAATTTGTTCACCCAGCATGTTAGTTATCTTTGATGGAGAGACACCACTAGTGAACTGTGGACTCCGGTCCATTCTTTTACACTGATAAAACAACCAACTGCAAACATTGTTCCTTTTCATTCTCTGCAATTTACTACTGTTTTCCACACCATACGTTTAATCCTTTGTTTTCAGCAAGCCGGTGAGATTGACAACATCACTGTTTCGTTGGGGCAAAGTAGTTTGATTGTGTTGTGTGCAGGTTCCACGTCAGCGCGCCACTGACAACCTTCAGAAGTGATTTCTTGCTCCTACTGGTTCGATTAAACCTTGGTTTCATACTGAGGGAAACTGCTGCTACACTGCTTCATACCTTCCTCTTGGGGCCTCCCAACGAACGTGTGATCCACGTCATCACTCACAGTCTGTCTTCTCCGTGATATCATCCACGGGGTAGTGAGCCGCCGACGCTTCGAATTCAGAACCTTCTAGCTGCTGCGTGGAACCCACGCTGCTTTTCCGCTGATCAGATGGGACGGCTTCGACTTCAGGAACTTCTAGCTGCTGCTGAGATGCCCTTTGCTGACTAATTGAGTCTAGTTGCTCCTGCTGCCGCTGCACCCTGCGTTCCAATTCCGATAACCGGTCTAACTCATGCGTCTTCTTTCTCTGACGGCTTCTATAAGTTTCAACGTCCTCTGGAAACCCTTGCTTCCACGAAACACCGGGTCCATAGCCTCGTACTCGTCCAACTTTTTCAGGATTCCCGAGGGCGAGTGTCAGCTTGTCGTTCTCTCTGTCGGGCACGTACTCTCCCTTTCGAACTTTTTCTATTGCGGCCACAAGATCTTTGGTTACTTTTTCAATTTTTTCCTTCCATTTTCCCTTTGCAACAATCTGCCCTGTTTGTGGGTCCAACCCTGCCCCATGCGCGAACAACCAGAACTTGGACCTCTCGGGCCAGTCCGCTGCCTTTGGAATGATCCCTCGATCAAGCAGTTTTGCTTCAAAGGCTTTCCACTTAGGCACGTCAGTCCTGTAGCCACCTGTGCCCAAAGTATGGTGATATGTCTTCTTCGCAGCATTTGCCTTATTTATTTCCGATCGGGCCACAGCGGCCTCCGATTTTCTTAACTTCACAAATGCGGGCCAGTCATGTTGTAACTTCTCTAGTGGTCCAGTGAATTCTGGATCTTGTTCCTCTGCCGCTACATAATTTTTCCATAATTTTTTTTCCAAGTCTGGAATTGTGTGGCCATCTTCTTCAAAGTCCACTGCTTGACTTTGTCCTTCTCGTTCTCTGTGAGACCTGGCGGTAGGTTGACATGTGTCAAGAGCGTGTCCCAAAGCAAAAAAATTCTTCTGTCATCGACATAAGTAGCTGCCTTGTTGTCGTCCTTCGGCTTATGCCATTCTTCAAGGATGATCGGGACCAAGTCCCTAACAAGAACTCCGCATTGATTTATAAATTTACGGCGGCTCTCTCTGGGTTCCAGCGGCTCGCCATCATCACCAACTTTGTCGATCGATATCCTTGCACCATCGCCCAACCTCTTGGTCGGGCCTCGTTTTGTCTTTTTAGCACCTGATGATTTGCTCGATCCGGAGGGCTAAAACAAAAAATGATTCGTTAATAACTGCAATACAACTCAATTAATGCATCTAGTGATCGATCAACAGAGGCTTAATATACCTCTATGCAAATTTCTTCTTCCTGAACTCCCTCACCGGAGTCGTTCAAAAATTGTGAGCTGTAATCGTCTCCAATTACCCCATCTTCTTCACCGACATCTTCTTCACCCGGGTTAGCACGTCCATATATAATCTGATACATTCGGTCTTCACACTCCTCGTCTCTGCCGAGGGAGTGCATAGCTCAATGTCCCTGCAATCAATTATATATGCAATCAATTTTGGTCACATGTCACCTAAATATGCAAAGTGTTTCTATAAATTTTGAGAAAAAACGTGCAAAGTGTCATTTTGAATAATCAAACAAAATGGGTAGCATAATTGTTAAATTGTCATTTAACAATTTTCATACACAAATTTTTGAACAATGCTAACATTGCTAACATTACTAATACATCTCCCATGAATGAACCTTTCAAACTAATTTCGACCGGGTGCTGAGCCGCCGGCGCTGCGCATCCAAAGACAAGGAACCCTCACAGGGTCATAGCTCACGTGATAAGGAACCCTCCGAAGAAAAGACCAGCTATTGCTATACTGCTGATGTCTACGCACGCTTCTATTCTTGTAGACAGTGTTGGGCCTCCAAGTGCAGAGGTTTGTAGAACAGCAGCAAGTTTCCCTTAAGTGGATCACCCAAGGTTTATCGAACTCATGGAGGTAGAGGTCAAAGATATCCTCTCAAGCAACTCTGCAATTAAGATACAAGAAGTCTCTTGTGTCCCCAACACACCTAATACACTTGTCAGATGTATAGGTGCACTAGTTCGGCGAAGAGATAGTGAAATGCAAGTAATATGGATGATTATAAGTGGTAATTGCAATCTGAAATAAAAATGGCAGCAAGCAAACATGAGACAAAATGAGAGCAAACGGTGTTTCAATGCTTGGAAATAAGCATAGGGATCATACTTTCACTAGTGGACACTCCCAACAATAATAATATAATTGAATACATAAATATTTCCTCTTCACTATGCTACTCTGAACTATTCTCCCGTTGGATAGAAATATCAATCTACTGCGTAGGGCTACAAGAGCGCACCTTAAAGTCTGAGTGAACAAACACCACAATATCATAGAACACCAAGACCATCGTGTAGGGCTGCAAAAGCACATCTTAAAGTCTGTCTTCCACATCTAGGGAACCCCAATGTCACTATGAGCGCCCCAAAATAGTACTAAACAAACACCACAATTTTATAGTGACAACCAACAAAAGAACAACTCATGATAAGTATTCCTGTAATCTTTAGCCTAAGAGTCACACACGGTGCGCACACTGTCAACTTCGCACCATGGGACAAAGGTGACTCCGGAGATTACATTAATAAAACCACTCAAGTAGCATAATTCATAAGATAACGAAGAGTAACATCCATGTATCAACTAGATTACAAAGCTCATGATCACATAAAGATCACACCATGGGAGAGAGATGAACCACATAGCTACCGGTAGAGCCCTCAGCCTCGGTGAAAACTACTCACACATGGTCATGGTGAGCACACTTGATGGAGAGGTTGATGAAGAGGTGCAGCCCGGAGTGGAGGCGGCGGACCGCGCAGCCACGGCGCGGCGGCGGCGAGTGGCGGCGGCGGCCCTTGGCCCCCCTTCTTCTTCCTTGGTGATGGTGCAGCAATGGAGGAGCTCCTCCCCCTCCTTGGCGGCTGCCAAGAGGAGGAAAATTCGTGGCTTTTGGTGGCTTGCTTGGAAAATAGGGTTTCCCTTCATTATATAGAGGTGGAGATGCAATCTAGGCCATGGGATGGATGCCCCTTTGATCCAAGGGCTCTTGGGCACCTCTAGAAGCTTCCTAGGAACCCCTCTCAGCCCTAATGAGGCTCCAATTCGTGTCTTGGCCGAATCCATCAAATTTGGTAAGAGTTGGAGTCAATAAAGTCACAATCTTTCAGATTCTCGTCATCCCATCTAGGGCTGCAGTAAATCGGGAATATCTCGGCCGTCCGGACTCGGAATTGGGCGAATTTTAAGTCTAGATCGATTCTCGGAAAATTCTCTGCAACTTTGTCTTCTGTCAGGTTTCCGTTTGACGTCGTCTTCGGGCCCAAACGTGACCATCTTCGAAAAACGTTTCCAGACAGATTTCAGGAAAGTCCCAATTCGACTCCAATATGGTTTCCTTTTGTATTTTTGATAATTCCTACACACAAATAGGAAAACAAGAAGATTTTGCACTTTGGCAACTATTAGTAGGTTAATCCAATAAATGTCATAATATGATATAAAGTGTATATAAAACATGTGCCAATTGACATAAAACATGCATGGAACATCAAAAATTATAGATACGTTTGGGACGTATCAAGCATCCCCAAGCTTAGTTCCTACTCGTCCTCGAGTAGGTAAACGATAAAACAAAATAATTTTTGAAGTGACATGCTACCATCATAAACTTGATCAAATATTGTAAGGCACATGTTATGAATGAAGTGATGAAGTTGCTACATAGAGTCAAATGATTCATTCTTCAAAGGAGTAGCAATATACAAGATAGATTATAAAGTGATATCAAAATATTACTGCAAGGATGTTCAATGATAATTCACAAAGTGTAACATAGAAGAAAGTACTATGGACCAAATGTATGCATAATGAAAAGTAAAAACATCCTATAATGGTCATAGAGTACTCTTATGAAATCTGAATATAAAAGGTGGACACTTTGGAAAGATATATAAATGAGTAGAGGTAAAGCATGAATAAATTTCATCTAACTTCTGAACTTCTCTACTTAAGTTAATGATTGTAATGTGGTAATCCTTGGTGTCAAGCTCTCATTCCCCTATCATAGCATCTTGAATGATTAAGTTTAAAGTGAAAGCAAATATGAGTAGTGTGCTTGACAAAGTACAGGTTGAAAGTCTCATGCCCCTTGAATACAAGTACCTACTCCATGTGTTACTCATCTTGGGAAACAAAGCAAGTTCAAGTTAAATATCATTGTAAGTAATAATAGTATCATTAAGAGCGTCAACTGGGGTACCTCTTGTCCCAGGATATGGAACAAGCCCATATCAAAATGACAAGACAAACAAACACAATGAACAATCTCAACACCCTTTTTATTTACCATTAGATAGCTTTTTATTGTAAGGTGTATCACAGAAGGTTCACCATAGCATGTAAGTAAATTTCCACCATGAATGATGCATGGCTTAGATTAGCGGCCCAGGCGTCTCTCTAACCATTTATACAAACTCATTTAAACTCACTTCATTTCCACATTTATTTCACCCATGGTAAGCATCCATAAACAAAAGTACATGATATCAACTAAATGAAATGAAGTGCATGTTGAAAGCTTGCCATGTGACAGCACATATGAGCTAACTCTCAACCAAAGACATTTGTCAAGCCCACAACATCATAATTTTAATCACAATGGGTCATGTTTTATTTATGCAATGAAAGTAAAGTGTGCATCAAGTTCGAGAGAGCTCTATAACCAACTTTTCCCATAACAATCAACAACATAAGCATTTTCATTCAGAGGTATAGATAACACAAATATCATGATAAACATACTCGGAATAGCATAAAGCTAATAGGTAGATATGGTGGACTCACTGGAAAAACTTTGGTTGAAGGTGTTGGAAACAAGTTTTTACTTGTTGGAATTTTTGGGCTAGCAAGAGGGAGAAAGTTGACCATCTAAATGCATGCATGAGTGTCCATAGAACTAACCAATCCATGTTAAACAAAGTAAACTAACATTCAGCATCAAAACATGAATAAAAGATAGCTCTTGATAAAATACTTGCAAATTATTACTCATTAACAAGCTCATGAATCATGCAACTATATGTATCTTTTAAAATCAACTCCAACATCCCTTTTCCCAATCTAATAATAGCATCCAACATAATTCAACCCAAATTTCCAGTAGCTCTCTCATATATAAATGATAGTGTGGTGGTCTCACAAAATAAAAATCAAACCAAAACAAACAAAAAGACGCTCCAAGTTTATGCGATAAAGTGTTTCGATCGAAAAACAGAAGTTAGACGTGTGCAAACCGAGAGTGTGTAGGTCCAGTGGGGTTGTCTTCACATCCCCAAGCTTATGGTCTTCACCATCCTTGGATAGCTCTTGGTGCATCTCCTCTAATCCCTGTGAAAAAACTTCAAAACACCGTTTCTCCCATTTCTTTTTCTGTGGGGTGCATTAGTAGTGATAAACAAATAGATTTCTTGCTGCATATAATCCTTAGACAAAAATTCATATGAATGTCCAGAAAGTGTATAATGTTGTATGCCTACTCATAAACTCAATTGGATCAAAAAGGTTCAAGTTAAAAGTTCTAAGCATGCATCAAACAAAATGGGACAGAATCTGTCCAGAAAAACAGCAGCAGCAAAACGTATTTTTCTACCCTACTTAACTTTGTCGAAAATTCCGAAAAAATTCATGCATACAGAGGATGAAAAGTTGCCACTACAGTTCAAATATGAGCTCATTCGGAGTTACAGAATAAGAATTAAAAATCATACCGTGCACAGATTCGTGCAGGAATAAAATCTCCGAACGCTATAAGCAACTTTTTCAAACCAAAATGAGTAAAACTTGGCACTTTATTAAAAATTCCAGAAACTAAACTAAAAACTAAGTCTCTTGTTACAGCAAGAGGACACAAATAAAAACAACCGGGTTGCCTCCCGTAAAGCGCTTTCTTTATAGCCATGTAGCTAGGCTTACTTACTTGTTATCAAGATGGTTGGAGTGAGGTGGCTTGGCATCCCCAAGCTTGAATTCTTGTACTTATTTGATATATGTTGGGTGAGTCTAGGGGTAACATCCCCAAGCTTGAGTGGTTGTCCCTCTTGATCTTTGTTCATCACCCTCAACTCTTCCACTTGAAAAATTCTCTTTACACAAAACTCAACATAAAACTTGATTAGAGGGGTTAGTGTCTCCATAAATTAAATCCTCATAGGTACAGCAAAGACATATCATGAGTTGATTCTAAACATTAGCTACTGTTACTATGGTTGTGCATTGCCCTTTGATCAATAGAACTACACAAAACACAAGTAATGAGAGTAATGCAAAATAAAGACAGAATCTGTCAAAAACTGGACAGCCCGTAAAGAGTGAATTTTCAGAGGCACTTACGTTGCTCAAATCAGAAAATTTTGAACTAATGAAATGTGTATTAATAACTGAAGATTGCTGTCGTAAAATTTCAGGTCAAAATTCCTTTTCTGTGATTTTTAACATTTTTCGCAGTGAAGCTTAGGAATCTGTTTTCTGGACAGCCATGATAGTTTTAATGATGCTCACATAGGAAAAGAATTGAAATGCAAAAGAGAGCATCAAGAGAAAAATGTGAAACACATTTAAGTCTAACCCACTTCCTATGCATTGGGATCTTGTAAGAAAATAAATCAATAAAGCACAAAGTGACTAGCATAGGAAGGCAAAGCAAGTGCAACTTCAAAATTTTCAACAAAAAGAGAGGAGACTTAATATTATTGTGGTATATGAAGTCATGTCTCCCTCTCTCATAAAAACTTTCAGTAGCATCATTGATAAAATCCACAATATAACCATCACATGAAACATTCTTACCATGATCCATATGCATAAAAGTATCAATACTCTCCACATAAGTAAAAACAGTTTCATTAGTAATAGTGGGAGTAAAACTATCACATCCATCATTGTAATCATCATAAATAGGAGGCATATCATAATCAACATAAACTATATCCTCAATAGTAGGTGGACTGAAAACATCACAATGATTATAATCATCATAAATTGGAGGCAAAGTATCATCAAAGAAAATTTTCTCCTCAAAACTTGGGGGACTAAAAATACCATATTCATCAAAACCAGCTTCCCCAAGCTTAGACTTTTCCATAGCATTAGCAATAATGGTGTTCAAAGAATTATAGTAATAACATTGCTACACATCATGCAAAATTTTCCATAGATTTTTTAATTTTCTCTTCAAAACATCATGTCCTAACTCAATATAAATTTCATAAAGATCTCTAATTTTTTGTTGTTTTCCATTAAGCCTAACTAGTGAAATAAAAACAAGAAACAAAAAGATATAACTGCAGAATCTAAAGGAAATACCTTCAAGCACTCACACGTCAGCAACAGTGCTAGAAAATAGCTAAGTAGCTGGAGGATGTGAGTACCTTTTACCTTACCTCCCCGGCAACGGCGCCAGAAAATAGCTTGATGTCTACGCACGCTTCTATTCTTGTAGACAGTGTTGGGCCTCCAAGTGCAGAGGTTTGTAGAACAGCAGCAAGTTTCCCTTAAGTGGATCACCCAAGGTTTATCGAACTCAGGGAGGTAGAGGTCAAAGATATCCCTCTCAAGCAACTCTGCAATTAAGATACAAGAAGTCTCTTGTGTCCCCAACACACCTAATACACTTGTCAGATGTATAGGTGCACTAGTTCGGCGAAGAGATAGTGAAATGCAAGTAATATGGATGATTATAAGTGGTAATTGCAATCTGAAATAAAAATGGCAGCAAGCAAACATGAGACAAAATGAGAGCAAACGGTGTTTCAATGCTTGGAAATAAGCCTAGGGATCATACTTTCACTAGTGGACACTCCCAACAATAATAATATAATTGAATACATAAATATTTCCTCTTCACTATGCTACTCTGAACTATTCTCCGTTGGATAGAAATACCAATCTACTACGTAGGGCTACAAGAGCACACCTTAAAGTCTGAGTGAACAAACACCACAATATCATAGAACACCAAGACCATCGTGTAGGGCTGCAAAAGCACACCTTAAAGTCTGTCTTCCACATCTAGGGAACCCCAATGTCACTATGAGCGCCCCAAAATAGTACTAAACAAACACCACAATTTTATAGTGACAACCAACAAAAGAACAACTCATGATAAGTATTCTGTAATCTTTAGCCTAAGAGTCACACACGGTGCGCACACTGTCAACTTCGCACCATGGGACAAAGGTGACTCCGGAGATTACATTAATAAAACCACTCAAGTAGCATAATTCATAAGATAACGAAGAGTAACATCCATGTATCCAACTAGATTACAAAGCTCATGATCACATAAAGATCACACCATGGGAGAGAGATGAACCACATAGCTACCGGTAGAGCCCTCAGCCTCGGTGAAAACTACTCACACATGGTCATGGTGAGCACACTTGATGGAGAGGTTGATGAAGAGGTGCAGCCCGGAGTGGAGGCGGCGGACCGCGGCAGCCACGGCGCGGCGGCGGCGAGTGGCGGCGGCGGCCCTTGGCCCCCCTTCTTCTTCCTTGGTGATGGTGCAGCAATGGAGGAGCTCCTCCCCCTCCTTGGCGGCTGCCAAGAGGAGGAAAATTCGTGGCTTTTGGTGGCTCGCTTGGAAAATAGGGTTTCCCTTCATTATATAGAGGTGGAGATGCAATCTAAGCCATGGGATGGATGCCCCTTTGATCCAAGGGCTCTTGGGCACCTCTAGAAGCTTCCTAGGAACCCCTCTCAGCCCTAATAAGGCTCCAATTCGTGTCTTGGCCGAATCCATCAAATTTGGTAAGAGTTGGAGTCAATAAAGTCACAATCTTTCAGATTCTCGTCATCTCATCTAGGGCTGCAGTAAATCGGGAATATCCCGGCCGTCCGGACTCAGAATTGGGCGAATTTTAAGTCTAGATCGATTCTCGGAAAATTCTCTGCAACTTTGTCTTCTGTCAGGTTTCCGAGGGACGTCATCTTCGGGCCCAAACGTGACCATCTTCGAAAAACGTTTCCAGACAGATTTCAGGAAAGTCCTAATTCGACTCCAATATGGTTTCCTTTTGTATTTTTGATAATTCCTACACAACAAATAGGAAAACAAGAAGATTTTGCACTTTGGCAACTATTAGTAGGTTAATCCAATAAATGTCATAATATGATATAAAGTGTATATAAAACATGTGTCAATTGACATAAAACATGCATGAAACATCAAAAATTATAGATACGTTTGGGACGTATCAACTGCCTATCTAACAAATACATGTAGCGACGGACGTGCTCGTCCTCCTCCCTGATACGGCGACGTACCACCTCCTCGGGGTCCGGCTCCCTCTGCACCGAGCGTGGCCCACGCGACTGCCACCAAAGAAGATCCGGGTCGACGACGTCACCCGGATTCCTCACCATGCTGCGCGTCCCGGAAGGTAGTACCTCCTAGTGCCAGCCCGGCGGAGCCCAGTCCCGAACATCGCCCCTCTGGTCCAACAAAGACATCGTCGCCGAGAAAAATAAACTAAAAACACAATTTTCAAACTCATTTTAAACAACAAATTTTCATAACAACAATTTAAACAACAATTTTCTTACTCTACACACTAACAAAAAATTTAGCTTAACTTCTATTTTGTATACTTCTAACAATTTTTTTCCAACATCTAATTTTTTTTACATCTAATTTGCAAACACTAACAAAAAAACTTTGCTAACACTAAAAAAAATTGGCTAAATTACTTCTAACAATTTTTTTCTAACAAATTTTGCTACTGTATATAATACTACACAATTTTAAAATTTCTACACAATTTCCTACACTATTTTAAAATTTCCTACACAATTGCCTAAATAACAAATTTCATACTCAATTAGAAACTAATAACCTAGCTAACACTAACACTATATGCAATTAGATTAACAAAAAAAAGAGAATGAAATTCTCACCTTGGCCGGCCGGAGCACGGCGCGAACGGGGATCTCGGCACGCCGGATCGACGAGGTCGAGGTCGAGGTCGGTGCGCGCGCAGCGCCTCTGCTTGCGGATGAGGTAGGCGGGACGGCGCGCCGCGTCGGATTCCGGTGAGAGGGGAGGGCGGAAGCCGCGCCGGGGAGAGGGGCCGCGGGGGGCGCGACGGCGTGGGCAGGAGCCGCGCCTGGGAGAGAGGGCGCCGGAGCCGCGCCGGTGAGAGGGGGCGCGACGGCGTGGGCAGGGGTACGGCCGCGTCGGATTCCGGCCGGCAGCCTGGCGGCGCGCGTCTCCTTCCTCTCCTTTTCGCGCGGCGTCGAATGGTAACTGATAGAGAAGAACGGGGAGGGGATGGAATATAGAGGACCATTAGTACCGGTTCTAGCCACGAATCGGTACTAAAGACCCTTTAGTACCGGTTGGTGGTTAGAACCGGTACTAAAGGTCTACATTTTGGGCCGCTTGAATTCGCGCGCGCGAAGCCCACCTTTGGTACCGGTTCGTGGCTAGAACCGGTACTAAAGGGGCTTTTGGAATTTCTTTTTTGTTTTTTGTTTTTTCTGATTTCTTTTATTCTATTGATTTAATTGTCTAAATTTGACAAACTTTATATCAAACTTAAGCCCTGGACATGTAGAATCTTTTGGTACTGGTTATTTTCAAATTTGACTATGTTGAATATATTCAAATTTCAAATGGATGATTTGAGTAAATTTGATATAGATTTAAATCCATATCATCAAAAAAACTAAACAAAATGCATGTTTGATTGTTTTTTATATAATTTGAATTTCTAAAAATGCTTTTAATATGAATTTTGCTTTCAAATCATTGTTTTCTTTTTCAAAAAACTCGACAATAGGGTCGGTTGGAATTTCCGGTTCAACTACCTCCTAGATAAAAATATATCTATGTCAAGTTGGTCGGCATAATTGTCATAAACACGAAATGAAACAGATAGTTATAACAAACAATCATACCACATCCGAATAATAGAGCGGACGAGAGCCGGTGTGGACAGATGTCAAAACCATGGCACTATATAACAAACAATTATACAACTAAGAAAATTATACAAATAATAATTATGCATCTAAATCCTACAACTAAGATTTTTTTAAAAATAAAAGATAAAAACAAGAGGCTCACCGAGGTGGTGCCGGTGACAGGACGGCGCGGGCGATCGACGGCGGTGAGGACGGGGACGGGACGACACTAAAACCCACAAATCATAATTTAGTTTGAGCTCAAATTACACATAAAACAAATGAAATCCCCTACTTAGACATTTCATCAAACACCTAGCTAGCACTAGAAAAATGAAATGAGCTAAACTAGCAATGAAATGAGCTAAATTAGCAACGCCGGAAGAAAGGATGATGTTGCTAACCCTTGGATAGATGGATGCCGCCAATCTTGACAAATGGTGGAGAAAAATGGGATGAACTTGAGCTCGGGAGAGTAAAACCGAGGTGAAAAATGGAGATGTGTTCGAGCAGTGAAAAATGGAGAGCTGGTTCGGGGTGGAAGATGATATATACCGGTTCGTGATACGAACCGGGACTAAAGGGTCTGGTGCTGGCCCCACCTCTGCGGCTGCCTGCCGCGACCCTTTAGTACCGGTTCGTGATTTAAAGGTGGCGTTCGAACCGGGACTAGTCCCTAGCCTTTGGAACCGGTACTAAAAGTCACATTAGTCCGGGTTCTAAGTCTGACCGGGACTAAAGGTCCAAACCAAAGGCCAGTTTTCTACTAGCGTACTCACACTTGCGGCTATAGGTAAAGTGGAATTCGTGGCAGAAGACAAGGACCTCGAGTCAGATGAAGCCTTGTGGGCCTTGTATGAGCGCTGGTGCAAGGCTTTCAACCAGGAGCGTGACCATGACGAGATGGTTCGTCGGTTAAGCATATTCAAGGAAACTGTGCTGGTGGTGGACGAAACCAACAAAGCTGATCTGCCATACAGACTTGGAATAAATGAATTTACCGATGGGAAGCTAGCAGAACTCATGAGCCTTAAAATGCCTCTGATTCCTATGAGGGAGTATTATAACAGAATGGCTTACTCCGATTCAGTGATATTTGGGAGATCTGGTGATAACTTGTTCAAGGAAGACCTTGAGGGCCATGAACTGAAAAACCTAGATCAATCCGCGTGATATCTGGAGCAACACTGAATCTTTAGTAAGCTCTGCTTATGTGTACTGCTCTGATCCGAAAAGATTGTCGCAAGTCTGTGCAACATTTTGTACTAGACTAGTTATCTTTCCGCGACACTTGTAGTAGCATGCTGTGGCTTCGGAACCAAAGTCATGCTTATGCAAGGCATATATGCTTCTGTAAGTCATGCATATTTGTATAACTTGTGTTTTTGTACTACGTTAGACTTTAAGATGTCCTCTATGATTCCGAAATGCAAGAATTTTGCAGCAGGTGCATTTGGATGGTACACAGGAATTGAACACGGGAATTTTGAATAATTGATGAGAGAGAGTAGAGAGAGATAGAGTGAAAGTGCATTGGGCTTCGCGTAGGAAAATTAAAATGAGGTTTAATCTCATGTTGAGAATCATATGGAATTGGAGACATAGGAATGGATTACACAGGAATTTGATGACCCACTCCTATGATCCAAATTGCTTCCATAGGAAAAATTCCATAGTATTCAAACCCTCCAAAATCACTACAAAAATCTTACAATCCAAAGAGGGCCTAAAAGGCTGGTGCGGCGCCTGCATATAGATTTCTCAAAAAAAAAATCATCCCTGTTCCTGGATAATGATCCTCTTCTCCAACCCAGAGAGGTCAAGACTCGCATCTGGTACAGTACTGGACAGGTAAAAATGTAGCAGTGTTCCTGAGACCGAATGAGCTCAGATTAGCACCACAAGCTCTGCCCCACTTTCATGCATTAAAACCCATTTTGCTTTCTTGGCACATGACAGTTGACACTGGATGCACCAGCTCGCGCTGCCCCATAAATTCATTCCCTCTCAGCCATGCAATCCAATCCACCAACATACATCTCCCCTCCATCTCAGCAGTTCCATTATAAACGTGATTGGACTTGGCTCCCGTCCCTCGGCGTCACCCCCTCGCGGGCGACTCGAGGGAACCCTAGCCGCCGCTTCTCGACCCCTCCCCAGCCGCCCTCCTCGCCGCCGCTGCCGCCAGTCTCTCCGCGGTGGCGGCGGCCCCATCCTCCACAAAGGTGGTAGGGGAGAGCTACGGTGGACGCGAACGGTTCCCTGTGCGCAGTTGCGTCCTTTGCCGATCTGCGTGCGCGGCGGCGGCCCTCCCGTAACGTGGTGCTGATGCGCCGGCTGTCGGGGGAATACTTTCTGGATTAACCCGCGGCCCAGTGCGACTTAACTTACTCGCACGGATGAAGGCCCACTTGGGAGCAAGCCCAATATTAAACCGCCATAAGGAGAAAGGTCTAGAAGACAAATCCCGGAGGACGTGAAGACCAAGTAGTCTCCGAGTAGGCCTCTGTGGATGTATTCCTTATGGGGAAGTTTCCTTTTATAACCTAGCGAGCCTCTGTGTATATAAAGAGGACTCGCAGGACTTAGAGCGGGTCAAGCTATCAAGCCCCAAACCCTAGCTCATACGGCGAGTACCAGATCGGATCGCCTCCATTGTAACACCTCGATTATCATATCAATACCAATCTAGGGTAGGCAGGAAGTAGGTCTTTTACCTCACATTGAGGGGGCCGAACCTGGGTAAATCTGTGTTGATCTTTGTTCCTGCGATCCCAAGCTCGGAGATGCTTGAATCGCGTAATCCCACACCTACGAAGTCATCTATGACACCTGACGTGACAAACCCACGACAGTTGGCGCCCACCGTGGGGCCTGCGGTCAAGAGCGTCACGTTCCGCGCAGGATCCATGAAGGGAGCTGAAGATCTTGTTGTCGGCCGTATCATCACGGTCAATGGCACACCCCTCATCGACGATTCAAGCTGGGGGCCGGAAGCAGATTACTTGGAGACCGGCCACGTCATCCCCTTTGGATCCATCAACGTCTTCGTCGGCTTCATTGGCGGCGAGTCAGAGGATCCATCGCAGCATGGCGACTCAGAAGAAGGAGTCGCGGTAACGGTGGACCAAGAAGAAGGATCTATCAACCACGAGTCGCTGCCTCTCGAAGACGAAGAAGGCCAATCCGTTGAGTATGTCCTTGAGGAAAGGCTATGTGGAGGCCCTGTGGACAGTGGCTCGCCCTCTATAGAAAATCGGCACGTGGAAGGGGTCTACAGGACCACAGAAGCAGACGAAGGGCTGGGTATGCCACCAGGCAGCTTAGCCCCCACACCGCCGGAAGCAGCAGAACAAGCCGCGCTAGATGCATCAGGAGTCGCGGCATCCGCTGCGATGACGCCAGGAGTCGCGGCCTCAGGAGTCGCAAACAGAGAAACTCCACCTGGAGTCGCGCCTGCGGAATACAGGCGATGACCTGGTCAATGCTGAGGCGCGGCGCGCGATTCAGATGTTAAGTACGGCAGTCCTGCAACAAGCCAATAGGGCGGAAGCCGAAGCACAGCTGCCCCTCGTACCAGTCAATCACAGGATTATGGCAGAAAGAAGCGTCCAGAGCAGGCCACCAGAGGACGTGTCAGGAGTCGCACAGAGGCAACAGGAGCGAGTCGCAGAAGCGCAGGCGAATGCGCAATTGATGCAAAAGCGGCCCGCAGATAACCCCGCAGGCGCACCCACAGCCCTGTCCTCGCGACTCAAGGGACCAGCGTGTTTCACTGAAAAGATTAGATCGGAACCTTTTCCTGAAGATTTCAAAGGGCCACGCATGGTGGCAAACTATAACGCCAGCATGGATCCAACCACTTGGCTCAACAATTACGAGATGGGCATGAGCATCCTAAACGCATCTGAAGAGATCCGCGCACGCTACCTGAACATGATGCTAGAAGGAGCAACGCACATATGGCTGCAAAATTTGCCTCTCAACTCTATAAATACTTGGGAGGAACTGAAGGATGCCTTCATCAAGAACTTCCAAGGAACCTGCAAGCGACTCTGCAATATAGAAGATTTGGAGCGCTGTGTCCAGAAGGAAGGCGAGTCAAGTCGCCATTGGATGAAGAGGGTGGCAGAAATAATACACTCCTCAGATAATATACCACCAAGCTCAGCCGTCCTGGTGATGGAGAAAAATTGCAAGTTTGAGCCGCTGATGTCTACGTGTGCTTCTATTCTTGTAGACAGTGTTGGGCCTCCAAGAGCAGAGGTTTGTAGAACAGCAGCAAGTTTCCCTTAAGTGAATCACCCAAGGTTTATCGAACTCAGGGAGGTAGAGGTCAAGGATATCCCTCTCAAGCAACCCTGCAATTAAGATACAAGAAGTCTCTTGTGTCCCCAACACACCCAATACACTTGTCAGATGTATAGGTGCACTAGTTCGGCGAAGAGATAGTGAAATACAAGTAATATGGATGATTATAAGTAGTAACTGCAATCTGAAATAAAGATGGCAGCAAGCAAACATGTAGCAGAACTTGATGTAAACGGTGTTTCAATGCTTAGAAACAAGGCCTAGGGATCATACTTTCACTAGTGGTACCTCTCAACATGTTAGCACAACTGAATGCAAGTAAATGATACTCGGGATTATTCTCCTTCTTGATAACACAAGAGTACTATGTGTAGGGCTGCAAAAGCACTCCTCAAAGTCTGAGTAAACAAACACCACAATTCCCAAGAATAAACCATGATAAATGTCTAAATTATTCATAGAGTCACACAAGTACCCACACTGTCACCTTGATACCGTGTTGTCACAATGACTCCAGAAACTAGATACAATCACTTGAGTAGCATAAACATTACATATGATTTCAGCGATACTAGCAACACTCATGATCACATAAAGATCACACCATGGGAGAGAGAGATAAACCACATAGCTACCGGTAGAGCCCTCAGCCTCGGGGAGACTACTCACACATGGTCATGGTGAGCACACTTGATGGAGAGGTTGATGAAGAGGTGCAGCCCGGAGAGGAGACGATGGACCGCTGCAGCCACGGCGCGGCGGTGGCGCTGGAGATGGCGATGGAGTCGATGGAGATGGCTCCGGGGGCACTTCCCCGTCCCGACGGCGTGCCGGAACAGAGATTCTGTCCCCCGAAACTTGTCGTCGATGGCGGCGGCGCTGCGGAACTCTTCGTGGAGTATGACAGGATATTTTAGGGTTTTTGCGTCAGAGAGAATACATAGGCCAAAGTACGCTGGTCAGAGCCTCCCGAGGTGGGCTCCTCACCCCACGGCGCGGCGGTGGGCCCTCCCGCGCCACCATGTGAGGAGGATGGCCCATGGGCCTCCTCCTTCTCCCCTTTGGACTCCGTGTACATGTCGGGAAAATAGGAACTTCGCCTTTTGTTTCGTCCAATTCCGAGAATATTCGCAGAAGTACTTTTCTGGAACCAAAAACAGCAGAAAACAGGGAACTGGCACTGTGGCATCTTGTTAATAGGTTAGTCCCATAAAATGCATAAAAATGATATGAAGTGTATACAAAACATGTAGCAATTGGTATAATATAAGCATGGAACATCAGAAATTATAGATACGTTGGAGACGTATCAGCCGCTGATTCATAAGCTGGGTCGCATGAAGGATAAAGTCAAGAGCCTCAGCGAGGTGATGGCTGCGGCTAACAAATATGCCAGCTCAGACAAAACCAGAGACGCGTCAGACGGAGAAGAAGAGGAGGTTGCTGCAAAAGGAAAGAAAAACTCCAACAAGCCCCAGCAGCAGCAAACGAGCCACAACAACACGAGTCAAAACAAACGCAAAAGCGAAGATGGTCACTCAGGGCTCGTCGCCAATGCGCGTGGAGGATTCAGAGGCCAGCGTGGAAGGGGTCGAGGATACGGCTCCCGTCCAATCAATATGCAAGAAGTTTTCAACCGGCCATGCGACCTTCATGCGACAGGTGATGGACGGCCAGCGGACCATACCAAGGCGCAATGCCATTATTACAAAAAGTGGAAAGAAGAGAGCCAACACAACGGGGGGAATTCCCATGAAGGAAACCCTAGTGCGGCTCATAACACAAACATTGGGCAGCACGGCGCGAGTAACCCCAGGCAGACGGGGCAGTATCACACAATAGTTATCGATACCTCCAAAAGAGAAGAGAAATTGAGCCGGAGAAGTCAGCAGGTGAACGCCGTGATACCAGCAACACCCGCTTGGTTAAGGTGGTCGAATACGCGGTAACCTGGAGTCGCGACGACCACCCGCCACAGGTACGGGAACCTGGCAAGTTGGCACTGGTTGTGGCACCATACGTTGCAGGATACAAGCTGACCAAAGTGCTTATGGATGGAGGAAGCAGCATTAATATCTTGTACTACGATACTTTCCAGCGTCTAGGACTCAAGGATTCCAGCTGCAGCCCACGTCAACAGTATTTCACGGCATTGTCCCAGGAAGGTCCGCACGGCCAGTGGGGAAAATAACCCTAGGGGTAACTTTTGGAACAGAAGAGAACTTTAGAAGTGAATTCCTAAGCTTCGAAGTGGTAAAATTCCAAAGCCCATATCACGCCTTGTTTGGAAGAACGGCCTTTGCTAAGTTTATGGCCAGGCCATGCTACGTGTACCTACAGTTGAAGATACCAGGACCAAAAGGGGTCATCACAGTGTACGGAGATAGAGAAAAAGCAATAGAATGCGAGAAAGGAGATGCGGCTTTCGCAGAATCCGCCTGTGCCGCGGAAGAACTAAAAGGTTATAAGTCGCAGGTGGACCCAAACGATATGAGTGTGGTTACCACGCCATCTGCCGAGCCACCAATGAAATTCAAAGCGGCCCAGGACACTAAGCAGATAAATCTTGTTCCTGGCGACTCATCCAAGCAAACTAGCATTGGAGCACACATGGAAGAAGAACAGGAGAAGGCCCTCGTTGCTTTTCTCCAGGAAAATAAAGACATCTTCGCATGGAAGCCGTCAGATATGCCAGGGGTACCAAGAGAATTAGCAGAACATAGCCTCAAAGTGAACCCTGCGGCTAAACCAGTGAAGCAGCCACTACGGCGTTTTCATGATGACAGGAGAAAGGCAATAGGAGAGGAATAGCTCGCTTGCTGGCTGCAGGATTCATCACAGAGGTATACCATCCGGAGTGGGTGGCAAATCCAGTATTGGTTATGAAAAAGAACGGTACGTGGCGAATGTGCGTTGATTACACCAGTCTTAACAAAGCTTGTCCAAAGGATCCATTTGCTTTGCCAAGAATCGACCAAGTAATTGATTCAACTGCTGGGTGCGAGCTGTTATGCTTTTTGGACGCCTATTCAGGCTACCATCAAATCAAGATGAAGAGGGAGACCAAGAAAAGACGTCCTTCATCACACCCTTCGGAGCTTTTTGTTACGTCAGCATGCCCTTTGGGTTGAAGAACGCAGGTGCGACTTACCAAAGATGCATTCAGAATTGCTACATGAGCAAATAGGTCGCAACGTTCATGCCTACGTGGATGATATTGTGATTAAATCGCAAGTTAGCCAGGATCTTATTGGTGATCTGGCAGAGACATTCACAAATCTCAGAAAATACAACATGAAGCTCAACCCCACAAAGTGCGTCTTCGGAGTACCAGCAGGAAAGCTATTGGGATTCATAGTATCAGAAAGAGGCATTGAGGCCAATCCTGACAAGATAAAGGCCGTGATGGATCTCCAAAAGCCAGAAAAGATAAAAGATGTACAGCGGCTTACTGGTTGCGTAGCAGCTTTGAGTCGCTTTATATCAAGATTGGGAGAGAAAGCACTACCTTTGTACAGACTGTTGAAAAAATCAGACACCTTCGTTTGGGACGCAGAGGCCGACGAAGCTCTGACAGCCTTGAAACATCAATTGACAATGCTCCAGTTCTGGCGGCTCCAAAAGATAAAGAGCCAATGTACTATACATAGCGGCAAATTCCCGCGCTGTGAGTGCTGTCATGGTTGTGGAGAGACAAGAAACAGGAAAGGAATACCCTGTCCAGAGGCCAGTATACTACGTGAGCGAAGTCCTCACAGCTTCCAAACAGCGTTACCCACAGTGGCAGAAGTTGGTGTTTGGAGTGTTCATGGCGAGTCGCAAGCTGAAGCACTACTTCCAAGAGCATCCAATAACTGTGGTGAGTTCAGCACCATTGGCAGATATCATTCGTAATCGAGAAGCTACTGGAAGAGTCGCTAAGTGGGCGATCGAGTTGGGACCACATCACATCAGCTACGAGCCGCGCACATCAATTAAGTCGCAAGCCCTTGCAGATTTTATTAACGATTGGACAGAAATCCAAGTTGCCCCTAGCATGGCAGAAACCAAATACTGGACCATGCATTTTGATGGGTCAAGACAGTTGCAAGGCTCGGGGGCTGGAGTTGTTCTGACATCTCCCAAGGGAGACAAGCTGCGGTATGTGTTACAGATACACTTCAACTGCACAAATAACGTGGCGGAGTACGAGGCACTGCTTCATGGTCTACGTATAGCAAAGGAGATGAACATCAGTCGCATACGCTGTTTTGGCGATTCAGACTTGGTGGCACAGCAGGTCTCCGGAACGTGGGACAGCAAGGATGCGAACATGGCTGCATATAGGAGAGAGGTGGACAGAATTGCTGGACATTTCACTGGATACCAAGTTGAACATATTGATCGGAGACAAAATGAAGCTGCGGATGCCCTGTCTCGGCTTGGATCCAATAGACAGTCAGTCCCACCCAATGTTTTCCTGGATGAACTGCACAATCCATCAGTCAAACCTCCAGCAGAATTGACATTGCAGAGCCAGAGGATGATTCAACTTTAGTCGCAGCCCTGCATGAACAGCCAGGATGGACAGAGCCATACATGGCATATTTAAGTCGCGGAGTGCTGCCGGACGATGAAATTGAGGCGCGCAAAATCATACGACGATCAAAGGCCTATACAATCATCAACAATGAATTATACAAGCGCAGCGTATCAGGAGCATTCAAAGATGTGTCTCACCAGAAGAGGGACGAAAAATCTTGCACGAAATTCATTCAGGCGATTGTGGCCATCATGCTTCGTCAAGATCTTTGGTGGCAAAGGCGTTCCGACATGGATTCTTCTGGTTAACAGCATTAGCAGATGCAGAGCAAATTGTCAGAGTGTGCGATGGATGTCAAAGATACGCTAGGCAAGATCATATGCCAGCCCAAGCACTTCGCACAATACCCATCACATGGCCTTTTGCCGTATGGGGTTTTGACATGGTAGGGCCTTTCAGACGGTCTTCAAACGGAAAAACTCACCTCTTAGTCATGGTGGACAAATTCACAAAGTGGATAGAAGCAGAACCTGTGGGAGATTGCGAGGCTGAAACAGCAGTCAAGTTCTTGAAGAAGGTCATATTCCGCTTTGGTTACCCCCATAGTATCATTACAGACAATGGGAGCAACACCTCTGAAGGGGCTACACAGATATTTTGCGCAGACAATGGGATAAGATTGGACCTCACGTCAGTAGCACACCCGCAGAGCAATGGACAAGCTGAGCGAGCTAACCAGGAAATTCTCCATGGAATTAAGCCGCGCCTTATTGAAAAGGTCGAAGCATCTCCAGGATGTTGGGTGGAAGAACTGCCAGCAGTACTGTGGAGCTTGAGAACAACCCCTAACAGATCCACAGGATTTACACCATATTTCATGGTCTATGGAGCAGAAGCAGTCATGCCCAGCGATATCATACATGATTCACCAAGAGTTGCGGCTTACATCGAGACAGATAATGAGATAGCTCGGCAAGACTCGGTGGACACATTAGAAGAGGTTAGAGACTTGGCAGCATCAAGGTCAGCAGTATATCAACAAGACTTGCGACGCTATCATGCCAGACGCATCAAAACCCGCACCTTTCAAGAAGGCGACCTAGTACTGCGACTTAAACAAGATCACAAGGGAATGCATAAGCTGTCCTCTCCATGGGAAGGACCCTACATCATCAGCAAGAAGCTAAACAATGGGTCGTACTACCTGCTGGATGTAAGGGAAGAAAGCAGCGAACGCCATGATTTCGAGGATCGTCTCGAGGCACCTCGCCCTTGGAACGTCGCACACCTGCGACCGTACTATACATAAGAAAAGGCTAATCAGAGCCAAGCATCATCCTTTCCAGCTTTATAGCTGAGTATCATCACAGCCACTCAGGGCTAGAACTTCAACTTTGGTCGCCACCTAGGCGCGACCTATGCAACATCTGATCGCCACCCAGGCGCGATCGACCCTTGTATCAGAAACGGCCGCCACCTAGGCGCGGCCGTAAACTTTGTATCATCTCTGGTCGCCACCTAGGCGCGACCGACCCCATGTATCACCATGGATCGCCACCTACGCGCGATCCAACCCTATGTATAACACTCGGTTGCCACCTAGGCGCGACCTTATGTGTCATCATAATCAAAGCTTATCATAGCTTAGCCTATCATGGCAATATCATTATGTTTCTTGGGGTCTTTGTTACCCTGAAACAGCCGATTTATTGGCAATTATCAAATTTACCTTAAGTTGGATTGCTACTCGCATTATGTGGCCAAAGTACTGGGGTGTGGCGTCAATCGAGCTTGATTGCCTATCATGGCCGCTCTCGACCCTGAACACACATATTCCTAGGAAATACTGAGTCGCGCGAGTGCCCACTTAAGGATTCAGATGGCCTAACTAGAGGTCGATGTACTGCTTATAGTACGGCAACACCAATTACAATTACTTGTAACTTAACAATTGTTTTATTCATGATATCAAGTTACAGGTGATGACCTTCAGAGTTCTCTGAGAAGAATTGAGATGATTACCACATAACATCCTCTCAATCCTTGGGGGCTATATCATATTATCATCAAAAATTTGAAGATAGATCGTCATCAAGTTCTGAAGCTATCAGGATACTCTAAAGCTCACGAAGTCAGATGATCTTCCAGGTGCGAGTCAAGGCCAAACTTGTACAATTATAAGCCGCGAAACAAGGAAAAGCACGGCCTAAGCATTCAAGATCAAGAATACTATGAAGTTCAGGCCATGCTTGGGGGCTAATGTCGGGGGAATACTTTCTGGATTAACCCGCGGCCCAGTGCGACTTAACTTACTCGCACGGATGAAGGCCCACTTGGGAGCAAGCCCAATATTGAACCGCCATAAGGGAAAGATCTAGAAGACAATCCCGGAGGACGTGAAGACCAAGTAGTCTCCGAGTAGGCCTCTGTGGATGTATTCCTTATGGGGAAGTTTCCTTTTGTAACCTAGCGAGCCTCTGTGTATATAAAGAGGACTCGCAGGACTTAGAGCGGGTCAAGCTATCAAGCCCCAAACCCTAGCTCATACGGCGAGTACCAGATCGGATCGCCTCCATTGTAACACCTCGATTATCATATCAATACCAATCTAGGGTAGGCAGGAAGTAGGTCTTTTACCTCACATTGAGGGGGCCGAACCTGGGTAAATCTGTGTTGATCTTTGTTCCTGCGATCCCAAGCTCGGAGATGCTTGACTCGCGTAATCCCACACCTACGAAGTCATCTATGACACCTGACGTGACAAACCCACGACACCGGCGCTCAGCCTGCTGGTGCTGGATCCACTCGGATCTGGCCTCCTTGGACGACGGTGGCTTCGCTCGGTCGGCGGAGGCTCGCATGGATGGATGGCCGAGATGGCGGCGCTTCCTCGACCCACTACTCCGGCCGACCGCGTGGTCTGTCTTCTCGAGCTCGTCGTGGTGGTCGGCCTCCCCTCCCGCTGGCGGCGGGGGTTTCTCCCCGTTGCTTTTACAACCCACACAAGAGTGCCTACTAGCTTGTCACGAACGCAGAGAAAAAGAGGCGCCGATGCGCGCTCTGCTCGGTTGCAGGCGTCAGTTGGCTTCGAACACGACGCCCTGCTCGTCGGCAACTCGGAGGCCAGGGAGGTGCAGAGGGTGGATGTGTGCGGCGGCGGGCGAGAGCCTCGTGCCAGCCCTTGTTGGCACGGACGACATCGACGCCTCCGGGCGCCGGTCACCTCCTTGGAGGGTCGTTGTGGAGGCCTGCACCTGTCCACCCAAGGTTGCTCCGGCGATAGCCTTGATCCTTCGGAACGGTTGACGACGATGTCGTCGGCGTCGCTCCCTCCTGGGAGGTGTCTTCTTGGATCTCTGTTCCTTTGGGACGGTTATTGGTGGTTCGTGGCAGCTGGGTGCAGTGGTGCTCGTGGCTGCTCCTTGTGTTTCTTGCTCTGTTTGTCTCCTACCAAGATGTGTTCTTCGAGCTTGCTGATCGTCCAAGCTGCGGAAGAATTGACGCTGCCATTTGAAGCCGAGTTAGCGAGCTCAATCCACCTCGGATCAACTCGTTCCCTTTGACACCTCTCCTTCTCCTGGGTGTTGATGGGTGGCGACCAGAACATCAAGTTCATAGTGCTCTGCCTTGCTTGATTAGATGATGATGGATGCTGAGATCCCTCTGCCGTTTGGTTTGATCGACGAGTTCTTGTTTAGCAGGATTGCTCTTCCTCTTGTAGTCGTGTGTGGTGTGTTGTTGTTGTTGTTGTTGTTGTGCTCTCTCCTCTTCCTTCTTAGAGGTCGAGACACTGTTATCTCCTTCCTGTACTCTCTCCGGCATTTGTCCGGTTTCTCTTAATGAATCGAAGCAGTGCTTGCTGCCTTCTGTAAAAAAAAGTGCAATTCACACGAGCATGCACACACAAGCAATACTTTCTCCGGCCATCTCAGACATTCACAATGCAGCGCCGCGCTTGGTACGGCAGCTCCGGTGGTGAGCTAGACGTGTTCGGAGCAACGCGCTACTTCGACGGCCTTGCCGACCTTGCTACCGGCCCTGTCACTGTCAGGGAGCCTGAAGACCTTATGATCCAAGTGAAATTATGCATGACATGAACTCATGAAGCACATGGAGGAAAGCTACCGCAGTATCCAGGAGCTGGGACTGGGAGCTGAGTCTAAGAGCAACCTCGCCGCCTCCGTCAGCTCCCTCCTGTCCCCGGCATCGAGCTTTCATACGAATCAGCTGGCGGTGAGCTTTCGAGTGAATCAGCCGAAGTCAAGCAGTACAACCATCACAACGTTGGGAGACCACGACGAGCCGCCCCAGGACTCATCGTCGTCCTCGCGCGGCCATGATTTGGGCGAGGTGGTGGGAGACAGGAGGCTGCAGGGCGTTCGTGTTGTGAGGGGCGCCAGTGGCGGCGAGAAGAGGTGGGTGGTGACATGCGGCGGGCATGCTTTGGAAGAGGATCGCCATGTCGTCCGTCGGAGATTGTTGATGCGCCACGGGGTGATCATCAGGCCGTTGAAGGAGTGGACGATGGCGATGATGGTGGTCCAGACAGTGACACTAGCTCTGATCTATTTGAGTTGGATTTGGAAGATGCGAATAACTATCGCATGGCGATTAGCCGAAGCTAGCAGTGTGAGTGACTTAACAATTTGAGCCAACTGTATGTGATGTGTATTTATAGCGGAATTGCTATACCACAAGCTGCGTAACACCCTGCATATATGCAGACGTATAGATCACAAGAGAAAAAGTTACGCGTGTCTCCTGTCAAGTCACTTGCGCAGCCACTGTGCACCTGTTAAGCGTGTCTCCTCTTGTCGAGACTTGCGAGCGCTTCATATTTTCCGTGATACATTACTAAGCACGTTCATCACTAAATGAGCCATGGTTATGGTGCTTTAACTAGTGCGTTACAACCTTTTATATATGAACTTGACGACTAATTACAGTGTATTGTTGATCATATGGCTCGGAAGGTTAAGCCCTGTCGCTCAGGCACCAAAATGCACTATCAATAAGTTGCCTTGGACAGTTAGATTTGGAACACCATAGATTTTATTTCCAAACTTCAGTATGTTTCAACATTCATAACGAAAGAAGCAATGCAATCATATCCAGGCCAGAAAAGTAACAAACATCTAGCCTAATATATGGAAATAAAGAGACAATCATGAAACAAAATCATATGAACGTCTTGAAGAACAACCATATGAAGTATTATCTGTATGAAGGCTACAACTCATCGTCGCAAAAAAGTACATGGCCAGAGATAACAAGAGGTCGGCCTGGAAAGCACAACCTGACCCTAGAACAACTAGATAACTGGAGATCTCTCTCCTCTTCACTGGGTGGTGGTCGTGGTGCCGATGATGTCCGAGTCACCTGAAGGTTGTGCATAATTGATCAGTACAAGATTCAGGGTGCCAAATCAAAATAGCTTGGAAGAGATTTAGATGTTAACGAACCAGGATCGATAATGCTGAGACAGCACACCCGGTAGTACTTTCCGCAGGCAGTTCCAAGATCAACATTGTCTGAAAGGCAAAAGGCATATTATTGACGTGCATTCCTAAATTGTGCAACAGCTGTTAGAATAGCAAAGCAATGAAATGCATAGTTCAAAAAGGAAAGAAATTATCTTACTTCCGTGGAAATGGTGCACGCTAATTTTTGCCAACATGGCATAGTACTCGATCTCTGACTTCCTAAGCGGAGGGCAGTTGTTTGCAAGGATAATCAGCTTCCCTGAACATAAGAACAAAATTCTTCCATTAGTATGCACAATCACAAGTCGAATGACTAAAGGAGATCAGTACAGCAATCATCCTGAAATCCTATGTATATATGAATGCAAAGAATACTGCAGTAGGGGATCCCTTATCTCATGAAACCAGTTCAAACAACATAACGTAGTAAGTAACGTTTTTGACAAATAACAAGTATCTCAACCTCCTATTGTACACCAGATATTAATATCTTGGAGAAGTCATAATAGAGAGGCTGTCGTTGCTCTAGGGCACTGCATTCATCTCCAGGGTGACAAAAAGAAGCCAAAGAGCCAAATTTCAGTCCCATTCTACTATTCAAAATCTTATCAGTATGAAGTACAAACAACAATAAATATCATTACATAAACACATAACACTGCAATAAAATTCCGGAAGTGCAAAGGGATGCCAAGAACCCAAACAGAAATGACATAGATGGGTAGCAAATGTCATCTTTCCATATAACACATAGAAGGACGTCATTAGAGCAAGCCAGAGAGGTAAATTTCAGCACCATTCTACAATCAGAAGACTCAAACACTAAAACAAGTACAGAGGGTATACAAGTTTCAATATGCAGAAATACAAAAATATACAATTTTTTAATCTTCCATTGCTCCCATATACAAAAGATAACCTGGAGAAAGCTTACGAAAGAGGGTGTCAATGTTCTAGGTCGCTGAATTAATCATCAAGGCAGCTTAAGCAAGCCAAGGGGGTAAACTTCAGACCCATTCCACAACCGAAAACCTCAAGTTGAAAGTAACTTCTAATGTACGACACGATCCACCTCATAATGCAAACAGTATTAGCAAACGAAAATGTCACAACCTCCCATTATCCACTAGACATTGAAGAGGTCTTGGAGAAGTGTTGATCAAGAGGTTGTTAGTTCTAGGGCGCTGTATTCATCTCTAAGGCACAGCCGAAGCAAGCCAATGAGGTAAACTTCAGTCCCATTCAAGGAATTAATATTTCAGCACTAGGAAAACTACGGTAGGTATCATTACCACAATTAATCGATAGCCACAGAAGAAACGTTAACTCCAGCACTAAAGTTAACACGCAGATCCGTAAGCAGATTGATTTCGACAAGCTAATCACGCCTCGAGCAACAATAAGTAGAATAAATTCTAAGCCACTACACTCCATCGATCCGGCATACGAACGAACTAAACAATCAGCCACACCTAATAAGGATCAAATCAACATTGAGAAAACAAAGCGTAGAACAGAGAGCCGATCCGTACCCTTGGAGTTGCGCAGCGTCTTGAGGACGGTCCTGTATCCGAGCGTGTACTTGCCGCTCTTCATCACGAGCTGCAGCTTGTTGTTGATGTTCTCCGAGGTCTTCTTCTGCAAAAGAGCGCATCGATCGAAAAAAACCAGTGAGAAAACCAGCGCATCAGCCGAAACAAAAAAAAACACTTCGAAATGGGCAGGGATCGGTTAGGGTTCGTACCGCCTTTTTGGTGGGAGCCATCGTTCCGGGCGGCCGCGGCTAACGAAGGGAGGCGGCGGCTTCGGGGTGGAGGCGGCGGCGCAACAAATGAAGGGCTCGCTAGGGTTTTAGCGAGACGACCTTTATAGGTGCGGCGGTGGAGACGAGATCGCATGGGCCTTCCTTGACCTAGTTGGGCCTTAATGGGCCTGGTCAAGCCCATCAAGTTACCGAATGGCTGACAAGGTGGGCCCGTGTTGTCATATAAATTGATCGTAAGTAAAATGCTGGTTGTTCTGAAGTCTCAGCTCATATCGCCTTTGATTGAGAAAAAACCTAGCACGAGCCGCACCGCCGCCACCGCCGCCGCCGTAGCAGCGATGAGGGCGTCGCGGGAGGAGATGAAGGGGGAGGCGAAGGGCAAGAGGAAGGTGCTGGACATCCTCGCGGGCTCCGACTCCGAAGACGACTCGGACGCCCCCGCCGAGGACGGCTCGAAGATCCAGATCAACGAGGAGTATGCGCGCCGCTTCGAGCACAACAAGCGGCGCGAGGCGCTGCAGCGCCGCGAGGAGCAGAAGAAGAAGGGCCTCATCCCCGAGTCCGACGGCGAGGACGACGACGAGTCCTCGTCGGATGAGGACGTCGCCGTCGCCGCCGCCTCCCGCCGCGTCGACCGGAAGATGCTTCAGGTCATACGCCGCATCCGCAGCGGCGACAGTGCCATCTTCAACAAGGAGGAGAAGGTGTACTCCTCGTCCGATGACGAGGGCGAGGATGGGCAGCCCAAGGAGGGGAAGGCTAAGAAGGAGCGGCCAATGTACCTCAAGGACGTGAACGCCCAGCACCTGATCGAGGAGGGCCCCGAGTTCGCGGCTCAGACTGGCCGCGGCAACAAGTACGACAGGATTGCTTACGACGACCGCCAGAGGGAGGGCCTGAAGGAGTTCCTTGAGGCAGAGAAGAAGGCGTTAGGCGATGCTGATGGCGAGGAGGACGATGATTTGTTCATGGAGAAGCAGGCTGATGGAGATGGTGGCGAGAGTGATGAGGATGAAGATGAGAAGCAGACGGAGGAGCTGGTGGGTGAGGTTTTTGGCAAGGATGAGGAGCTGGATGATGACGAGAAGTTCTTGAAGGATTACATCCTCAATAGGCCCTACCTTGAAACGGGGGTGGGCAATAATTTCTCTCTGGAGGATATCCAGGAGGAAGAGGCTGAGATCGAAAAGTGGGAGGAGTATGAGAAGAATTGTGCCCTCGCAAAGCATAATTTCCGGCATGAGGAGATGGCAGCGTCAGAGGCGACAGTGACTGATAGGGTAATCGGACACCCCCGTGTTATTGAGGGGTCAGTGAGGAAAAAGGAGAGCAGCAGGAAGAAGCAGCGGAAGAGCAAAGAGGAACGGAAAGCACAATTCAAGCAGGAGCAGGCAGAGGAGCTGAAGCATCTGAAGAATTTGAAGAAGAAAGAGATTGCTGAGAAGCTCGAGAAGATCCGGATGATCGCTGGAATTGAAGGGGATGCTGCTTGCAAGCTTGTTGCAGATGACCTGGAGGAGGATTTTGATCCAGAGGATTATGACAGGAAAATGCAGGAGATGTTTGATGAAAAGTACTATGGTGCTGATGAGGTTGATCCTGGGTTTGGAAGTGGGGACGATTTTGATTTGGACAAACCTGATTTTGACAAGGAAGATGAAATCCTTGAGCTACGTAAAGAGTGGGCTCTTCCTGATGAGGATGGATCTACTGCTACTGGTGAGAAAGCTATCAGCGACAAGAAGAAGAAGAAAAATAAGGAGCTTGCAGATGGTGGCGAGGCAGGTGAGAAAAGTAAAGGGAAGATCTCTCTCAAGGACAAGGTGGAGCTTGAGAAGGAGCTTGACGAGTACTATAAGCTAGACTACGAGGACACCATTGGGGATCTGAAGACTCGGTTCAGGTATAGGAAAGTTCAGCCAAACAATTATGGCCTGAAGACCAAGGAGATATTGCTAGCAGATGACAGGGATTTGAACCAATATGTTTCCATAAAGAAGCTAGCACCATATAGGGAGGATGAATGGCAGGTGACCCATCATATGAGGAAGAACAAAGATTTGATCCTTGGAGGAAAGCAGAATGACGATAAGAAGATCAAAGCTCACAAGAAATTCAAGTCTGAGGAAGGTCCTAATTCTGAAAAGCCAAGTAAAGATAAGCTGACATTTGACGAAGAAGAAACATATGCCAAGACAAAGTCAGGCAAGAAGGTCAAGAGATCTAGGTCCGAGGAAGACCCTAGTTCTGAAGAGACATATGCCAAGACAAAGTCAGAAGGCAAGAAGGTCAAGACTGGCAAGAGATCTAGGTCTGAGGAAGACCCTAGTTCTGAAGATTCAGAGAAAGACAAACAGGCAAGTGAACAAGAAGAAACAGATGCCAAGGGAAAGTCAACTAGAAGTAAACGGAGAAATGTTCGGAGGAAGGAGTTGCGTATTGCTCCGAGCAGACTGAAGGCATATGGGATGTCATAGATCCACAGGGTCACAAGAGCAATTGAGTTTTGGTTTCTAATGCACTTCTGTGCGTGTGTTATCCTAGTGGAAAAATCTGTTTGGAGCCATAAATATATTATTTAAGTAGGATATGTTTCTTCTGTTCTGGGAAGTTGCAAACCCAGTGTTATCCTAGTATAAACTTATTTGTCCCTGCAAGTTTTGAAGACAGTTGAGCGATATAATTATCTTAGCTTTGCAGCTACAGTTTTATTTCTTTGTGATTTCTGGATGATGGGTAACAGGAATGCTTATCTTTTATCTATATGGTAGTAGTGATACAGCCCTTTTTTCCTTGAGCAATTTCGGTTGCTTTTAAACATTTTACACTTCCTCTAGTAGTGCTTACCATCTTGTTTTGATAGATTGTCTAAACGCAATTTCTTTATCTTGGTTGACCTCGTTCTGCCTTATCGCGTGCTCACTCGTTCTGACCGCACGATCAAGATCTGACGGTCCGCGCGACCCCTCGCTCTGACATGTACGACCGACTCGCGTGCGCCTAGCAGTTAAGTGGCCGGGGACTCCCCATTTCCTTTCTTCTCCGGCGATTCTCCCCGTCGAGGCGTCGATCCGGGAGGTCGACGGGCTCTCGCGAGTCGATCGGACGGAGCGACCTCGGGGGCAGAGAGGGAGGGAGCCGGAGCAGTGCTGGAGAAGGAGAAAGGAGAGCGGCTCCGTCGCCGAGATAGTCATCCGAGGGTTTCGCTGCAGCATCTCCGGCAGTTCCAGCCAGGTAACCCCACTGATCTCTGCCCCATTGTGTTTCCTGCATCCTATGCTTGTATGTACGGCGTTTTTTTCGTGGTTAGTACCCGCAAATCATTTGGAGACGCCTTTTGTCGCCTCGCGATCCTGTTCGATGATGCTTGCTAGGGGATGGGGAGGCATCCCGTTCAGGGAGCACAGTTGTTGTTCAGGGAGCGTGATAGGTTGGGAGGATACGCTGTACGGGTGTAGATGTCATTTGTAGGTGTAATTTTTGGGGATTTTTTTAGGTAGCGGATTTTTCTGATTTGCCAATCCCATATGTAGTTTGCTATGCATCATACTAGTAGACGTGACTTGTTCAGACCTAGGTATCTTACTGGTAGCAGAAAATTGTTACTGTCATCAGCTGTAACAACATGTTTTAGATGTAAACTAGCAAAATGTTAGTGTTCTGATGTAATTCTTTTGATATATGTCATTTGCTAGGCATCCTATTAGCAGATTTGACTTGTTCAGGCCAAAATGTGAGTGTTCTGATGTAATTTTGTAGATAGATGTCATTTGCTATGCATCAGCTGTAGTAGTGCTGGGGAGTAGAGACTGTTTGCAGTACTGTTGTCCCGGGAGTACTGAAATTTGCTTAACTATATGCTTACTGAACTTTTGGCAAACTTTTGTCTTACTGAAAACTTTGGTGAACTGTGTGTTTACTGAAACTCGGTCAACTTTTTGAGCTTATTGAAATTTGGTTAACTTTTGTGCTTAATGCTTGGGTAACTTTTATGTCCACACTTCTTTTGTGTCCGCGTAAACTTGGTAACATTAAGTCTGATGCTTAATGTAAGTTTGATCTCGAAGTTGAAACCCATAGGCGTGCGAAGAATCACATCCGTAAAATTACACCATAACTAAAATGTAAGTTTGAATCCCACAGTTTTTGCAAACCATAAGCATGAACCATTTTTTCGATGTTTACTTCGAATGCCAGATGTAAGGTTGTTTTTTGCAGTTGCAATACGTGAGCCGGATCCCCATTTTTTATTTTTTTAATGTAAGTCTGATGCTAAATCTCATTTTGATCTCGAAGTTGAAACTGATACACATGCTAAGAATCACAACCATAAAATTACACCATAGCTAAAATGTTAGTTTGAAATATGCAGTAGAAATCCAAAAAACATGTTAAGAATCTTGCTGTGTTGCTTTTCTATATCCATCTCCAAATTTTCGTCACTGTGTAGTGTCTACCTGCCTGTTTTTTCAATAATAGAGTAGTAATAATTACTTCTAGACCCTATCATCTAGTACTATCTTCAATTCTTGATAGCAATTCTGCAAGATTGTTGGTGTCGCCGCTCATATAGGCCCAATCAAGCTAATTACATATCCGAACTGAGAAAACATCTATGGTTGAGCCCGCCCAGCACCGCTGCCTACAAGCCGCTCGTGGATTGCGGCGGCGCGTCGCGGCGCGGTGGGGCGTCGAAGCACAACCCTTTGAGCCTCTTGGTCGATGACTGGTGTTCGGCGCTGGCACACTTTTCTGGGCTCTCCGCCTTACGTTTCCCCATGCTGCCGGCCCGGTGACGACGTCGAGTTGATCATGCTTTTATTGTATTTTTTGTAAGACAATACGCACATTTCACATGATTTTTCAAATCAGTTCATGTTTGACAAGAAAAGGTTCAACTCTTTTTACATCTAAATTCATGATCAAGCACTCAATTTTCTGAAAAACAACACTTTTTCTGGGATGTAAATATAATACTTCATTCAATCTCACGGTAGTAGATGCTCTCATGATCTACACTGTGTTATGCAACTCCACATGATCTCATGATCTGCACTGTGTATCATCTAAAAAATACACTATTCAATCGAACCAGAATGTATAGATCATGAGAGCATCTACTACCACGAGATTGCATAACACAGTGTAGATCATGACAAGCTGCACTCATGTTTATTTACATCTATTGCATAAAAAAATCCTAATGCAAATCCCTGGTTATGCAACTTTACATCTACGGATCTACCTGAGAGAAAAATCCCAGGATGTTTTCTCAGATCATGGAGGAAAACAGCGCCGCCTCCGTGATTCTAATAGCATGGCAATGTATGGAGTTTTTGAAACGAAACCCTTCTTGTGTTGGCCGCACTTCACCGTCGCTACCACTTTCTGCACTAGATAAGGTCTGACCAGTTGTTGGCGCCTCTGTAGGCATAGTACCTTCCGTGTCCAAATTTACACCCCCTCATGACCTTGTGGACCAGCGACACCATCAATATCATCATCAGGTGGATTGCGGCAAAACCTTCAGCATCCATTGGCTTGTACACTGCAAATATAGGGGAGCAAGCTAGGATGTTAAAACTACACTATTCAATCGAACCAGGAAAATATATGAACATGACAAGCTAGCAAAATGTGTTAGCATTTTTTCTCTTTAATTTATTTATTTACAACAGTTCCTTTGTCTCATTTTGTTTGCAAACTGCCGGCAATACTTGCTGGTAACACTTCTTTCATCCTTGACATTCAAATGCAGGTTCAAGAAATTATTTGTCAGACCAGCAGTTACATACTGAGAGAAAATGTAAGTTGCTCAAAAAATAAAGCTCTTACTTTACTTGCTGTTAATGGGATACAAGTTAAAACCTTTTACTTGCTGCAAATAGTACTACTGAGACCAACCTACATGTTCTTTCAGCAGTTTAAGTAAAGTTCTTTTTTAGTTGATCCTAGTAACTACATGAAAAGTAACTACGTGCAAAGTCTTTAGTTTCTGGAATTCTACTTCCTCTAGTCACATGAAAAGTATCTGGTTTCATTTTTCAGTAATTCACAGCAATTTTACAGCAATTGTGTATTCTTTGTCTCTTGGAATTTTACATCGTTCCTCTTCTAAGATAATTTATGCGTCCTAGGTAGTTTTTGTTCCTGCCATAAAAAATACATATGCTTGGTGACAATTAGTTACGATGTGTGTCCAGTATTAAGCTGTCAGCTCATAGCTCTCACAAAACGTGACAATTGTTCATTTTCACTTCCTTTGTCGGAATCTTACATCGTGTGTCTTATAATTTTACTTACTGAAACTAACTTGTTTTATATGACAGCAAGTAAACTGCCGAAGAACTTGGTAACATGATGGGATACGATGTGTACTATAACATGCTATGAATATTACAATCTACGTTTTCTGAAAGTATTTTATGTAAAACATTTCACACCAAAACTGTAAATTCATTGTCAAGCCATCTAATTGGCAATGAAAATCCCAGGATTTCTTACACCACGCAGTTTTCTGCAGCAAAGGCACAAGTTTTATAAATTGCTGCCTGGTTGTATTGCATCTAGTTGACAAGAATAGCACCGGAACCTATTTCAATTTCTTACATAGCACAGTTTTTGAAAGCACATCCACACGATTTTGACAACAAATTATGTCTATACCATTACAGGGATGTAAATTAGGAACATGGACGGTGGTGTTGATGAAGAAAGGACTGGACAAGCAGATGGTGGAAAGAAAGAGATGATGGAGTATGCACGAACTTACATCTGCTTTTTGAAACTTCTACCAGCTGAAACCTTTTGATCCTTTTTTGGTGAAGATTATACTTCCTGATGGAGATGCAATTTCGTATCTGTGTGCTATTTCTGGACAGACATCTGGGATTTGGATGTAAAGTTTTCGATGTGTTCTGTTTTGTTTCTTGCAACCTGGGGAGTGTGGGGCGAGAGGGAGGATAGAAGGGATCCTCGGTACTGATTTTTGCAGGGATGTAAATCGATGTGATTTATTGGGGTTGTTAGGGCTAGGGTTCCTCATCCGCGGATATGGTGCAGCGTTGGGGAAGAAATCCGCGCCTGGGCCTCGCGTCCGCGCGTTCTGGGGCGCGCGCGGGATGGCTTTCCTTTTCTGTCGTGGGGCGCTGGTCCTTTCCGTTTATGGGTTTGTCGGACTGAGCTCGTTGTAAGGCAGATCGTGGTCGACCACGATCTAGCAACGTCCTTGTCTAAATCTGGCAGCATTATTCATGTGAATGCCATCTTCATTTGCTTAGTATAGTAGCTGTGACAGTTGCCCATTTTTATGTACAGTATAAACTGTGAGTAGTCAGATCAGATCTCCGGTTCTAGGGCACACTGAGTGAAGAAATTTATATGAATAATGTAAGACAATGCAGTAAACTAAAACCTGGTTGGGCCTGACAGAGTAAAGACCAAATCAAAGTAGCCTTAGAGCAGTGGCAACCAGGTCAACACAAATATTCTTTTGGCCTGGCGTCTTCGTCTTATACCTGTTTTCTCTATTCTTTGTCATCTTGCCCTCTGCACGAAAAAGAAAGTACTTGGTGAGTTTATTCCCTTTTGTTGGTTGTTGCACATGTCCCTCTCTTGTGTCGTCACTGTCTTCAACACCCCAACGTTAATTCTCACAGAGGAACTGTTTATATAATACACGTTCCTTTCTGTTCCCAACTACTGTTTCCAGTTCGTTCCCCTGCTGTTCCCCAATCCTTCTTCCCAGAGACCTTTGATACAATCTGTTCATCCTGCAGTAGTACTTACCCTTCTGATTTCTTGTGTGGAACAGGGTAGATTTGTACCGGTTTACTGCCGGTTTTGGTTGCAATAGGCTTCATACCTGTATTTGTTTCCTTCAGTTATTAGGTTCCCTAGTCAAACAACCAGTTGAAGCTACTCTTGCTGCTGCGCAATGTCCACGACCGAAAGCAGGAAGCTGTCGGACGACTATGATGTCGTGGATGTCCTCGGCCGAGGCGGGTTCTCGATAGTGAGAAGAGGAGTAAGCAAGTCCGAAGAAAACACCCAGGTCGCGATAAAGACTCTCCGAAGGCTCGGTCCAGCGACGAAGGGGATGCAGCAAGGGTCAAAGGGCGCGCCGAGCTCGGGCCTCCCGATGTGGAAGCAGGTATCCATCTCCGACGCCTTGCTCACTAACGAGATACTTGTCATGAGGAGGATAGTGGAGAACGTCGCGCCGCATCCAAATGTTATCAGCCTGCATGATGTGTATGAGGATGCGAATGGCGTGCACCTTGTCCTCGAGCTGTGCTCTGGCGGTGAGCTGTTTGACAGGATTATAGGGCGTGACCGGTACTCGGAGTTCGATGCCGCTGCTATCATTCGGCAGATCGCTGGTGGGTTGAAAGCTCTTCATAAGGCAAACATCATACATAGAGACTTGAAGCCGGAGAATTGCCTGTTCACGGACAGAAAAGAAGATTCCACGTTGAAGATCATGGATTTTGGTTTGAGTTCTGTAGAGGATTTCAGTGACCCAATCGTGGCGTTGTTTGGGTCGATAGATTATGTTTCGCCAGAAGCACTCTCCAGGCAAGAGGTTTCGGTTGCGAGTGATATGTGGTCTGTTGGGGTGATCCTGTATATTCTTTTATCTGGGTATGTTGGTCATCCTTGTGATAATTCTCTTGGCTTGATTTCTGCATCATATTCCTCAGGCCCTGATTTCTATTCTTCAGATGCCCACCATTCCACGCTCCAACTAATGTAGAAAAACATCAAAGGATTCTCCAAGTAAGTATTCATCTGAACTAGCATTTGGAGAAAATGTTCTGCAATGGTGAAGAAATTGGTTTTGAATTTTCTTGCGATTAATATCTCCCATGTTTCCACCTTTTTAGCATTTCTTATAGCAGCTATGACAGTAACTTTAGTGGGAGATGGTCTTAAATCAATTTATCTGCATGTTTTTCTGTTTGCTTATGAAACAAGATTATTGTGCCCATGAATTAACTGATCTCCATAGACTGTATGATGTATGCTCTTCCAGTATATTTTTTTCAGTATAAATTAGGGGCAAGGCATAGGTTTATGATTCAGTCTCTAATGTCAGCATGAGTGTCCACCTTCTGCCGGGTGGTTTGGAGCAACTGTCCTTGCAGTGTAGAAACATTGCTGCCAATCATTGCTGATTTTTTTTTCTGTTTGTTGTTGCCACTTTAATTTCAATTTGTCTTATCTGACTTCTAGTTCCAAAGTTCCAAATTGAGATGTTTAAGTCAATAGCTAACTGGAGATTCCTTAAGGGTACAAACAAAATATTTTATTACATACAATCCACAAGAATAAAACAAATATGGCCCATCGTGGATGCGGGGTTAATTGGAGCTTGTGTCATAAACCACTCCAGTAAGGAATTGGCACCTCTTATCTTTGAAGATTTGAGGCCCCAGTACTAATAGGGTGTCTTTGAACAGCTTGAACACTTTAGTGTCGACACAAATACTCCTGATTGATTACTTACTTGCTTCAACAAAGAAGCCACCAATCTTGCATTAGTCAGGTCTAAATCTAATGTCATTTATTTGCTGTGCTTCATTCAGGGTGAATTCAGCTTTGATGAGCATACATGGAAAACGATAACTTCATCAGCCAAAGAGTTGATTTCCAGTCTTCTTTCCGTTGAACCTTACAAAAGGCCCACTGCGGCTGATGTATGTCTCGTGCTCCTTTTTCCACTTCTTCGCACTTGACTTGATAATATAACTCAATTAACTGTTGGTCCATTTATGATGACAACCCAGCTTTTGATGCATCCTTGGGTGATAGGAGACTGCGCCAAGCAAGATCGTATGGATGCAGAGGTCGTCTCAAAACTGCAAAGGTTCAATGCTAGAAGGAAATTGCGGGCTGCAGCAATAGCCAGCGTCCTGAGCAGCAAAGTGGCATTGAGGACAAAAAGGCTTAGGAGTCTTTTAGGAACCCATGACCTTAGCTCGGAAGAGCTAGATAATCTCCGGCTTCATTTTGCACGGATGTGAGTATACATACAAGCTTGTCCAATCTTCAAAATGTTGTTTACTACTTGAACATTGGTAACAACATTGCTCATTTAGTGAGAAAATGAACGCAGTAGTTGTTCAATTATTTTGGTAATCTGAATATATTATCTCAAAAACTATTTTAAGCACCAAATATGTCTTTTTTTACTAGATAAATGCATACATATTGTTGAATGGGATCTAATGTATTGCTTTTTTTATCAAGCAATGCTCATTCCGTAAACTAGTAAAGGACAGACTGGAGTAGCATTTCTTTTCTTCGCCATCAAAGTATCAATAGTTACAATCCCAAAAGCTTCATATTTCTGGAATCTGTATTTGCTACCTGCTTATTTTTTTTTGTTCCAAACTTCCATTCACTATTTATTGACAAAGTGGCCCTGGTGCAGATGTGCGGACGGAGAGAACGCCACGCTTACAGAATTCGAGCAGGTGCTGAAGGCGATGAAGATGCACTCGCTAATCCCTCTAGCTCCACGTGTGTTTGATTTGTTTGACAACAACCGTGACGGAACCGTGGACATGAGGGAGATCCTCTGCGGGCTGTCCAGCCTGAGGAACTCGCATGGCGATGATGCTCTGCGGCTCTGCTTCCAGGTAATACCCAAAACCACACTCTATTGGAGAGGCATGGTTCTCGTGATTATCCTACAGACTGCGGTGGCAATGCAACACATGCTGACGTTTGGTTTCGGCAGATTCCTAAACTGTCACAAGAGGTTACTTATGCATCATCTAACCATAATAAGCACAATGAAACACATTTCAGATGTACGACGCTGACCGGTCGGGCTGCATCAGCAAGGAAGAGCTGGCGTCGATGCTCCGGGTAAGGGGGGGATTCAGTCTAACCTCTGCCATACCAAGCATTCTTCATTTATTTTTTTGAACACCTAAGCATTCTTCAGGATTCTGTTAAGACGTTGACAAAGCTGTTGTTCTGAAACTTGTGAAAATTGCTAGGCCCTGCCGGAAGATTGCCTTCCGGGCGACATCGCGGAGCCCGGGAAGCTGGACGAGATGTTCGACCAGATGGACGCCAATGGCGACGGCGAGATCACCTTCGACGAGTTCAAAGCTGCGATGCAGAAGGACAGCTCCCTCCAGGACGTGGTCCTCTCCTCCCTCCGCCCCACCGGGCAGTGCCCTCCTTCAAATTGAACATGTAGATGATGAACGAAACAAAACAAAAAGCCTCTTGTGTCTGTCTGAATCTCATTTTCTTGCCAATGAATGAATGAATGCCCTGTGGCCAACTCGTGAATTTTTACTTCTGCCAAACTTTGTGTTGTGATGTGATGTGATAATTTTGGTCACAGCAAGTCGATCAGCAAGAACGCAACGGCTCCAAAGCTATAATAGCTACAGTATCTAGCGACTGACACATCCATGATCCATCCACCCATGCCTACCAATCAGCATTACCCAAAACGGAAAGGATTCGTTCGCATTTCAAAGTTTAAAACTGAGTGAAAGGCACCGGAGGTCACGAAGTTGCGCAGAAAGGAAGTATTGGTCACCAAGTTGTGAAACGTTAATTCTTGATCACCAAGTTGTGAATTTGCCAAACTTTGGTCACTCCGTCAAAACGGACGTTAATTTGGTGACGTGGCAGTCTATTTTTTGCAAAAAAAAAACCTTTAAATTTTGTGTCTTCCAATTGCTAGGTCCTTTGATTTTATTCCTTTCTAGAGAAAGTCAACGCTGCCATGGTGGTCGTGCAAACAGAGAAAAAAAAATCTGAAGCAGTTTGTGCTAGTTGAGGTCGGCCATGGTAGTCGTGCAAACAGAGAAAAAAAATCTGGAGCAGTTCGTGCTAGTGAGTAGTGTCATTGCGAACAGAGGAAGAACAGGGAAAGAATAATCAATTCCTTCAAAAGAAAGAATCTGTGGGGAAGAGGAAAAAAAGGATCTACATGCGCGCTGAAGATAAAAAAGGACTTGGGACTGGCCGCACCGGCGCCGTGCCCGCGATCCAGCGCTCACAGCGGTCAGGGGATAGGAGGAGCAACCCTGCTCCCTGCTGCACAGCAGCACACAGACGGCAGTTCGAGGACGGACGGCCGGCACCAGCGGCCGGCGCTAATCGCGGCCGCGCGCCGCCGCGCTAATCTCCACGGGTGCAGGCGGAACTTGCCGTGGAGCTGCGCGAGGCGCTCCTCTGCGGCGGCGAGGAGCTTGCCGGTGATGGGCTTCTTGAGCTTGCCGCCACCATGGGATCTCCGAGGCGGCATCTCCGGATCGGGCTTAGTGGCGGCGGGGGAGGCCTCCTGCGGGGGCTGTGAGGGGAGGGGATCGGTGGAATCAGTCACGACAGTGGAGGATTAGTGAGGCGCTGCTGTGGGGAACGCGGAACGCCGCTCGCCCACGTCCTCGGCACCGTCGCACACGGCCTCGCCGCACATGGCCTCGCCGCTGCTAGTCCTTGCCGCGGAAGATCTCCTTGTCTTCATGCCGACGAGGACAGTTGGTGCGCATCCCGGCCGGCTTGCACGGCATCGCGGCGCGCCTGATGAGCAGCCGGGCCGGCGAGAGCAGCAGCGCGGCCATCCACCGCAAGCGACATGCGTCAGCGTCTTTCTCCTGGGCAAAAATAAATGGGAAAATCTAACCAAAGGCGCCGCTGTCTCGTCTCGTCCAGCGGCGGCTCGCTGAGATTCGTGCGAAAGAATCGCACCCTCGCGCACTCGCACCGTTTCGTCCTCCCGTGTCGCGCACCGCCCGGTCGGTTTTGTCTCTGCGCGGATAAGGTTGTGGTGGGTCCCGTTTGTCAGTGTAACATCTAAAATAACGGTGTACACCGAGTTTGAATTTGGGGAGTCGTGCGTGTAGTGGGGATTAATTTCAGGTTTTTTTTGCCCGTAATCTCATTACCGTTCCTCACCTTCTCTCTCCCCTCGCTCTCGCCGCTCCGGGCGATTCGCTGGCGATTCGCCGCTGCGAGCGGCGTGCTGCGGTTCCTCGGCGACCGGCTACCGCGCGCTTGCTTCTCCGGTGTGTGGTGAGTCTTCCGCCGCCGCTTGTTTTCCCATTTCTCTCTCGTTCGTCGGCTGGGGCAGGGGATGGGTTGGCTGGGGCACGACGCGGAGGCGGTCGGCGGCGTCGCGCAGATGGCCCATGAGCTTGGCCCGGAGATCCTCGATCCCGTCGGCGCACGGCTACTCGCCGCCCCCGCCGGCGCTCCTGCGGTGGGGTCGAGGCTGGCGCGCCCACGGCTCGAGGTGGTACGCGGCTCGCGGCTTGACCCTCGGATCTGCCGTCGCCGCGGGTGGGCGAGTTCTCGAGGGGATTGTGAGAGACTGAGAGGCGAGAGGGGAGGCGGAGGAGGTTTTGAGGGCAGGGCGGAGACGGGGTCTCCCTCGCTCGTGTTTTGTTACGGTCGCGACGCAATGTGGTGGTGGTGTGAGCTTGCGATTTGCCGTTCGTCGCCTTCGCGCATCCTTATGCTGTTTCTCCGTCAGTGAGCGTCCTCGTTGTTCTGCTGTTAGTACATGTTCATAGGTTGTTCAAGGGTGGCCGGATCTAAAATCGGGAGAGCGGGTGCGATGATCTATTTGTAGGCGTGTTTTTAGTCGTTTCCTATGCAGGTGTTGATTTAGTTAGGTTTTTAGTTTGCTTGTGTCGTTTTTCGGCGATTAGGGTTTTTAGGTGTGTTGTTCGCTTTGTGCTGCCGATTTTGTGGTTGTTGCTTTAGTTAGGTTTTTAGTTTAGAAACAGCTTCTGTCGTCGAGCCCCGTTCCTATGCAGGTGGTGTTTGTACTAGGCATTACTTATTGCATGCTTAAATTCCATTTGTTAATCCCATTTTGGGGTAGTGCTGCTGTTGTTTTTGGTGTGTGCTTCATTTTGCAGCACAAGCAGTGTGAAATGTACCAGCAATTTGCTAGAATAGGCTGGGTTTTTTTGTGTATTCATCCTGCTGATTGTAGTGTATTAGTGCTATGGTGTTGTTTGTTGTTTGTCCTGATAGCTACCAGCAATGTTATTTAACTTGTCAGTAGCTTTGTTTATATATGATATCTTAGCCTGGTCGAACATGTTGTCTTGTTTGTTTTTTGTTTTAGCTCCTAATTTTTAACCTGGTAGTTATGATCAATTAACTTGATATATTTCCTTGAAACAACCTGATAGCTAACTTGTTTTTGAATCTGGTGGCTTGTGTGTTTTTGGTTAGCTTTGCTTTTTTTCTAACCTGCTAGGTATGATCAATTAACTTGATATATTACTTGAAACAACCTGATAGCTAACTTGCTTTGAATCTGGTGGCTTGCTGTTTTTTTGTTTAGATTTGCTAATTTTTTAACCTGGTATGTATGATCATTTAACTTGTTATATTCGTTCAAATAACCTGATAGCTAACTTTGCTTTTGAATCTGGTGGTTTGATGTTTTTTGAACCTGGTGGTATTTTATTGGTGTATCTTTTTTTTGGGCCTTGTTCATGGTATTGGTTATGTTTTTGCTACTTGCTAATTTAATGTAGCTTTGCATGATCTATTTTAATTTGTGCTTCTGTTTCTATCAAGTTGTACACATGATGAATATGGTTCTGTTTTGCTAAACAGGTTTAGTGCGATGGCTAGGAGGAAGGGCAGCCGTAATAAAGCAGGTGGTGATGTGAAAGCAAAAGCCATAAAGAAAAGGCGTGAGGTGAGTTGTTTCCCTTGTTGCTTACCTTTGTTTTCTTGGTGGGAATACTAGTGTAGTTGTCAAGTTGGTGCAAATGCACTGATGTAGTTTCATTTTGTGGGTTAGTGTTGCAGTGAATTTTTTGGGCAGTGATTTTAGATAGTTTCATTAGTTAGAGTATATAATGTGGTGAGCATATTTAATTTACTTGGATTCTCAAACTGAATATTTTTGGGTTACTACAAGCAGTGATTTTTAGATTTTTCTGAACTATTGTTTTTCTAATTTGGTAACTACAAGCAATTAATTTGCTAGCTAGCACTGATATAATTGATAACAAGTGTAGTTGTAAATGGTGTGTTGGGACTAGTGTGCATAAATGTTCTGATGTAGTCATGTTTTTATGGCTTAGGTTGCACCAACATTTTTTGTCGAACTGAATTTTTGGAGTAACCAGTTTTGGGGAATTACTTCTGTGTTGTGTACCCCTTTTTTTGGAATTTACCGGAATCGATGATTGAACTAATTGATAACCAGAGTAACTGTGAATGTGTGGTGGGGTGAGTGGTGGAGGGAGCGGGGTTTAAATGTACTGGTGCAGTTGTGATTTTGGCTTAGATTGGAGATATCTGTTAGCAACTAATGCGTCACCATTGTTTATTAATTTGGTCTCTAGCACTGAAATATGTTGTAGCTTGCACTTGATAATATGGTAACCAGTCATTTTTTTATGTTTCAGGCTACTCGTGTCGACAAGAATAGGGCTTCTCCATATGCTGTCACGCAGCTCTATGCCAGTCTGACCAAAGATCAGCGTGATGCCATAGTTGCTATGGGGCAACGATCTTTCCTGAATATCAAGTGTAATTCCCTCCACAACCCACTGAACAGTTGGTTTGTCAGGTGCTATGATCCAAAGAGGAGATGAGGAAGCTGTTCCCCTATAAGTGGGCTACTGCCTCTTTCAACGAGTCGAAGAATTGGAGGTGGCATCTTGACAACAACAAAATGTGAGGTAAACACACATGCCACAAAAGGAGTACATTTTAAAACATGAATACAGAATATGTATTACACAATCAGGTGTCAATTAACTTAGGATCACAATAAGAATTTTTTTGGGGTTGACTTGTCTGGTCTCTATGTTGTTTTTTGTTCTACATCCGGTAGCTCCCCTCTTTGCAAGCAAGTCCTGTAGTCGTGAGACGTTGACCCACATTGCTTGCAGGTCCTGACCTCTTTTGGGTTTATGTTCAATGGGTTCTGGAAAGCATGTTTCCTTTTCCTTCCTTTTGTGTTTGATTTCCGTGGATCACGGATGTCTGGAGCCTGCGATGAATCAGAATCTGCTTGCATGTTAGGAACTGGATAGCCATCTTGGTTTGATTCACTTGTAGGGCCAATGGGGCCAGGAGCTGTGTTTTTGGAAGACCTTGTTGCAGCAGCTTTAGTCGAGTGCCTCCTAGGAGCTGCTTGTGGTCCTGATGCTGCTCGTCTCGTTGGAGCACTTGTTGTAGGATTTGTAGCCGGAGGCGGTCCATTTGGAGCAGTAAGCGGATCACTTGCAGCAGTGTGAGCATTTGCAGCAGCAGTAGCCTTCTTTGCCCTTTTTGCTGCCTCCCGCTTGAGATCAGCCAAGTCTTTCTTCAAACCTTTTAAGTGTGTCTTGACTAGCCTCCTGCCGTCTTCTGATTGGTTTCCTTGGATTGCTAGAGTCTTAAAATCCGCGCACATCAGCGCCAGCGACATCAGCTTTTTTGATTCCTCTGGCATTACAGCTGGTCTACCTGGTCCTTCTTCGACCAAGTCTTCATCCGCATCCCATGTCCACCTTTTCAGAATGTAGGCATCAGGCATCTCCACTACACCAAGCTGTGTCATTGCCTGCATTTTGTTCCAAAATAGAGAAAAAGTTAGTGTTTATGGTCCTTTTTTTTAATTATAGTGTATGCATGGTAACTGAGCACTACTAATCTGTCAACTATGTTGGTTTTAACATGGCAACTAGATTTTATGTTGAAACTTTTTTTACTGGTTGCTGGGCAGTATCAATTAGGTAACTGTGTAGTATTAACCTGGTAGCTGGGTAGTATGAATTAGGTAACTGTGTAGTATTAAGCTGGCATGGTTCCTTACCCTTAGTATGTGGCAGCAGACGATACCGTCTCTCTCAAATTTGCAGCACGCGCATCTGTACTCCTTGTTCTCAGGATCTGCATAAATTTCATATGTGCGGTTGTAGTAGTTTGGCACATATTTCGTTATGCACTCAGCCTGATACGTCTTCTCGCCTGTTTGGTGTATGTTGTATGAATATACTGACTGCATTTTAGACTGGAAACGGTTATGTATTTTGCGCGTGTACACCTTGGACAACTGGTTCTCTATGGGGTGGTAGCAAAATGCACGAGCCGTTGATACTGCACTGTCCACTTCCTCCTTGTTTTCAGACTTCATTATCTTTGCTTGGATTTCAGAGTATTGGTGAACAAATTCGAGAACAGAATTGGTTGGTTTCACATATTTCTTTAGGACAGCATTGAAGCCTTCACTCCGTTGAGTTGTTTGCATGAAAGGGTAGAAGTTCTTCATGAAGTAGGCTGGCACCCAGTAGCTTCTTTTGTCATACAAATCTGCTAGTCTTTTATGCCCTTGAACACCGTACTTGTTGATCATGTCATTCCATTTTGTTTCAAATTCTTGCGGTGATAAGCTGCTGTTCAAGCAGTCATTGAATGCTTGCCGAAGTTGCTCATTTTTGCGAAGGAATGGCCCAATATCTTCTGCTACCTTCTCAACAATGTGCCACCTGCAATTTCGATGGCTTGCATTTGGGAAGACCTTGTCGATTCCTGCTCGCATCCCAAAGTCTTGATCTGTGATGATATTTAGTGGCGCCAATCCATCCATAGCCTCTAGAAATGCCTCGAAGAGCCAAATAAAATTTGCGCTTAGCTCCTGCCTCAGAAGGCCACACCCAAACTGAATTGATATACCGTGGTTATCTATCCCGATGAATGGCGCGCACGGCATTTGGTAGGCGTTTGTCAGGTATGTGGTGTCAAACGACACACAGTCATGGAACCTTTTGTAGGCTCTTCTGGCTACACCTTCAACCCAATACAGATTCACCACCCTTTTCTCCTCATCAACTGACATTTTGTAGAAGAAGTCCGGGTCAGTTTTCTTCATCAACTCAAAGTATGCCCTTGTGTCTTGCATGTCCGTCCATTTGTTCTCAGCCCGAAGTGAGGATCTGAAGTTGGCCACATCTTTCGTGGTGTATCCTAGGCCGTCAAGTGAAGCGTGCAACTTCGTCATGATCTGCATCTGCCTGCTCGTCTCCAGGTTGCACGAATGCAGCAGAGTAATGAATTCCTTATCTTCTTCAGGGATATCTCTGTGACCTCTTAAGAAACCTGTCAGTGACCACTTTTTGATGAGTGGGTGGTTGTGGTCGTCACTGAAGTCTGTCACAAGCCAGCTACCATCTCTGAATTTCATGGACATATGAGCCGGGCAGTTAGTTCTTGGATGTGTGTTCCTCTTTCTTTCAGGCACAACTGGTTTCGGGTTCTGCGTGTCCTCTTTCTTTTTTGGCGGATGCCCTGCCCTGGTGCACACAATGCCTGCTCTAATGAATTCCCCTGTAACTTCAGATGGTTTCCTGTAGTCATATCGTATGTCGAAGCCTTTCCTTCTTGCATACCTCCTGTAGTGTCTCTCTGCTTCCTCTAGTGTGTCAAACCTCATGTGGGGCGCTGGAGGTTGCGGTGTCGACATTGCTTCTGTTGCGCCGTCGTTTGTGTTGCTCCCTTCAGCTCTGGGCGTATGAGTACTAGATGCAGCGTGGGTAGTCTCCATCTCAATAGTAGCTTCTGGTCCCAACTCCAAACCTTGTCCATCAGCACCAGTAGTTGCATTTCCTATAGTTAATAGCATGCAAATAGAGTTTGTGTAAGTAACTGTTCAAATAATAGGTGGTATCTGCTATCAAATAATGTGGTAGCTCCTAATAAACTACTTGGTAAAAGCAAATAAGTATTCTGGTAGCTAGAACAGTCTAAACCTGCTTTGTTATGTCTTTACTGCTAGCTAGCATGAATGAACATGGCATCTGTTCTCAGCTATTCTGATATGTATTACAAATTAATATGGTAGCTAGTATTTTTCCATCTAATATCTACTGCCAGTGATTCAACAAGCAATTATTTAACCTGGTAGCTAGCATCAATGAAATTGGTATTGTCATTCAAAATACACGGTAGCTAGCACATAATATACTTTTGCATTGATTTGAAACGTGTACATAGCATTTTTTTTAGAACTAAGTTGATTCTGGTAGTAACCAAGAAGTAAATTGATATCTAGGATTCAACAATTTTTGGCAACCATTGGTGTATCTGATACCTTGGTTGGTTGACATAATATTGCCAGAAATGGCAACGTTTTGTGCACCGATTGCTCTGTCTATATCCATCTCTTTTTACCTGCAGACATGAATTGTGAAACCATGTTAGTTTTGCTAACTCAAGCATTCTATGTTTTTTTTTCATGCAACAGGATGTGAATGGAGATGTTTTGGATTCTTCTGTCATTAAAGAGTTGATGCCATTATGTTTTTTCTGGCTGTGATTGAAGAACCAAGCCTATGCTTTTTATGACTATGACTCTGCATGCATATAAGCCTGTATGAGTAACAGAGGCAAGTTTGCACCTGCATGTCCTTTATGCTACCATGCTTTGTGGAGTAGCTACCTATGTGTAGAAGTATCTGTAATCTCCACTAGCTAGTGGTACTCTAAATTTGCTTGATTCCTATGGGAGCAGCAAAAACATGCATGATTTTTGTCTTGCTGAATGTGACACTGCAAAGAATCATGGAATTCTTGTGTTTGCTACCATGCTTTTGGAGCTGCCTAGCTACCTGTTTTGTGCAACCTAGCTACCTGTTTGAATGATGGAATACATGGATGTGCTTCCTACGATTTGTGTCATGTCTTGTGATTCCTACGGGAACAGCAATTGTTCTTCAATTTTTGTCTGGATTTTGTGTTTTGATCTTGAGGAAGAGAAGCAGCAGTAGATGTGGTACTAACCTGATATTGCTCCAGAATTCTTTCCTGTGATTTTTCTCTCCAAATTCGAGTTTTTATTGATCGCACAGGCAGAGCGCCGTCAATGGTAGCTGTGGCCTGGAGCGATTTCTTCGATCGCCCAGGCAGAGCGCCGTGATCGGCGGCGGCTGTCTGGAGCTGGGGAGATGAGATGGCTCGTATTTATTAGGTCAGGCTAAGCCTGCGAAACGGCCGAGCGACGGCCCAGGAAGAAGCAAAACGTTGCCCAGCGACGGCCCAGCGACGGCGCGCGAAACCCGTCTCGCGCTTGCGCGCCTCCGCGCGCGCGCGCTCGGGCGGGAGTTCGATTTTTCGGACGGACGCGCGGAATCGGGCGCGGGAGCTAGATTTTTTCGGTCGGACGCGCTGAGTGGTGGACCGCCGCTTGGGACGACACGGGAGCGGCGCCGCTCCATAGTCCTGTCCAAAATAAATATCAAAAATAAATATTGAAAAGGACCTAACAATCAGAAAAAACAAAATTTAAAGGGTTTTTTTGTAAAAAAACAGACTGCCACGTCACCAAATTAACGTCCGTTTTGACGGAGTGACCAAAGTTTGGCAAATTCACAACTTGGTGATCAAGAATTGACGTTTCGCAACTTGGTGACCAATACTTTCTTTCTGCGCAACTTCGTGACCTCCGGTGCCTTTCACTCTTTAAAACTCCACCCACCGTTTCACTCACTTCACACACATTCACTCACAACTGCTACAGGAACTGACAGAGCTCTCTCCCTTATCCTCTCGCTACAGTACCCAGGAGGCGAAAGGGAGGCGCTCTCGAGTTTCGTTTCCGTCGTCGGCCAGGGCGGTGGTTCCTCTCCTCTCCTTTCGCCGTTTCGGCAGCGGGAGGGGGGAGGAACCTCGTCTCTGTGTCTCCGGCGTGTATATAGTAGGGTAGGAGTCCCTGGTGGTGCCACTGTGAAGGGGAGGGAGGTGCTGCTGGTGGGGAATAAGGGTGCCGGAGTTCGATCTCCTTCCCGACACCATCGTAGGCGATGTCGGCGAGCTGCGGCTGCTGGGTGCTCACGGATCTTTCGATCCGGTGAGCGGTGGTGCTCCCAGCCTGGCCGGCCATGCGAAGCGACCGGCAGGCGGAGGGATCTTTTGTCCCTTGTTTCGTGCTTCGTCGCAGCAGAGTGGGCTCTGGCTCTGCTGCGGAGGATCTGGGGGTGCGGCGGCTGGGCTCCGGATCTGACCGGGTGGCTTGGTTGCTGGTACAGGAGCAGGTGTTTTGGAGGAATACGAAGGTGCTCTGCTGCTCCGACATCGCCGGCCGGCCGTGGTGGCGAGGGGAGGTGTCGGTGCGGCGGGTGGTGCTGGTTCGTCGTCGCTGCTGCGGGTTTGTGGATTTGGAAGGTGAGGGATCCGGCTGCTTCTTCTGAGGTGGAGTGCCGCTGGGCCCGGATCTGGCGCAGGGGAAGCTTGGGGCAGGTCCCCGACCGATACTCCTTCTTCGTCTTGAGTTCTGGCTTCTTCGAGCTAGATGTTATTGCGGTTCATCAACGCCGGCTGGCGAGAAGCTGTCTCTGCGTCGTGGAGCGACCTTGGAAGCGACGGCGTTGTTTCCGTCGGTGGCTTCGTCTTGAAGAATTCCAGCTCCGTGGTCGTGAGGAAGAAGAAGGACCTTGGGGTTCGTTGTGCTATTCTTGTTTTTTAGAAGGTCTTTTAAGTAAGTTTGTTGCAGCTGCGTCTGCGGACGTATTCGTCCTGTATTCTGCTTGTACGCGTATCTGTACGGTTGTTGTTTCAGTTTGAATACAAGTAGTTTAGTCAAAAAAAAAAAAAACTCACAGCTGCTACTGCTCCCCGGCCGTTCCTCCTCCCACTGAACGCACAGGCGCAGCTACCGATCAGCGGCGCCAACCGGCCGTCCCGCCCGCCGCAATGGCCCGGATGAAACATCCCGTGGCGAGGCTGGGGCCCAAGGCGGCGCGGCCCGTCTACGGGCGCTCCCCTCGCTGGAGGCCGCCGCCGCCGCTGCGGATGGTGTCGCCGGAGCCGCTGCCGGAGAAGAGGAAGAAGAGGGCGTACCGATTCCGGCCGGGCACGGTGGCGCTGCGGGAGATCAGGAAGTACCAGCGCACCACCGGGCTGCTCCTCCCTTCGCGCCCTTCGTCCGCCTGGTGCCTGCTCCTCTCCTCTCCTCTGTCAGTCAGAGCTTCGTCCGTCCGTCCGTCTGTCTGGCTGACTCTTGTCCACGATCTGGATTGATAAATTTGCAGGTTAGGGAGATCACCGGCGACTTCTCCACCTATGTGGACCGCTGGACCCCTGAGGCGCTCGTCCCGTTGCAAGCGGTCAGTCACTGCTCCCTCTCCTGGACTGTTACATTTAGATGGTTTGATTAGACAACTATTTTTCTAGTGCGCAAGATCCGATTGAAAACCATCAATGCTGGGATTGATAGATTCAGGACCCTCTTGCACCCTGGTAATTTTGATTCAGGGAGATGATCGTGCAGATCAGAAAACTGAATGCTGTATTTCGTGTGCTGTACTGCTGTCACAATGCCGATTGTTATCTGTATCTCATGTTTAATTCTGCATCTATACAAGATTGATACTGTACGAATAACACTTGCTCTAGTCAACTACCTCTTGCCAGAATTGCCTTCTTCTGCACCACCAGCAAAGTAAACACCATATTTTTGTGACCTATGAAATAATGTCCTAGTTGTAATTTTCATTGCCTGCCCTCCGTATGTATTTTGCTTTGATTTGACATATGATTTTCAAATCATTTCCCTCTGCAGGCTGCAGAGTATCACTTGGTGGAATTGTTCGAGAGAGCAAATCTCTGTGCCATCCATGCGAAGCGTGTTACCATCAGTAAGTTGTCACCGGACAAATAAACTCATTTGGTAGATATTTTTAATACAGTTTATATTTTCTGCAATTGCAAATGAAACATGCCAAAAGTGATGAAAGCACTTCAATTACAGGATCATGTTTGCTTTTATTTGATGTGACATCTAGTTTTCATGTTATTTGAAATTGCAAAAAATTCTAGTGATTGATGATAAGAAGATCTGCAAATATCAGGTCTCACCAGGCCTTGTATTTTTATTCTCAAGGAACATGTATGTCAAACAAACAGTACATACTCTAACAATTAATTATGGCTATTGTGCCAGAAATTTTCAATCCTGCATTGAGATGCCAAATCTGGTTGCTTACCCATAGCAGAAAATCCAGGGTCCAGGTGCGATAACCTGTTTATTTCTTTCTTGGGTATGCAGACATAGTATCAAATAAAAATGTTTATTTCCTCCTTAACGTACTGTTCATCATAACAAATAGACGTCACTAGAATCACCATCATCGTTGTTGTTTCTATCTTAACAAATAGTAGATGTCTTCAACTAGCGAAGACTTTATATATGAAGAAATTACATGTATAGATTAGCATGCCCCTGTTTAACTTTTTTTTTGCTGCTACAGCGCATCAGGACATACAGCTTGCCAGGCGTCTCGGGGGGAAAAGGCTTTGGTGATACTAAAGGAAGATGCGTTCCTTGGTTGGGTGGTGCAAAGGCAGTGGTGACAGTATAGGATACGTTTGTGAGTGTATCGTTAACAAGTATTGTGGGTTCTTCATTTAATTAGCTTGTCTTCCAAGTTCATTCTGACTTGATGTTAGGGGTGAATTTAGTTTTCAGCCTTTGCTCCATTTTAATTGGTCTAATTCAGGGTTTATGCGAACAACCATATGGTGTGGATTCTAAAATGACTTGTAGTTGCTGCCTAATATTATTGTGGGAACAAAGGACAATAGCTGATCCAAATTATATGCACAAATGTGATTTCATTATTTCACATAATCTGTACATTTCCTAACCCCAAGACTAGATGCACTCTGTTGGCGCTTCTCTGCTATCATTCAGTCCCGTAGAGTAACATCAATACTGGTGCCAAGATGATGTGACATTTTCCCTTTCTTTTGTTGTGTACTTTTAATTTGGGAGCACAAGGACAAGAGCAAATCAGAATTATGTCCACCAATCTGATTTCAGTAATTCACAGTAATCTGTACATTCATAACTGCAAGGCTAACACTTTTTTGGCACTTCTTGTGCTTCTTCAATACTTCATACCACGTAGAGACACTACAATGCTGATGCCAAGATAGTCTGACATTTCCTTTCTGTTCCTGTAGTAATATTGTAATTAAAAGAACATTTCAACATGTTGTTTTCTTGATCAGACTCCACTGGCTCAGCTTCAGTTAGCCAAAATTCAGATATTTGAGTTTGCAATTCTAGCTGCACCTTGTGAAGAACTTTCTTTGCTGATTAATGAACTATTGGTACAAACAATTGTACCTACTTCAAATTAGGGTTCTTATGTCATGACCTATATTTAGAAAGAGTTGGGTTGTTCCCTCCGTTTCTAGAAATGATGATAGTTCTCAGCATATTAAAACTTGATTTATCAGCATTTTTACATGCAGCAGCCTGAACTGTTCAGTTTCAATCACTGAATTTTATAGAGCTCGGAAAATGAGAGCATTGATTCGGAAACTTTCTTTAGACTATGATAGTTTTGATTGAGTACTACCTTCCCTATTTTGCAGAAGAGTCGGTCAAATGATGCTTCATTTGGCAACCTACATGAGTCCACTGAAAAATCAATTGTTTTTCCTGGCCTTATTTGAGCTTGTTTCTCTTTTTGATTAACTTCAAAGCTTGTGCGGTTACCTCAAGAAGATAATGTTCTCTCGAGCACTTTTGATGGCTATGTCTTATGTCAAGTGCAACTTGTCTTTTCTAAGCCAGCTGCCTTGTTATGATAATCTGATGCACAAAAGCAATTTGGGATTGGGAAGAACTGATGTCTTGTAGTGTTCTCGTCTGAATGTTTCATGTTTTCAGTTCTAATGACATGTAGCTGACGGTGGAATGTAACATGGTGTGTTGTAATGCTAGTTTGAAGTAAACATAAACATAATATTAATTTCATCACTCTCCATTGTCTTTTACACTGCATCTTCACATTGTACGGTGACTTTCTCGATCTCTATCCCCTAGCAGTAATCGACAGTTCTTCTCTTATGAGCAGATGTACTTTGAGCACATTTTACATGTATCGTCGCGAGATTTTAATTAGATGGCCTATTATAAGAAACAATCAATAGGTATGGGGGAACATATCCATGAACGATGGTATTTGAGTTAAATAGTTTAATTTATGTTATGTTGTATTTGTGAACTTTAAAAGTAAATAATGCTGCAATAATAGACTATGAAATCTTTGGTATTTTTTTATTTGAAAAATAATTTTATGTAACCTATTTGGCATTCTCGAACAAATAATTTATTTGTGATATTTTTTATTTCCCCCAAAGTTTCCAAATAATTATTCTCTACGCGATTTACTGCCCCTTCCCTTACCAAGGGACATAATCTTACTCGAAATAGGAGGGACCACATTTGCTTTGTAAAAAACCCTGTAGGAATTTGCTTTTTTATTCGAATTAAAGGGCTCAACAACCCCAATTTCATTAAAATGAAACCAAGGTTTGATACAACCATCATCCGCACACTACCTCCAGCAAACTTCTATTACAGACATCGATCAAACTTAAACCTAGCAGCTCTTACAACCGTTAACCAAACGAACTGACAGTTCTTGAAAAACAGCTCTACCGCTGGGAAGTTTTTAAACTGACTACAAGCCAAATGCTAGGAATTTGCTTCTAGACACGCATTGGTTTGATCACCGACATGGTTTTCAATATATGCCTCAAATCTGTAAAATTTACTAAAAACATCAAACTATACAAGTCTCGTGGTTCTATAAAGTATATAAATGTGTTATTGTATTTGCAAAAGATAACAATGTTGAGAAGGCTAACCAGACTTTGACCATATCAAAGGTCAAATTTATCCTTCAACATCCAAATTTTTTCTAGTAAATGCCACGAGACACAATCGGCTCAGTCTCTCATCTCTCCACTACAATATCTTGTTGTTCTAACCCCCAACTTCTCAACATCTCCTCCTAATGTGCCACCTTTTTCGTTGGTGGTGGTTTTCATTTCACCAACAGGGGTGATCCAATGAGTCTCCAAGCATAACTGAAGATGAGGGGAGCGATCAAGTGGCTTTCTACAATGGAGCCTTGAACTCGACGTAGATAGGGAAGTTCCAACAAAAACGTTGGGCGAGCGTATTGGTGTCCAGAGTTGATAACTCTAACAATGAGGTGTGTTACGGTCTGGGTGGTAGGTGTGCTCCTGAACATCGAAGAAAGGAGAAATATCATGAGTTGGTTCAAAGACAAGTGAGAGCGGTCCTTAACCACACTCATCTACGAGCAAGCGTTTCACACTGATTACTTTTGGAATGATACAATTTTGTTGATAGTACTTTCAAATGCCATTTGCTTCATGTACAATTAGACTAGAGGCGGACCTAGCGCCCGGTCAGTCTAGGCTTGTCGACGGCACAAATTTTATGTTTTACAGTTTTGTATAGCGATTTTGTCTAAAAAATAGCATCATAAACTCGTTTGCCTAGGCTTACGGAAGTTTCCGGGTCAGCCACACAATTAGACAAGCCCGGACGACAAATATATGAATTCGAGGCTTGGCAAAATTAAAACCAAATTTGGTGAATTTAAGGCTTGACCAAACCCGATTCTGTTATTTATTTTTAAAATGCTACTCACTCCATTCCTAAATATAAGATGTTTGAGATTTTTCCAGATTCACATGTATCACGTTTTAGTGTGTATGCTTATTCATCTGGTCCGCGCCTAGTCAACATGTAAAACAACTAAAACATTTTATTTAGAAACGGAGAGAGTATATAATCCTTTAGCTTATTTATATTTATATGTATTTTTCATATTATTATGCCCATGGCAGAAGCAGAACGGTTGAGCGTGAAAGAACCTGGGCGGAACGTACTATTCCAACGGTCCACAAATCTTTACTATTCTTTAAAGCTGACTCGGTGGTGATGGTCGTACGTCGTCTGTCCAGACTCCAGCGTAAGAGCGATCCCGCACGAACAAGAGAAAGAAAAAACAGCGGGGCAGTTGTACGACGCACCCACGACTCCTCCTGGGACACGAACCAAGCGAAAATCCTCCGCCGCAGATCCCTCTCTTTCATCTGTGTCGTCGCCAACTCCCTTTCCCACGCGCCTCCGCTCACAGCGCACCTGTCGTCGCGTCGAGCACCGCCTGTAGACTGTAGTGTGCAGTCATGCCGGCGGGCTTCTCCGCGCTGCGCGCTGGCCGTCGGGGCGCCGCCGCCTCCACCGCGGGCAAAAGGCCGACATGTCCTCCGCACGACCGCACGAGAATGCCTCCTCCGCCAGTTCGCCGGGGCCGTCGCCGCATCGAGGTGAGCAACGTTGGGCCGCTTCCGCCTTAGACTGCAGCACAAGGAGCTGCCGGGCCGAGGGCCACGGCCGCGGGTGCCGGGACTGAAGGCCGCGTCGCGGCCTCTGCTGGTCCTGGAGCGGACGAGACGCCGAGACGGCAGGAACAGCTGGTGTTGACTGTTGAGTGCCACCGTCGCCGATCTTGACTCCGACCCCAACAGTCCAATCTTCTCCACTCTGTAAGCTCATCTTCATGTGTTACTCCACTGGGATTGCGATGCAGATGCAATTATTCCCCTGCATCTCTTTCTTCTCTAGAAGATATTACGAACACAATAACTATATATGGTGTTAATCTAAAATGCAGTATATATTTTATTCATCATTTTGCATTGTTTGCAAGCCCAATAGCCCATTGCCAGCATCGCATGTTTGTATAGTGCTCTTATGGTTGTTATCTGTCTAGAGCGTATTTGTTTCTTCAACAAGAAATCCAAGAAGTTCCAGCAGATATGCAGAGTTTCATATGCTCTGAAACCATTGAGAAGTACAGTACAAAAGATCAAACAACAGTATTTGCAGCCATACAATTGTCAAGCGTATGTGGACTGGGCTAAAGCTAAACCTTTGATTTATGTCAATCTATTAGGTACCATCAATGAATCATGTTTGTTACTCCATTATATATTGGTGTTGGATTATCTGATTCCGCTGTAATGAGACATTGATTATAATTAAGTCCAGTAGGTCCTTACGCTACCTGTGGTGAGTTCCATTTTACTCATTTTCTATTTCAATTCAGGCCGAGGGAGAAGCTTCTCTCTATGTGTAATAGTTGACGTTCTTTTTTTGAGAACATGCAGGAGAGTCAATAGATGATTCTTTGCGGTTTGCTCGCATGATTTATTCAGATTTAGTTCAGTGGCAAGTATTATGATCATAGTATGAATGTGTTGTCCTTTCCTTTATTCAGTTTTTTGGGCCCAACAGGGAGATCAGCTATGCCTGAGGTAATCAATACGCGACTGTTTTGACTTTTGAGTGTGTCTAATAAATTGAGGATAATTTCATAATCCTACTTTTGGCTATAGGCGGAGAGGTTATCCAAGCTAGAAAAAAATGGTGGAGACCAAGGCGATCAATCATCGTATGCAGTTGGGATGTAGAAGAGTGTGCTGGTATGTTCTTTAGTGCATGCTATCAAATGTTTGCTTATTCGCAGGTTTAAGCGCTAATGTATAAATTCCAATATGTCTCAGATAGGCAGAGAACATTGATATGCTTTCTTCAGGAGATATTGCTTATCCCCACTTTTGTTTTATTTGGAAGGTACCAGACCCTGAGGATCCATCTCATACCTTATATGACTATGATTCTCAGTAATCATATGGTACATTCAGCGAAGAAATTATCTTATAATTCTATTTTCTAGAAATAAAAGATCATGAGAAGTTCATTTCATTTGATTCGAAACTTGTTTTTCACGCACTGAAGTGATATGCTCAATTTTCAGATTGCAAGAGTGGCGGATGCGGAGCTCCAACAATTACTTGAGGCATGGACCATACATTATCATTTTGTTACATAAGAGCTCACAAGTTGTGGAAGACTTGTGAAGGCAGCCACCAAAATTCACATTCAAAAGTTTGTGAATTTTATTGATGGCTGGATCAATAGCTATGTATTCAAGATTCTTTGTTCCATAGACGGTAGCAATGCACATGTTTGTGAAATGTGAAGTACACCGATATCTACTCGTGCGACAAGGAAACGAATTTGAGTGACCGTGGCTACGCACGGGCATTCAACTATACGAATGAATTCGGCCAGTTTCCTTCGAGAACCCTTGGCGAACCGCTCCTCTCCCGCTGCCACCCCGGGCCCACGCGCCCAACGTTCGACTCCCGCTGATAACCCCGAAGCCCACGACTCGCTTTTTTCTAGGGAAACACCACGCACGACCGTTCCCAGGATCTCATTCGAAAAAGAACAGCCTCTCCCTCGCGTCGCCGCCGTCGAGAGAGCCCGCCGCCGCGATGGCTCGCACCAAGCAGACGGCCGTGAGGAGCACGAGGCCGCCGCCCAAGAAGAAGCTCAGCTTCGCGCGCGACCAGGAGACAGGTCAGCCAGCCCCCCTTACCCTTCTCCTACCGTCTCTTTGCTGCTGTGACCGGTGAGATCGAGATGCTAAGCTCTGGCTCTCCTTTTGCTTTGCAGGCGGCCCGAGCACGTCGGCGACACCGGTGCGTGACATTGTCGATCCATCCGGGATTTGTTCTCTCGTGTCTATTTGTTTCTTACTGACTTGCTCGTCACCTGCTCGACGGATTGCAGAGGCGAGGCGGGCGGAGCACGGCCGCAGCGACGCCCCAAGGTGCGCTGCTCTTGCGTGTTCTTACTGTTTCCGGCGCGTGATCTTATTTCCGTGTTCTTTGGAGGATGGGGACTTGTTTTTCCCCTTCTCGACGATCCTCTTTGTTGTTGACGTTTCTTGGGATGATGCTACTTAAAAGGAGCAATTTTTATGCTTTTCCCGGTCTGCTCCTAGGGGTGGGGTAGATCGACGATTTTCCTTTACTTCCTCGCCGCAGTTCTTAGTTTATCTTCCAGCGACATGATGGCGAGGGTGGACATGGAACTCTCAGATTTGTTTGGGGTTGCTCTCTTCCTCCTATCTGTTATCTGGGTTTGTGATTGACTCTAGTATCTTCTTTGACAAGCAGCGGCATCTGCCCAACAGAGGACGTGGAAGCCGCACCGATTCAAGCCAGGCACGGTCGCGCTGCGGCAGATCAGGAAGTACCAGAGGTCCACCGAGCTGCTCATCCCGTTCGCACCCTTTGTCCGCCTGGTGGGTACCTCTGTCAACTCAACTCCTCTCTCTATCCAAGGTTTTGAGTGCACAGCGTGATGGAAGCTTTTGTTGCCTTGCAGGTTAAGGAGCTCACTGGCTTTCACACGGAGAAAATGTCCCCCACGAAAAGAGTGTGGCGCTGGACTCCTCAAGCGCTCGTTTCATTGCAGGAGGTCAATTCTGAAACCTGTCATCTATAGTTGAATGAATCTGATGGTTTGATTACAGAACTGTAATGCACATTAACTTGATATCCGAAAATCATGAATTGTGTGATAGATAAATGTGTTGTCATAATTCATAGTTTCTGAATGCTCTGGTATTAAATCGATTGTCTGTGTTTAGCTGTTGTTTCTAGTAGCATGCTTCTTTTTTTGTGTCTGGTAACTCAAAACTAAAATGTACTGATGAAGGGAAGGGCATCAGGGCATGCATGCAGAACTGAACTATTGTTTAGATTCCATTTTCCTTGTAGAATAAGCATGTCATTGAGAGGTGAAGGAAGACGTAATGATCGACACTACCTTAAATTTTGAATCAGGAAGAGGATCGTGCAATCCAAAAAACTGAATGTTGTCATGTGATGGTTATGTGTCCAAAGTCCAAACGCCGAATTATTATCTTTATATGTATCCAGTACAACAAGAAAAGTACTTTAGAACCATCAAGTTTATCATCCATTTATACAAGATTGTTATTGTATGGAAAATAGTCTCCTCTTGCCAAAAAATACCTTATTCTGCATCACCAGCAAAATTAACATAGAGGTTACTTTATTCTTTTGACCTATGAAATAAGTTAATGTCACTATTCTGTTTGCTTTGACTTGACACATGATATTCTTTTCCATTCCCTATGCAGGCGGCAGAGTATCACTTGGTAGACATGTTTGAAAGGGCAAATCTCTGCGCCATCCATGCGAAGCGTGTTACCATCAGTAAGTTGTCGCTGAATGAACACTTATTTTCTTTTACAGTATTATGCAACAGGAAACACGCCAGGGTTGTAAAAGCATTTCAATGACAGGGTCATATTTGCTTTAATTTATTGTGATGTCTAGTTTCAGGATTATTTGAATTTGCAAAAAATTCTAATGAAAGTTATGATGATGTGCAATTATCATATCTCAGCAGCTCCTTGTATTTCTTATTCTCAATGAACATGTCAAGAGACAGTAGATATGCTAACAATTATGGCCTGTGAGAGGGATGGTCCAGGACTATAGTAGGAAATTCAGGGTTGATTACCTGTTAATCTTGAGGATATAAACATAGCATCAAGCCAGAATTTTTACTCGTAAAATCTGTTTTATTTCCTCCTTAAAGCTTGGGAACTGTTTTATTATAACAAGTAGATATCACTAGAACCGTTATCATCGTTGTTGTATCGTAACAAATCATAGATGTTTTCAACTAGCTTTGATCTGTATATCAGGGTTGATTACCTGTTAATCTTGAGGATATAAACATAGCATCAAGCCAGAATTTTTACTCGTAAAATCTGTTTTATTTCCTCCTTAAAGCTTGGGAACTGTTTTATTATAACAAGTAGATATCACTAGAACCGTTATCATCATTGTTGTATCATAACAAATCATAGATGTTTTCAACTAGCTTTGATCTGTATATATCTGAAGGGAAATGCTCCTGTTAATCTTGAGGATATAAACATAGCATCAAGCCAGAATTTTTACTCGTAAAATCTGTTTTATTTTACTCCTTAAAGCTTGGGAACTGTTTTATTATAACAAGTAGATATCACTAGAACCGTTATCATCGTTGTTGTATCGTAACAAATCATAGATGTTTTCAACTAGATTTGATTTGTATATATCTGAAGGGAAATGGTCCTGGACTAATGGAACTGTTTAATGAAGAAAATACACGTATAGTACCTTCATTTAGTAGCATGTCCACATTCACCTGACCTTTTTCTTTTGCTGCTACAGTGCAAAAGGACATACACCTCGCCAGGCGTATTGCGGGACAAAGGCTATGGTGATACTAATGGAAGGCAAAGACCGTGGTGGTACTGATGGGGAGACGTTTTCTGTATTGTTGGGTGCAATGGCAGTGGTGATAGCGATTGAATATGTTCATGTGTTAGAAGCATTGTAGATGTATCTTCATTTAGTTAGCATGTCTTCGAAGTTGATTCTGATTTTACATTTACATGGTAGGGGTCATTTGACTGTGTTCAGCCTTTGAGCTTCTTTTCAATTGATCCAGTTCAGAGTTTCTGCATAACATTCCAAGCATGCAGATTGTGAAACTGACTTGAAATTGTTATGTGGGACGAGGAGAAACCAAGAAGTGTGTTGTGTACAAACTTTGAAACTATTTGCTCTGATCTCATTATTTCTCTCCTTTTGAAACGAGCAAAGCGTGCTGTATCATGGAGGTACAGACGTGCAGTAGTTGTGTTGGGTCGGGCGGGCCCCGGCCGGACCGTGCCCTCGCCGGATTTTTCCGGCACCCACAGCACGTCCCCGGCTGTTCTACGGCAAGGGAGTCCGATCTGAGCTAGGCGGGCTCAGATTTGACGGCGGGCTGGCAGACCTGTTTCCGGTGCTGCGAATTGGAACTGACAGGTGGCACGGAGGTGCCGTGCTCGCCGTGTTGGTTGCCCTTTCGCTACCCGTGTGGTGGCTGGAGTTGAGTCAGGCGGACCTAACTCTGACACCGGCGTATCGCATCCGTGCTCGATGGTTCGTTGTTGTGGTGCTTCTCCCACCTCTCGAGTGCGAAATGGATGCCGGGATAGCGACCCTGGAAGGTGGACCGCGCGCCCGGCTCTACGGCGAGCGGCGTGACGGTGGTGGTGGCTTTTCTCTTTGGTCATGTGGGTGGCGAGGAGTCGGCAGCGGGGAATCCTAGCGTTGGCGGTGCTTCGGCAGTGGCGACTCCCAGATCGCGTCCTGGAGGTCTATTTTGATGGCGGCGGCGGTTCGTGGCAACATGGCGTGGTGTGAAGGTTGTCCGAGCGAAAGCTCAGTGCTTTGGCACCAGCGGTGGCGATGCCTGCGGGCGTCGTAACCCTCTTGGGGGCGTCGTAACCCTCTTGGGGGCGTCGTGGTGGTTACCTTCCCTGCGCCAGGGCTCCGGGTGAAAACCCTCGACCGTTTCGGTCTCGACGACGGCGGCGTAATGCGTCGTCACCCTCTTGGGGGCGTTGTCGTGGAGCTTTGGTACCTGTCGGTCTCGTTCCGTTGACATCGGTGGGCAAGCTCGGATCCTGTCTTGAGTCACTTTCGGCGCTAGCGTGGAGCGCTATCTGCGGCCACTTATCTTATACACGTGACGGTGTCTTCACCTCTCCCGGTTATCGTTGTCCGCTGGCAGGATCGGCGCTCCACGGCCCGGAGCGAGAGGGCAGGCGGCCTTCTCCGGCGACAACTTGATGGGTGTGGTGTGACTATGTCCAATGGTTTCACTTGGAGATGTGGTGGCATCTCTAGTTAGTTGTTTTGGGTGCCTCATCAGGGTGTGGCTACTCCGGTTTTTCCTGTTTATCTTTGATCTGCCTTTGTAAGAGGGTTTCCTCATCACTATGTATCTGTTTGGCCATATGGCTTTATTTATAAAGCGGGACGAAAGCCTGTTTCGTGGAAGTTGGCATATCCATCCATAGAGGCAACATATCAATTAAATCCAACCTATATCGTGTATCCACGCATTCTTTCATTTCCGGCCGAGAGATCTAAATCCTATGCATTGCATCAAGTCGAAAGAAAATTTGCAATTGCATGTCTATTTCTTGACTTTATCAATGTTTATTTTTGTTAAAACCCTCCTAACTCTCTAGTCCCTGAAACCCCACTTGTGCTCCTTTGCACCAAATCAAGGGCGACGAGGCCATGGACGTCGTCCTCCTCAAGTTGCTTCGAGGCGCTACTTCAAGGCCGGCGTCGCCTTCGACATGTTCCACAAGACCGTCCGCTGGCATAGGGAGCCGAAGAGCTAGCCTCAGCGCAATTGACAAATCCTTAAGTTGGCATTCTGTTTTAAGCAAAACCTAATTATGGCTGGAGATTTGGAGACTAAATCGACCACACAGTCCGAGTACTAGCACCGTACCAACATAACTGGATTCTGTTAAAAAAACATAATTAGATGGACCAAATCCATGCAAAACATTAAGCCAAAATAATGTAGCAGCACTCTGCCTTCCATGCAAATCAATCCATGATCTTGCAACAAGTACCACATACAGAAAACTCTGTTACAATTGATGATCCGGCGTTAAGGATGGCAATGGGTAGGGTATGGGACGGGTAGAGAAATACCATATCCATACCCGTGTAGTCAATGGGTAAATAATTCTACCCATACCCGTACCCGCGGGTATGAAACTTTACCCGTACCCATACTGAAAGGACATATCCTTCCCCACAGTGTTTTGATGTTTGTTGACAACACACTTAGATGTCTAATTTGTGTGCTAAAAGTGTGCAGGATTGTATCAATTAATATTGCACAGGTTTTGTCTCAAGAAATGGAAGAAAAGCAGTCTTCATTGGGTCATCCGGTATTACCGGGTTCACCCCGGTACTACCGGGTGTTCTGCCATGCGGAACTACCGGGCCCAGTACCGGGCCCAGTACCGGATCTCCAAAAGCTCTCTGGACTCGCTCGATTTAATCCGGTAGTAGCCCCGGTAGTAAGCGCGGTACTACCGGGTGGGGAGCACTACCGGACCAGGCGGTCCGGTACTACCGATGCGCGCGTGGAGAAGGCGTTGAACAGTCTGGCGCCTGGCCGTCAATTCCCTGTCAGCCGGTACTACCGGGCGAGGCCCGGTACTACCGCTGCGGGCTGTTTACAGTTCAAACGGCCAGATTTCTGGGAGGGGTATTTATACCCCTCCACCTACCTCCGGTGGACTAAGCTTGATTCCTCACTCTCTCTCCACCATTGTTGCAAGCTTCAATCTACTAGACCTCCCACTCCAACCACTCAAACACGTTGATACTTTGAGGAGTGAAGGAGGAGCCCTAGATCCGCATCTCCACCGAGCCGATTTGTCTACATCGACCTAGTCACTTGTAGATCTTGTGTAACTTGATACATTGGATACCTAGAAGATACTTGTGATTCTTGTGGCTTTGGTAGCCGCAAGGATTAGCCGGGAGCCTCCAATTAAGTTGTGGAGACGCGACCCGGCCTTGTGATTCTTGTGGCTTTGGGAGCCGCGGGAATTTGGTGAGAGCCTCCAATTCGGTTGTGGAGTGTGCCTCATCCTTGTAAAAGTTTGTTGCCGACCTCGAGGGCATCATATAGTGGCTCGTGGATCTCCTCATCGGAGGATAACACGAGGGAGATACGGTGTGCCATATCAAGGCTATTCGGAGTTCACTTTGTGACTCCGCACCGCTCCAACGGAGACGTAGCTTCCATTGGGAAGTGAACTTCGGTAGAACATCTCCGCGTCACCGTGTGGTTATCTCTTAACCTTCCTTTACTTGTATTGCTAGCCTTTCTTGTGTAGAATATCTTGCTAGCTAGTTTTTGCTCATCATATAGGATTGTTCATCTAGTTGCATATCTAGAGAACTTATATTTGAGCAATTCCTTAACTTGTTGAAAAGAAAATTAAAATTGGTAGTTGCCTATTCACCCCCTCCCCCTCTAGTCAACCTACTCGATCCTTTCAATTGGTATCAGAGCAAGGTCTCTTTATTAAGGGCTTAATCGCCTAAAGAGGAGGATGGCTAGTGCGGAGGAAGTACAACGTGCTAAAGATGAGGAGTTAAGACTTGCTAAGGAACAAGAAAAATTTGATAGAGAACAACTTGATAGAGAACTAATCGAAGCGGGAATAATCCCTCCCGAGGGTGATGCCCCAATCACCATGAAGTCCATGATTGAACTTTTTGGGTTCATGAAAGGCAAAATGGTGGATGAGGTGTATACTCGGGTATCTAATCAAAATGGCTCCTCATCATCCGCTAGCCCTATTAAGGGTGCTAGTGACAAGGATAAAAATGATAAACCTAATGAGAAACCTTCTCTTAACTTTGCTCCACCTAGCTCTTATCTCACTCAAGTTTCACTCACTCAACCTCATATAACCAACCTTGGTAGACCCCCTCCTAAGCTTGATAATACTCGTTATTTCACTTGGAAGAAATCTATGGAGTCTTATTTTCGCAGCTCATCTGTGCATCTGTGGAGGGTGGTTCTACATGGTTTCAACCCAGTTGATCCCAACAACTTGACCAAGCAAGAAGAGATTGATGAGCAACTTGATGCAAATGCCAAGTATATTCTTGAGAGTGCTATGACCGCAAATGATGAAGATCATGTGCGGAATCTCAAAACTTGCAATGAGGCTTGGCTCTATCTTGAAACCGTGTATGAAGGAAATGAGGGCATTCAACGCTCCAATGCGGCCGTCCTTCAACATCAAGTTGACAACTTCATCATGCTAGACGAAGAGACTCCAACCGAACTTTACCGAAGACTCTACAAGCTTGTGGTGACATGTAGGGAAAATGGAAAGAAGGATATGGATGATGAATGGGTCAAGGCCAAGTTTCTTCAAGCAATTATGCCATATAGTGAAACTATGGTGATGAACCTCCATGCAAGAGCGGATTACACAACAATGACTCCCAATGACATCTTGGCTCAATTTGTCACATATGATACATTGAAGTCCACATCCAAGTCTTTCAACCAAGTCCGTGGCCCAAAGACTCTTGCTTTGAAGGCTCGTGTGGTAGACTATCCAAGATATGAAGAAAGCCCGGTCTATGAAGGTGAAGAAGACTTGGAGGGTGAGCTCAATGAAGTTCTTGCACTTGCCGCCACCCGGTTTTGGAACAAGAAGAACAAGAGCGTCAACCCTTCACCAATAAAAAGAATGTGCTTCAATTGTGGAAAGGACACTCATCTTGTGAAGGATTGCCCCTATGAAAGAAGAGAGGATAATGGTGGTCAACTCATTCTAAAGAAGAACAAGTACCACCCCAAGCCTACCTCATGAAGAGATCACCTCAAAAGGCTCTTGTGGCATCCCATGAAGAGGAATACGAGTCCGGAGGTGAGGAGGATAAAGAACCAAGTGAAGAAGTAGGAATGGCGGCTCTTGCAATGGGCACCCTTCCTCCATCATTGGCCAACCTCTTCTCATCTCCAAACGACGACAAGATCTCCAAGCCCATGTGCCTCATGGCCAAGGAAACAAAGGGTTTCTCTTCCGGTGGATCTTCATGGCTCATTGATAGTGGATGCTCATCCCATATGACCGGAAGCAAAGAACTAGTAAAGGACTTATTGAAACAACTACTCTCATTCTCTCATGTCACCGTTGGCAACAATGCAAGACTCAAGGTAGTGGGAGTTGGTAAAGTGGTGATCACTCCGGAGTTATCCATTGAGAAGGTCCTCCTTGTCGAATCTCTTTCATACAATTTACTTTCCGTTGGTCAATTATGCAATGCCGGTTACACCGTTATTTTTAATAAATACCACGTGACCATCCTTTTCACTCAAACACTCAATGTCGCCTTTGTTGGATTTCGTGAAAACGGTTTGTATGTGGTTGATTTCTCAAAAGAGACCACTCAAATCGCTACATGTTTAATGGCTAAAGGCGACAAGGGGTGGCTTTGGCATCGCCGACTTGGCCATGTCGGTATGAGAAATTTACAAACTCTTGTAAAGGGTGGACACGTGGTAGGACTAACCGATGTTAATTTTTCCAAAGATCGTCCTTGTAGTGCTTGCATAGCCGGAAAGATGCATGAAAAGAATCACCCCAAGAAGACCATTATCTCCACTAAGAGGCCTTTGGAGCTCCTTCATATGGATCTTTGGGCCTCCCACATATGATAGTCTTGGTGGCAAGAAATATTGTTTGGTGATTGTGGATGATTACTCAAGATATTGTTGGACTTTCTACATCAAGAAGAAGAGTGAAACTCAAAAGATATTCATTGACTTTGCAACCCTAGTTCAACGCCAATATGACTCCAAGATTTTGGCAATTAGAAGTGACAATGGTACGGAGTTCAAGAATTACACTATGGATGATTTCCTAAGTGGGGAGGGCATTCAACACCAATATTCCGCTGCATATACTCCCCAACAAAATGGTGTTGCCGAAAGGAAGAACCGCACTCTTATTGATATGGCAAGAACTATGATGGCCGAGTTTAATTCCCCATACAACTTTTGGGCCGAAGCCATCAACACCGCTTGTCATTACTCAAACCGGCTCTTCTTCCGTCCTCTCAAGGACATGACACCATATGAACTCCTCACCGGTAAAAAGCCAAATGTATCTTACTTTCGAGTCTTTGGATGCAAATGCCATGTTTACATTAAAGGTTGCAAAATTGCTAAATTTGAATCTAGATCTTTTGATGGTATATTTGTTGGATATGCCGCAAAGTCTCATGCTTATAGGGTCTACAACATATCCACCGGGTGTGTTGAAGAATCTATGAACGTGGAGTTTGTCGAGGATAATGGCTCCCAAGCGGAGCATATTGATCATGATGATGTAGGTGATGATCTCCATCTCAAGCCATAAGAACTATGGGGATTGGAGAACTAATTCCTATTGAAGGACCCATTGATGATACTCAAGAAGAAGGAACAAGTTCTACTCAAGTTGAGCCATCCACCTCAAATATTGATCAAGAAGATGGTCAAGACCCACCCAACTCTAGTGGTGAACAAGAACATAATGAACCCACAACTCCAAGAACTCCACTTCGGGTTGACCATGAGCAAGATAAAGGCAATGATGAAGATATTTGTGTTGGTGAAACAATTGGTCAAGCCTCGGAACGCCGGGTCATCCGGCGTGCATCAAAATTGGATTACCAACAACACTTCAAAGAAAATATCCTTGGGAGTATCCGTAGAGGTGTGTCCACACGCAATCAATTATCTAACTTTTGTGGTCATGTCTCTTGTTTGTCTAGCTTAGAACCTCTCAAGGTATATGATGCTCTTGAAGACATGGATTGGGTTGCGGCTATGCATGAAGAGTTGAACAACTTCGAGCGCAACAAAGTATGGTCATTAGTGGAAAGACCCAATGACTCCTCCCATAATGTCATTGGAACCAAGTGGATATTTAAGAACAAGCAAGACTCACATGGTCAAGTCATTCGCAACAAAGCAAGATTGGTTGCACAAGGCTACACCCAAATCGAAGGAGTCGACTACGGTGAAACCTATGCCCCCGTTGCTAGACTTGAATCCATTCGCTTACTAATTGCTTATGCATCTACTCATAATATTGTCTTATATCAAATGGATGTTAAAAGTGCTTTCTTAAATGGTCCACTAAATGAATTGGTGTATGTTAAACAACCACCGGGTTTCGAAGACCCTAAATTTCCTAACCACGTCTACTTACTACATAAGGCTCTTTATGGGCTCAAGCAAGCTCCACGTGCTTGGTATGATCATCTCAAGGAGTTCTTAGTAGACCGTGGCTTTGAAATTGGGGTAATAGATCCCACTCTTTTTACAAAAAGGGTAAATGGAGATTTTTTCGTATGCCAAATATATGTTGATGATATTATCTTTGGTTCCACTAACCGTGAATTTAGTGATCAATTTGGCAAGCTAATGACCAAGGAATTTGAGATGTCCATGATGGGAAAATTGAATTATTTTCTTGGCCACCAATTTCGAGAAGGAACATTCTTATGTCAAGCCAAGTATATTAAGGACATGCTCAAGAAATTTGATATGAACAATGCCAAGCCATATAAGTTTCCCATGGACTCCAAGGCGGATCTTCACTTAGATCCGGATGGTAAGGAAGTTGATCAAAAGCTTTATCGTTCTATGATTGGATCTTTGCTTTACCTTTGTGCATCTAGACCGGATATTATGTTTAGTGTGGGTATGTGTGCAAGATTCCAATCAAGTCCTAGGGAAAGTCATGAAACCGCGGTCAAAAGGATTCTAAGATATTTGTTGGATACTCCCAACTATGGTCTTTGGTATCCCCATGGTACAAGCTTTGATCTTGTTGGTTATTCGGATGCGGATTGGGCGGGTTGCAAAATGGATAGAAAATCAACTTCGGGTACATGCCAATTCCTTGGTAGGTCCCTTGTGAGTTGGTCTTCCAAGAAGCAAAATTGTGTGGCCTCGTCATCCACCGAAGCCGAATACATCGCCGCCGGTAGTTGTTGTGCACAATTATTATGGATGAGGCAAACTTTAAAGGATTATGGTGTCATTTGTGACAAAGTGCCTCTTTTATGTGACAATGAAAGTGCTATTAAAATTGCACACAACCCGGTTCTTCATGGCAAGACCAAGCACATTGAGATTCGGTATCATTTTATTCGAGACCATGTTGAGAAGGGTGATATTGCAATCAAGTATGTCAACACCAAGCATCAACTCGCCGATATGTTCACGAAGCCTCTTGGTGAAGCAAGATTCAAGGAGTTGAGAGGAGAACTAAATGTGGTGGACATATCCAATTGGATTTAGTGGATTTCTTGCATACCTACCCATATTAGACGATACTTATTTGGTTTAGATGTAGGCATGGACATAGGGGGAGTGCGGTCCTAATCCATTGGACCATCCCTCCCCCCATTATGCCGATAGTAAGAATTCATTTGCATCTCTATATTCGTTCTATGAATTGTGAGCTTAAATGACGAGTAGTGGCCGTGGACTCAAGATATATCTTCGCGGTATCACACCACATACTCATACATGGTGGCCTCGGCCACCACCCTCTTCCTTGTGAAGAGTTGGTTTCATTTGGATTTTATTGGTTTTCTAGTGCTCCTATGGAAAACATGCTCAATTTGGTGTTTTTGTGTGTTTTGATTCTTGCAAATTGAGTATGAAGTACCATCTCCAGTGTGTTGATCTAATCCTATGCCTTTCATCTATCTCAAAACAACTTCCATCTTGCACAAGTTCAAATTCCTTACACAAAAAGAGAAAACTGGGGTTTCTTAGGAGGCCCCGGTAGTACCGCCGGTGGGATCCGGTAGTACCGGGCTCTGAATCTAAGCAGTTCTGCTGCTCGCAAAGATTCAGGCCCCGGTAGTACCGGATGCTCCGCCCCGGTACTACCGGGAATCGCGGGTATCTAATATTTCACCGTGCGGGCAGGGTGGGGGTTATTCCCCATTTTCCCCACCCGCACGAAGCCACCCCGTCGCCTCCTCTGCTCCTCAGCTCCGGCCGCCGCCCTAGGCCGCCGGAATCCGCCATCTCCGGCCAGATCTGCTCCGTGGGAGCGATCCCCTCGTCGATCTCCTCCATGGCCTCCGGTATTTCCCCGTTCTTTGCATTCTTTGTTTCTAGATCTTGAAACCTAGATGTATGGAGAGGAAATGTTGGTAGCTCCGTTGGCAACGGTTAAAGTTGGATGGATGATCACCTAGGCCTTGTTAGCTAGCATATAGTGTAATGTATGGTTGAATCTCTCGATTTGTGCCATTTCAGTCTTGAATCGGCTCAGCCGGTACTACCGGGTTTTCCAAATTTGCTCGATTCAACCATTCTTTACATCTATTGGCTAGTTTTTGATTCCTTATCCGTGAACTTGTGCACTCATCTATTCCCTGCCCTACCTATATGCTGTTTCACAGGTAGCCGCCGTGGTACCAAGAAGCCACGTCTTGTGGAGGATGAGATTGAAGAAGAAGAAGAGGAAGTTTGCCTGCTCGCACCACAGCCAGAACTCAAGCAAGGGAAGAACATCAGCTGCTGCTCGTACCACCACTGCTCCCCCCACGAGAGCCCGCAAAGCACTTCACTTATGGAAGAATGAGGACTATCAGAAGCTCAGAGAAGAGAATCCCTATGCTGAGGAGAGGTCACCTCTTGTGCGGAATCCGCACTTTTACACAAATGATCAAGAAGCCATCTACAAGGAAATCTATCTCCACAAGGATTACTCCGTGGTTGTCCAACACACTCTTGATATTCCTTACATGAGAAACTCGAAGCACAAGGGCTATTTTGATGAGACACTTGCTATGTGTGAAGAGTTTGGGCTGATTGACATCATGAAGGAGAACCATCCCTACATTGAGTACTACATCATTCAGTTCTTTGCCACCGTCTACCTTGACCATGATGAAGCCCGGACCCTATATTGGATGACTAAGGACACCTTGCTTTCTGCCACCTTGGCGGAGTTTGGAGAGCTTCTAGGCTATGAAGACAAGGGTGAAAGTGTTGCTAGTGGATGGAGATGCCATGACAATGATCGATCAGCTCCAAGGATGTTCTTGGACCAATCACTATGGAAAGAGGCACCACCGGTAAAACTGCTCATCTTGTGCGTCCATTTGAGATTCTCCACCGTGTCTATAGGAAACCATTGCTCCCGTGTGGGAAATTGGGATGAGGTTCATGGCTTCATGTTTGACCTTCTCAAGCTCTCATATGAAAATCAAGGCAAAGGCAAGAAGCTTGATGTGATGGATTGGATGTGGAATGACTTGTGGTCCACAATCATTGATAGAAGGGCCCCCATCTATGGCCCATACATTATGAAGCTCATTCGCCGCAAGTGGGCTCTCAAGAAGAATGGAGAAGATATCATGAAGGATGGCAGCCCGTTGTGGCTCATTAGTGAAGGAACTGCGTATCAAGCCTCATGCTCCTCCCAAAACCAGCCCATTGATCCCGAGGCTGCTGCTGAAGCTGAGAGAGCTAGTGGGAGTGCACCTCCTCTTGAGGAACCTTCATGGTTCAAGAAGCTGCAGATTAAGGCCAAGAGGGCCTTTTGCCTCAAACTGGATTTGGAAGACCGTCTGTATGAAGCTCATGTGTATCACAAGAAGGCAGCTCAGCGACACAAAGCAATGATGAGGCATATGCAGATTACGTCTCCGATGGTTCTGAAGATGATATCACTCCAAAGGAGGAATGGGTGTCCAAGCATGGTTCTGGAGTGATGAAGATGCTCCTCCACATGGTGATCGCTTTCAGGCCTCCTCTTCGACCCACCACGGCGCGGGTGGAGCTTGATGCTCCTAGGGACGTATTAGCATCGCGCTTCTCCCTTTTTGGCATTTCGATGACAAAGGGGGAGAATGTGTTCTATTTAGGATGAGCCGTGGGATTTGCATGGGTGGAAACACAAGCTTGCACTTCGTTTGATCTTTATGCTTGTGTTTCATCTTTTATCTTTATTTGGATATTTGCTTTGAACTTCCTATGCATGATGTAAGACATGCCTTGAACTTATGGTATTGTAATAAGACCTATCTAGTATGTTACTTGCTTATTGTTGCTTATATTGTGCAAGTTGTTTTAATTGTTATCCATATGAACTTGCTTGGTTTGTAAAATATAGGGGGAGCTCCGCCCATTTTATATGGTGTGTTTTTGCATTCAAAAGCAAATTCCTAATAAACACACAATTTGGAGAGCCCCGTCTATCTTTTGCAAATCATTTGTTTCTCCTAAGTATGTTGTCATCAAACACCAAAAAGGGGGAGATTGAAAGGACATATCCTTCCCCACAGTGTTTTGATGTTTGTTGACAACACACTTAGATGTCTAATGTGTGTGCTAAAAGTGTGCAGGATTGTATCAATTAATATTGCACAGGTTTTGTCTCAAGAAAAGGAAGAAAAGCAGTCTTCATTGCGTCAGCCGGTACTACCGGGTTCACCCCGGTACTACCGGGTGTTCTGCCATGCGGAACTACCGGGCCCAGTACCGGATCTCCAAAAGCTCTCTGGACTCGCTCGATTTAATCCGGTAGTAGCCCCGGTAGTAAGCGCGGTACTACCGGGTGGGGAGCACTACCGGACCAGGCGGTCCGGTACTACCGATGCGCGCGTGGAGAGGCGTTGACCAGTCTGGCGCCAGGCCGTCATTCCCTGTCAGCCGGTACTACCGGGCGAGGCCCGGTACTACCGCTGCGGGCTGTTTACAGCTCCAACGGCCAGATTTCTGGGAGGGGTATTTATACCCCTCCACCTACCTCCGGTGACTAAGCTTGATTCCTCACTCTCTCTCCACCATTGTTGCAAGCTTCAATCTACTAGAGCTCCCACTCCAACCACTCAAACACGTTGATACTTTGAGGAGTGAAGGAGGAGCCCTAGATCCGCATCTCCACCGAGCCGATTTGTCTACATCGACCTAGTCACTTGTAGATCTTGTGTAACTTGATACATTGGATACCTAGAAGATACTTGTGATTCTTGTGGCTTTGGTAGCCACAAGGATTAGCCGGGAGCCTCCAATTAAGTTGTGGAGACGCGACCCGGCCTTGTGATTCTTGTGGCTTTGGGAGCCGCGGGAATTTGGTGAGAGCCTCCAATTCGGTTGTGGAGTGTGCCTCATCCTTGTAAAGGTTTGTTGCCGACCTCGAGGGCATCATATAGTGGCTCGTGGATCTCCTCATCGGAGGATAACACGAGGGAGATACGGTGTGCCATATCAAGGCTATTCGGAGTTCACTTTGTGACTCCGCACCGCTCCAACGGAGACGTAGCTTCCATTGGGAAGTGAACTTCGGTAGAACATCTCCGCGTCACCGTGTGGTTATCTCTTAACCTTCCTTTACTTGTATTGCTAGCCTTTCTTGTGTAGAATATCTTGCTAGCTTGTTTATTGCTCATCATATAGGATTGTTCATCTAGTTGCATATCTAGAGAACTTATATTTGAGCAATTCCTTAACTTGTTGAAAAGAAAATTAAAATTGGTAGTTGCCTATTCACCCACTCCCCCTCTAGTCAACCTACTCGATCCTTTCACATACCCGAAGGATACCCATACCCATTGGGTACCCAACGGGTAGATTAAATAGTACATAAGTTATTCATAAATTTACATACCCACGGGTATAAAGTTATACCTGTGCCCTACCCGCGACTTAACGGGTAGGGTACGGGTACTACCCATGGGTATAAAATTGTGCCCATACCCTACCCATGCGGGTACCGACGTAAGGGACAACCAGCTCTACAAACAAGACACTATGGCTAATTAGATTTTTCACACACAAATTGGGCCGCCCCGTGTGAGTTACATCCTCTAAATCCTCTAATGAACACCCAGGATGGAGTGTTTTCCCCGAATCCCGGTGCGCCGCACGGATAATGGCTTTTTTGGATAGCAGGATTTAAAAAGCGTAGGAATATGGAAAACACAGAATTGAGATGTCATGTGAAAAGGATTCCCACAGGATTCTGAAACGCAAGAATTTTGCAGCAGGTGCATTTGGATGGTACGCAGGAATTGAACACGGGAATTTTGAAGGATTGATGAGAGAGAGTAGAGAGCGACAAAGTGAAAGCGCATTGGATTTCGTGTAGGAAAATTAAAATAAGGTTTAATCTCATGTTCAGAATCATATGAAATTGCAGGCATAGGAATGGATTACGTAGGAATTTGATGGCCCACCCCTATGATCCAAAAGGCTTCCATAGTATTCAAACTCTCCAAAATTGCTACAAAAATCCTACAATCCAAAGAGGGCCTAAAAGTCTGGTGCAGCGACTATATATAGATTTCTCAAAAAAAAAATCATCCCCGTTCATGGACAATAATCCTCATCTCCAACCCAGAGAGGTCAAGACTCGCATCTGGTACAGTACTGGATAGGTAAAAATGTAGCAGTGTTCCTGAAACCGAATGAGCTCAGATTAGCACCACAAGCTCTGCCCCACTTTCATGCATTAAAACTCATTTTGCTTTCCTGGCACATGAGTACATGACAGTTGACACGAGATGCACCAGCTCGTGCTGCCCCATAAATTCATTCCCTCTCAGAGCATCTCCAACCACAATGGTTAAATTTGGCCCCCAAATTGTCCGCGACACGTCCGTGCGTGTCCGCGGACAGTGACCGGACCGCCCCTAAAAGTGGTCTCCTCCAACCATGTATCTCAAAGTCTATTCAAAATGTGGGATCATTTGCATGTAATTGGTGTAGAAGGAGAGACAAGAATCTATGAAGGATAAAAGAAAGGTAAACAAAGGAAAAGCTTTCCACCCGGACACCCCCAAACCCTCCCCACATATGGGATGGCTTTGGGGGTTGCCGGACAGCCCGGACGTTTGGGGATGGTTTGGGGGAGGCGGTTGGGTGCATGTTTTTAGCTCAAATCGTGTCCGGGCTATCCGCCCGGATGTTTGGGGGCGTTTTGGCAACTCCGGTTGGAGATGCTCTCAGCCATGCAATCCAATCCACCAACATACATCTCACCTCCACCTCGGTAGCTCCATTATAAACGTGCAATTCACACGAGCATGCACACACAAGCAATACTTTCTCCGGCCATCTCAGACATTCACAATGCAGCACCGCGCTTGGTACGATAGCTCCGGTGGTGAGCTAGACGTGTTCGTAGCAATGCGCTACTTCGACGGCCTTGCCGACCTTGCTGCCCGCCCTGTCACTGTCAGGGAGCCTGAAGACCTGATGATCGAAATGAAAGTTATGCATGACATGAACTCATGAAGCACATGGAGGAAAGCTGGGACTGGGAGCTGAGTCTAAGAGCAACCTCGCCGCCTCCGTCGGCTCCCTCCTATCCCCTCATCGAGCTTTCCTACGAATCAGCTGGCGGTGAGCTTTCGAGTGAATCAGCCGGAGTCAAGCAATACAAACACCACAACGTCGGGAGACCGCGACGAGCCGCCCCAGGACTCATCGTCGTCCTCGCGCGGCCATGATTTGGGCGAGGTGGTGGGAGACAGGAGGCTGCAGGGCGTTCGTGTTGTGAGGGGCGCCAGTGGCAGCGAGGAAAGGTGGGTGGTGACATGCGGCGGGCATGCTTTGGAAGAGAAGCACCATGTCGTCCGTCGGAAGATTGTTGATGCGCCACTGGGTGATTAGGCCGTCGAAGGAGTGGACGATGGCGATGATGGTGGTTCGGACTCTGACACTAGCTCTAATCTATTTGAGTTGGATTTGGAAGATGCGAATAACTATCGCACTACATGGCGAACTGGCGATTAGCCGAAGGTGCGAGTGACTTAACAATTTGACCTAATTGTATGTGATGTGTACTTATAGCGGAATTGCTATATCACAAGCTGCGTAAGGGCATGTACAATGGGGTGCCATCAGCCTTCTCTTAGCGTTGACACTAGGATATTTGTCTAGTTGGAGGAGAGAAAATGGAGAAAGATGATGCTGCCTTCCCTTAGCCAAGAGATGATCTCTTACGAAATGAAAGAAGGCTAATTTCACTATTGTACCATTTGTCTTTTCTTATAAATACAATTTTCTACTAAAATATAATTAATTCTCATTAATTGCTAGGGATGGCAATAAGAGAGAATGCATTGTACAACTTATAATTTTGTCATCTCTATATGATGTGGATGGCTAAAAGAAGGCGCGTCTTGTCTAACATTGTACATGCCCTAACTCCGTGCATATATGCGCAAGGAAAAAATAGCGCGCTACAGAAATATAGCGTCGGACTTAAAACACACGATTAGCATGGTATATCGCGCTATAGCGTGCTATTAGCGAGATAGTGTGCACTGATACATTTAGCAAGACACCTCTCGAAACGCTATAGCGTGCTTTTTTTCTCCACGATATATGCAGACGTATAGATCACAAGAGAAAAGTTAGGCGTGTCTCCTGTCAAGTCACTTGCGCAGCCACTGTGAACCTGTCAAGCGTGTCTCCTCTTGTCGAGACACAAACGGATAGATTTAGCAGCAGTGGTTTAATTTGCGAGCGCTTCATATTTTCCGTGATCCATTATGTACGCACATTCATCACTTCTGCTTATGGAGCATTACTAGTTGTGCGTTACAACCTTTGATATATGAACTTGACGAGTAATTTCAGTGTATTGTTGATCATGTGGCTTTGAAGGTTAAGCCCTGTACCTCAGGCACCAAAATGCATAATCAATGTTACTTTGGACCCTTATATTTGAAACACTACAGATTTTATTACCAAACTTCACTGCGTTTCATGATTCATAACGAAATAAAAGGCAATCATATCCAGGCCAACCAAGTTGCAGAGAGTAAGAAAAAGACAGTAACAAACATCTAGCCAGATCTATGGGGAAAAAAAGACAACCATGAAACAAAATCATATGAACGTCTTGAAGAACCATATGAAGTATTATCTGTATGAAGGCTACAACTCATGTCGCAAAAAAGTACATGGCCAGAGATAACAAGAGGTCGGCCTGGAAAGCACAACCCGACCCTAGAACAACTAGATAAGTGGAGGTCTCTCTCCTCTTCACTGGGTGGTGGTCGTGGTTCCGATGATGTCCGAGTCACCTGAAGGTTGTGCATAATTGATCAGTACAAGATTCAGGGTGCCAAATCTAAATAGCTTGGAAGAGATTTAGATGTTAACGAACCAGGATCGATAATGCTGAGACAGCACACCCGGTAGTATTTTCCACAGGCAGTTCCAAGATCAACATTGTCTGAAAGGGAATAGGCATATTATTGAAGTGCATTCCTAAATTGTGCAACAGCTATTGGAATAGCAAAGCAATGAAATGCATGGTTCAATAAGGAAAGAAATTATCTTACTTCCGTGGAAATGGTGCACACTAATTTTTGCCAACATGGCGTAGTACTCGATCTCTGACTTCCTAAGCGGAGGGCAGTTGTTCGCAAGGATAATTAGCTTCCCTGAACATACAAAACAAAAATCTTCCATTAGTATGCAGAATCACAAGGCAAATGACTAAAGGAGATCAATACAGCAGTCATCCTGAAATCCAATGTATATATGAATGCAAAGAATGCTGCACTAGGGAATCCTTATCTCATGAAACCAGTTCAAACAACACAATGCAATAAGTAACATTTTTGACAAATAACAAGTATCTCAACCTCCTATTGTACACCAGATATTAATATCTTGGAGAAGTCTTAATAGAGAGGCTGTCATTGCTCTAGGGCACTGCATTTATCTCCAGGGCGACAAAAAGAAGCCAAAGAGCCAAATTTCAGTCCCATTCTACTATTCAAAATCCTATCAGTATGAAGTACAAACACAGAAATATCATTACAGGAACACATCACACTGTAATAAAATTCCGGAAGTGCAAAGGGATACCAAGAACTCAAACAGAAATGACCTAGATGGGTAGCAAATTGAATCTTTCCATCAAACATATAAGGATGTCATCAGAGCAAGCCAGAGAGGTAAATTTGAGCCCCATTCTACAATCAGAGTCTCAACACTAAAACAAGTACAGAGGGTATAGAAGTTTCAATATGCAGAAATACAAAAATACACAAATAGTACTATCAACAACAAAACGCAATTTTTTTATTCTTCCATTGCTCCCAAGGCAGCTTAAGCAGCCAAGGAGGTAGACTTCAAACCCATTCAACAACCGAAAATCACATGACTACAAACTACAAACTGGACCAAACATATTCAGAGCAAATGCTCAAGTTGCAAGGAACTTCTGACGTACACACGACCCACCTCATAATGCAAACAATATTAGCAAACGAAAATGTTACAACCTCCCATTATCCACTAGACATTGAAGAGGTCTTGGAGAAGTGTTGATCAAGAGGTTGTTAGTTCTAGGGCGCTGTATTCATCTCTAAGGCACAGAGAAAGCAAGCCAATGAGGTAAACTTCAGTCCCATTCCACGAATCAAAATTTCTAGGTTTCATTACATTAAGTTATTACTCCACACAAAAACAACTACCACAATTATAATCGATAGCCACAGAAGAAACGTTAACTCAAGCACTAAAGTCAACACGCAGATCTGTAAGCAGATTGATTACGACAAGCTAATCACGCCCGAGCAATCAGTAAAACAAACTCTAAACCACTACGCTCCGTCGATCCGGCAAACGCACGAACTAATCAACCAGCCACACACACCTATGGATCAAATCAACATTGAGAGAACAAAGCGCAAAACAGGGAGCTGATCCGTACGTACCCTTGGAGTTGCGCAGCGTCTTGAGGACGGTCCTGTAGCCGAGCGTGTACTTGCCGCTCTTCATCACGAGCTGCAGCTTGTTGTTGATGTTCTCCGAGGTCTTCTTCTGCAGCGCGCATCGATGGAAACCAGTGAGAAAACGACCGACACAAACCAACTCGAAATGGGAGGATCGATTAGGGTTCGTACCGCCTTCTTGGTGGGAGCCATCGTTCCGAGCGGCCGCGGCGAGCGATGGGAGGCTTCGAGGGTGGAGGTGGCGGCGGCGCGACAAATGAAGGGCTCGCTAGGGTTTCAGCGAGAGGAAGTTTATAGGTGCGGCGGTGGAGACGAAATGGGCCTGGGCCTTTCCTTGACGTAGCTGGGCCTTAATGGGCCTGGTCGAGCCCAACAAGTTACCGAATGGCTGACAAGGTGGGCCCGTGTTGTCATATAGAATGCTCCTAGTTGTTCTGAAGTCTCAGCCCATATCGCCTTTGATTGAGAAAAACCCTAGCACGAGCCGTACCGCCGCCACCGCCGCCGCCGTAGAAGCGATGAGGGCGTCGTCGGCGGAGATGAACGGGGAGGGGAAGGGCAAGAGGAAGGTGCTGGACATCCTCGCGGGCTCCGACTCCGACGACTCCGACGCGCCCGCCGAGGACGGCTCGAAGATCCAGATCAACGAGGAGTACGCGCGCCGCTTCGAGCACAACAAGCGGCGCGAGGCGCTGCAGCGCCACGAGGAGCAGAAGAAGAAGGGCCTCATCGCCGAGTCCGACGGCGAGGACGACGAGTCGTCGTCGTCGGATGAGGACGTCGCCGTGGCCGCCGCCTCCCGCCGCGTCGACCGGAAGATGCTTCAGGTCATACGCCGCATCCGCAGCGGCGACAGCGCCATCTTCGACAAGGAGGTGAATGTCTACTCCTCCTCCTCATCTGAGGACGAGGCCGGCGAGGAGGGGGATCCCAAGGAGGGGAAGAATGCCAAGAAGGAGCGGCCAATGTACCTCAAGGACGTGAACGCCCAGCACCTGATTGAGGAGGGCCCCGAGTTCGCGGAGCAGACTGGCCGCGGCAACAAGTACGACAGGATTGCTTACGACGACCACCAGAGGGAGGGCCTGAAGGAGTTCCTTGAGGCAGAGAAGAAGGCGTTAGGCGATGGTGATGGCGAGGAGGACGATGATTTGTTCATGGAGAAGCAGGCTGATGGAGATGGTGGCGAGAGTGATGAGGATGAAGATGAGAAGCAGACAGAGGAGCTGGCGGGTGAGGTTTTTGGCAAGGATGAGGAGCTGGATGATGACGAGAAGTTCTTGAAGGATTACATCCTCAATAGGCCCTACCTTGAAACTGGGGTGGGCAATAATTTCTCTCTGGAGGATATCCAGGAGGAAGAGGCTGAGATCGAAAAGTGGGAGGAGTATGAGAAGAATTGTGCCCTCGCGAAGCATAATTTCCGGCATGAGGAGATGGCAGCGTCAGAGGCGACAGTGACTGATCGGGTAATCGGACACCCCCGTGTTATTGAGGGGTCAGTGAGGAAGAAGGAGAGCAGCAGGAAGAAGCAGCGGAAGAGCAAAGAGGAACGGAAAGCACAGTTCAAGCAGGAGCAGGCAGAGGAGCTGAAGCATCTGAAGAATTTGAAGAAGAAAGAGATTGCTGAGAAGCTCGAGAAGATCCGGATGATTGCTGGAATTGAAGGGGATGTTGCTTGCAAGCTTGGTGCAGATGACCTGGAGGAGGATTTTGATCCAGAGGACTATGACAGGAAAATGCAGGAGATGTTTGATGAGAAGTACTATGGTGCTGATGAGGTTGATCCTGGGTTTGGAAGTGGGGACGATTTTGATTTGGACAAACCTGATTTTGACAAGGAAGATGAAATCCTTGGGCTAACTAAAGAGTGGTCTATTGCTGATGAGGATGGGTCTACTGCTAGTGGTGAGAAAGCTATCAGCGACAAGAAGAAGAAAAATAAGGAGCTTGCAGATGGTGGCGAGGCAGGTGAGAAAAGTAAAGGGAAGATCTCTCTCAAGGACAAGGTGGAGCTTGAGAAGGAGCTTGACGAGTACTATAGGCTAGACTACGAGGACACCATTGGGGATCTGAAGACTCGGTTCAGGTATAGGAAAGTTCAGCCAAACAATTATGGCCTGAAGACCAAGGAGATATTGCTAGCAGATGACAGGGATTTGAACCAATATGTTTCCATAAAGAAGCTAGCACCATATAGGGAGGATGAATGGCAGGTGACCCATCATATGAGGAAGAACAAAGATTTGATCCTTGGAGGAAAGCAGAATGACGATAAGAAGATCAAAGCTCACAAGACATTCAAGTCTGAGGAAGGTCCTAGTTCTGAAAAGCCAAGTAAAGATAAGCTGACATTTGACGAAGAAGAAACATATGCCAAGACAAAGTCAGGCAAGAAGGTCAAGAGATCTAGGTCCGAGGAAGATCCTAGTTCTGAAGAGACATGTGCCAAGACAAAGTCAGAAGGCAAGAAGGTCAAGACTGGCAAGAGATCTAGGTCTGAGGAAGACCCTAGTTCTGAAGATTCAGAGAAAGACAAACAGGCAAGTGAACAAGAAGAAACAGATGCCAAGGGAAAGTCAACTAGAAGTAAACGGAGAAATGTTCGGAGGAAGGAGTTGCGTATTGCTCCGAGCAGACTGAAGGCATATGGGATGTCATAGATCCACAGGGTCACAAGAGCAATTGAGTTTTGGTTTCTAATGCACTTCTGTGCGCGTGTTATCCTAGTGGAAAAATCTGTTTGGAGCCATAAAATATTATTTAAGTAGTATATGTTTCTTCTGTTCTGGGAAGTTGCAAACCCAGTGTTATCCTACTATAAACTTATTTGTCCCTGCAAGTTTTGAAGACAGTTGAGCAATATAATTGTCTTAGCTTTGCAGCTACAGTTTTATTTCTTTGTGATTTCTGGATGATGGGTAACAGGAATGCTTATCTTATCATCATATCTCTGTGATTTGACAGACGAATTCACATATGCTAGTAGTGATACAGCCCTTTTTTCCTTGAGCAATTTCGGTTGCTTTTAAACATTTTACACTTCCTATAGTAGTGCTTACCATCTTGTTTTGACAGATTGTCTAAATCTGGCAGCATATGCATGTGAATGCCATCTTCATTTGCTTAGTATAGTAGCTGTGACAGTTGCCCATTTTTATGTACAGTATAAACTGTGAGTAGTCAGATCAGAACTAAGACAATGCAGTAAACTAAAACCTGGTTGGGCCTTACCGAGTAAAGACCAAATCAAAGTAGCCCTAGAGCAGTGGCAACCAGGTCAACACAAATATTCTTTTGGCCTGGCGTCTTCCTTTTATCATCTGATTTCTCTATTCTTTGTCATCTTGCGCTAGACACTGAAAGAAAGTACTTGGTGAGTTTATTCCCTTTTGTTGGTTGTTGCACATGTCCCTCTCTTGTGTCGTCACTGTCTTCAACACCCCAACGTTAGTTCTCACAGAGGAACTGTTTATATATATATACGTCCCTTTTTGTTCCCAACTACTGTTTCCAGTTCGTGCCCGTGCTGTTCCCCAATCCTTCTTCTTCCCAGAGACCTGTGATACAATCTGCTCATCCTGCAGTAGTGCTTACCCTTCTGATTTCTTGTGTGGAACAGGGTAGATTTGTACTGGTTAACTGCCGGTTTTGGGTGCACTAGGCTTCTTACCTGTATTTGTTTCCTTCAGTTATTAGTTTCCCTAGTCAAACTACCAGTTGAAGCTACTCTTGCTGCTGTGCAATGTCCACGACCGAAAGCAGGAAGCTGTCGGACGACTATGATGTCGTGGATGTCCTCGGCCGAGGCGGGTTCTCGATAGTGAGAAGAGGAGTAAACAAGTCCGAAGGAAACACCCAGGTTGCGATAAAGACTCTCCGAAGGCTCGGCCCAGCGACGAAGGGGATGCAGCAAGGGTCAAAGGGCGCGCCGAGCTTGGGCCTCCCGATGTGGAAGCAGGTATCCATCTCCGACGCGTTGCTCACTAACGAGATACTTGTCATGAGGAGGATAGTGGAGAACGTTGCGCCGCATCCAAATGTTATCAGCCTGCATGATGTGTATGAGGATGAGAATGGCGTGCACCTTGTCCTCGAGCTGTGCTCTGGCGGTGAGCTGTTTGACAGGATTATAGGGCGTGACCGATACTCGGAGTTCGATGCGGCTGCTATCATTCGGCAGATCGCTGGTGGGTTGAAAGCTCTTCATAAGGCAAACATCATACATAGAGACTTGAAGCCGGAGAATTGCCTGTCGCACCCTTTGTCCGCCTGGTGGGTACCTCTGTCAACTCAACTCCCCTCTCTATCCAAGGTTTTGAGTGCACAGCATGATGCAAGCTTTTGTTGCCTTGCAGGTTAAGGAACTCACTGGCTTTCACACGGAGAAAATGTCCCCCACGAAAAGAGTGTGGCGCTGGACTCCTCAAGCGCTCGTTTCATTGCAGGAGGTCAATTCTGAAACCTGTCATCTATAGTTGAATGAATCTGATGGTTTGATTACAGAACTGTAATGCACATTAACTTGATATCCGAAAATCATGAATTGTGTGATAGATAAATGTGTTGTCATAATTCATAGTTTCTGAATGCTCTGGTATTAAATCGATTGTCTGTGTTTAGCTGTTGTTTCTAGTAGCATGCTTCTTTTTTTGTGTCTGGTAACTCAAAACTAAAATGTACTGATGAAGGGAAGGGCATCAGGGCATGCATGCAGAACTGAACTATTGTTTAGATTCCATTTTCCTTGTAGAATAAGCATGTCATTGAGAGGTGAAGGAAGACGTAATGATCGACACTACCTTAAATTTTGAATCAGGAAGAGGATCGTGCAATCCAAAAAACTGAATGTTGTCATGTGATGGTTATGTGTCCAAAGTCCAAACGCCGAATTATTATCTTTATATGTATCCAGTACAACAAGAAAAGTACTTTAGAACCATCAAGTTTATCATCCATTTATACAAGATTGTTATTGTATGGAAAATAGTCTCCTCTTGCCAAAAAATACCTTATTCTGCATCACCAGCAAAATTAACATAGAGGTTACTTTATTCTTTTGACCTATGAAATAAGTTAATGTCACTATTCTGTTTGCTTTGACTTGACACATGATATTCTTTTCCATTCCCTATGCAGGCGGCAGAGTATCACTTGGTAGACATGTTTGAAAGGGCAAATCTCTGCGCCATCCATGCGAAGCGTGTTACCATCAGTAAGTTGTCGCTGAATGAACACTTATTTTCTTTTACAGTATTATGCAACAGGAAACACGCCAGGGTTGTAAAAGCATTTCAATGACAGGGTCATATTTGCTTTAATTTATTGTGATATCTAGTTTCAGGATTATTTGAATTTGCAAAAATTCTAATGAAAGTTATGATGATGTGCAATTATCATATCTCAGCAGCTCCTTGTATTTCTTATTCTCAATGAACATGTCAAGAGACAGTAGATATGCTAACAATTATGGCCTGTGAGAGGGATGGTCCAGGACTATAGTAGGAAATTCAGGGTTGATTACCTGTTAATCTTGAGGATATAAACATAGCATCAAGCCAGAATTTTTACTCGTAAAATCTGTTTTATTTCCTCCTTAAAGCTTGGGAACTGTTTTATTATAACAAGTAGATATCACTAGAACCGTTATCATCGTTGTTGTATCGTAACAAATCATAGATGTTTTCAACTAGCTTTGATCTGTATATCAGGGTTGATTACCTGTTAATCTTGAGGATATAAACATAGCATCAAGCCAGAATTTTTACTCGTAAAATCTGTTTTATTTCCTCCTTAAAGCTTGGGAACTGTTTTATTATAACAAGTAGATATCACTAGAACCGTTATCATCATTGTTGTATCATAACAAATCATAGATGTTTTCAACTAGCTTTGATCTGTATATATCTGAAGGGAAATGCTCCTGTTAATCTTGAGGATATAAACATAGCATCAAGCCAGAATTTTTACTCGTAAAATCTGTTTTATTTTACTCCTTAAAGCTTGGGAACTGTTTTATTATAACAAGTAGATATCACTAGAACCGTTATCATCGTTGTTGTATCGTAACAAATCATAGATGTTTTCAACTAGATTTGATTTGTATATATCTGAAGGGAAATGGTCCTGGACTAATGGAACTGTTTAATGAAGAAAATACACGTATAGTACCTTCATTTAGTAGCATGTCCACATTCACCTGACCTTTTTCTTTTGCTGCTACAGTGCAAAAGGACATACACCTCGCCAGGCGTATTGCGGGACAAAGGCTATGGTGATACTAATGGAAGGCAAAGACCGTGGTGGTACTGATGGGGAGACGTTTTCTGTATTGTTGGGTGCAATGGCAGTGGTGATAGCGATTGAATATGTTCATGTGTTAGAAGCATTGTAGATGTATCTTCATTTAGTTAGCATGTCTTCGAAGTTGATTCTGATTTTACATTTACATGGTAGGGGTCATTTGACTGTGTTCAGCCTTTGAGCTTCTTTTCAATTGATCCAGTTCAGAGTTTCTGCATAACATTCCAAGCATGCAGATTGTGAAACTGACTTGAAATTGTTATGTGGGACGAGGAGAAACCAAGAAGTGTTGTGTACAAACATTTGAAACTATTTGCTCTGATCTCATTATTTCTCTCCTTTTGAAACGAGCAAAGCGTGCTGTATCATGGAGGTACAGACGTGCAGTAGTTGTGTTGGACTTCGTTATGGTGAAATTTTCATGTATGTTCAAGTGTATGGTTAAATTATTCCAACTCGTGTTTATAAAGTGTCTTCTACCTCTCCAAGATTCCACGGACAAAAGATGAGCTTAAAAATCTCAGTGAGCGTCCTGAAATCAGCATAAACTTTTGTCATCACAAAGGAGTTTAGGCTGGTGCTACGACTATGACACATCCTCTCGGTTTCAATTCCAAGTCAGGATCTGATGCAGTGTGAAGTTCATAGCGACAGCCACATCTACTGCACCGGTCAAACCATTCTTCCTGAGATGCAACGATGATGATCACAGCTTGACGAGTGTCGTGATGCAGACAGGATGCACATAGATATGATCACGACTCATATGGGAATTGGCCGTCACTTTCTCACCAAAAATATCTTTGCTAGAACATAGCGGCTCATCAGGTCACACCCAGTGCCACTCTCTGCCAGAAACAACAGCAAAGACACTTTCTTTGGCCATGGCGACATGCAGACAGGTATAACTTATCATGGAACAAGCTCTGATAGAATTAAACATCTGCCTGGCAGATTTACACACTGACAAAGCCTCGGAAGAGATCATCTGGGACATGCGCCTAGGCTGCTACTGATCTACAAACTCTGAACCACCGGCCTGGGACAAGCTAAAACCTCGAGCTACCAACTGTTTCTGCCACAAGCACAGGAAATATATAAGTGCTATAATCTACAAAATTTACTATGAACATTGCCATCACCATCAAACGGGGGAGGAACTTGTTCTCCGGAGTTGATACTTGGGTTCTGGGGGTGGTGCGGAGATTATTAGATTGTCCAACTCCTGAAAAATTTGTGAAATGGAAGAAAGAAAACCCAGTAAGCATTAATAGGAGACATCAAACATGACATGAATACTACTTAACAAGATGTCATAAGCTAAGCAGTATCGCACAGAAGTGTGAGGCTAAGAATTTACATGGAAGGATATTTGTCTGGATATTTGCTACAGATGATTGATATCATCATTACTTCTCCACGTAATATGATATGTTTAATAGAATATTACATACTTAGAGGTCAAGTTAATGCAGTGAGACAAATCAGTAAATAAGGGTTGATAACGTTCTGAACAACTTCATTTTTGAATAAAATCAAATAGGCCGCTGCTCATATTTTGAACAATGGTTACGTCCATGCTAACACAATCTAGCGTATACTAGTATCATCTGGTACGTTTGACCTTTCGAAAGAAAAGCGCCTCATAATCTTTATGTCAATGCCAATTGCCAAAACTTAGTTAGCTTAGCTACAATGGTTATGTCCATGCTAACACAATCTAGCCTATACTAGTATCATCTGGTATGTTGTGACCTTTGACAGAAAAGCACGCCATAATCTTTATGTCAATGCCAATTGCCAAATTTAGTTAGCTTAGCTCAGTAAGCAAGAAAAACAACTTTGGGACTCTTCTTTCTATACAGTTTCAATGGATGTTTGAACACACAAAAAAAAAAAAGTGATATGACCACAGGTTTATGTGTATGACAGCACGGTATTGTAGAAACAAAAATTTGTGTTGCTTTAAGTAAATCAAAATGAGTGGTGACAACATAGATACTACAGGTAAGCAAAGTGTAATATTTGTAAGGATGGTGGTTATAGACCAAACTAACATGGGCACATCATACAACACACTTAATGCACATGCTATTATTGGGACCAAGTAGAAAGTAGTTACAGAATCGGCTAGTGTGACACAGAAATTGGTTTGACTATCTGAACAAGAACAGCGTTACATGAACCTACAATTCATACAACACATAATGTAATGCAGTAGTCAAATATCCTCCACCAAAAAGAAGGGGATAGGTAACAATGTTAAGATAAAAGGATATAAAGTACCTTCTGCCTCTTTAGCCTCTCGTTCTCCTCCTCTAGATGAGATACCTTGTTTTCAAGCTCATTAGTGTAAGCCTGCCAAGAAGAATGCACTTGGTTATTAATACTCCACATTAGAATAGCGTAGAAGAACAATACACCACTCCAGTGGCATGGCACCTAATAACATGATATGCTTGCAGTTTTAGGCTAAACAATGTACGAGAGATTTATCGAAATCATTATACTAGACGATACATTTCCATTATGCTTTGATGTTTATAGCATTACAAAATTCAATACGTAGAAAAACAGAAAAAGACGGAGAATAGAAGTAAACCTGCTTCCTGCTCTTGATCGCGCAGCTGATTCCCTGTTTTTTATCATTCTCTTCTGCCTTCTTTCTACAACCTTATCAGGTACACCCCCTGAGGCAGCACGCTTGCGCCCAGGTGTCTGAGGATCCGAAAGTGCACTGAGCATGGGTGAAGTCATTTGGCCATCTGAGTAAATCGATTCCATGATAGCTCCTGTAGCGACAGCCAGTGGCTGAGGGCCAGTTGGCCTACCATGAAAGAACCTGCCATGCTTGGATGTGAGGCTCCAAAGCTTGCTGCTGGTACTGCTGTAACCACTGTGCCTGTGCTGTGGCGCTCAAACTGGGCGCAACAGCCGCGATCACACTGCTCCCAGCTGCATCCATGTTGGCTGGCAAGTCACTGGAATCCTTCAAATGCCCTTCAGTGACAACCCCAGCTTTCACCAGGAAATCCTCAAGTGTCATCTCCCCAAGCGTCGGCTGCCTCTCCCGCCTCCGCCGGCCACCCTCGTCGCCACTTCTCTTGGACGAATCCATGATGCCCTTCCACACCTCATCCACGGTCTTCTTGCTTAGCTCCGGAGGCATGGTGATGCTCCCCTTGCGATGCAGGGCCGATGGCGGCTCGGACGGGCCAGCGACGCCACCGTCGGGGTCCACACCTTCAGGAAACACGCTCTTGAGCAGCTCGTCGAGGTTCATGCTAGGCAAGGGCTCTGTCAGCTGGTTCTGCACCTCGTTGAGGGTGAGGCTGTACATGGACCCTTGCCTCGCCAGGCCCTGCGCCTGCCCGCGCTGCGTCCCCGAGCCAGCATAGCCGCCGCCTCCAGCCTGTGACTGCGAGTGCGACGCCATTGCCTGAATCATGAACCGGCGCTCTCCTGAACAGGTCGCCCCTATGGGGATTCCGGACACCCCGGCAAAAACCTCGGGAACAACGACGCCCAAAGCAGGCTCCTTTCCAGCGGCGAAGCCTCGGCACAGAGATTGCCGAACCGCAGATCCACCAGACGGCACACGGGTGCAACAGCACGCACCAGCGGACGGACCTGCTATAGAAAGGCAGCAGTTTGCATCAGACAGAATCGCACAGGAGTTACGTACAAGCACAAGCGCAAACACGAGGAAATCAAAGGGAATGCAATCCAACCTCGAATTATCTACGGAGACGACGGTAAGCAGCGGATTTCGAGGGTGGTCCGGCGACCGGATCTCCAGTGCTCCAGCCTCCCAGCTGGAACCCGCACCGATTCGGCCGTGGATTCCGCCTGATTCCCGCCCGCCTGGCGCCGGATCGCGGCCTCGCGCGGTCAGGCCTGGCTCGGGCTGCTAGCGCCTACCATTGTGGGAGGAGGCGACGGCGGTGGGTTCTTGGGAGAGGCAGAGGCCATGGTGGAAGTGGGACTGGAGGAGAAGAAAGAAACTTGTGATGCGGAACCGTGGGCGACGGGGGAATGGGCCCACCGTGAAGCGGAAATGGGCCTGGTCACTTCCGCCAAGTGGATAAAGATGCCGGATTGGGGGCGTGTCAGACTCCAGTTTGAGCCATACCAACAAAATGCGAGTATGCGACCCTTTCCTCCAAAAAGAAAGATATCTGTTGTCTGTCGACTCAAATGAAAACGTGCTACTAGGATGTCGTGTTAGAGCATCTGCGGCCAGGATGGTCAAATTTGGCCCTAAAACGTGTTTGGATGTGTCCGCTTTGAATTCTCAAAAGTGTGTGTCTCCAACCATATATCTCAAAATCCTCCTAGATTGTCCGATCACTTGCATGTGATTGGTGGAGATGGAGAGAGAAAGGAAAAGGAAAGAGAAAACAAATAGATAAAGTGGTCCAATGTGGTCCGTGTCCTATGTGGCAGCCTGTCCGGGCGCCCCCAAACCCACCCCACATATGGGGTAAGTTTGGGGGGAGCCGGACAGCCCGGACGTTTAGAGAGAGTTTGGGGGACCGGTTGGGTAGCAATTTTACCCTATTTTATGTCCGGTCACTGTCCGAGCTATCAGCCCGGACGTTTGGGGAGGATTTGACAACCCCGGTTGAAGATGCTCTTACCCCTAAAAAAAAAAGAATGACGTGTTAAGTGGCGTTCGAGCGAGTCCCCTAGTGTTTTATGTCCTCGGTGGCAACGGTGCTGTGAGTTGTTTTGTCCACTGCAGAAAGCTACATCTACTCCCCTCCTCACACTGCTCTTACCTCGTGTAGGTGCAGTCGAAAGAAGGGGGTCTAGGGCTGTTGCATGGCCGATCAATCATAATCTAGAGGATGGCGCGGAAGGGGATTAAAGATTCAAAAAAGCTCCCATAGAGGTTGCATCTGCAGGGATCTCGTTCGGGGAGAGGAGGTTGATCAATCTAAATGCATGGCTGGCCCTAGCAAGACTATATACACTTAAGAGCATCATTCAGGGGCGTTGATCTGTGACATGTGTGCAACATGGATCCATGCCCGTGAGGTGGTGTGGAGGATGATCAACCCAAACTTGTTCTCAATGCAATTCAACTGTTTAGGGGATTGCAGTTCAAATGTTTTTGTTTGTTGCCATGATCGCTATGTGTTCTGGGATTGGACTCTACTAGCCCTTACCTATAGTGTGTGCTATGGTTTTTTATTTTGTGTGTAGCATATTTTGGTTTTGTGGCTTCACCACTTAGCATTGTATGTATTGTAGTAGCTTGTTGTATGCTTCTGTTTTGTGATATCATATTAGGTACTGTGTTTATTCAACTGCCTGTGTTGTAGGTCCGATGGTACAAGGTAGATGTTCTCACAATTTTCTTACTAGCATGCCACGCTTTGTTTTTATGCTTGGTGGTAACGTTCCTTAAGGAGGGGTGTTTTATTCTCTTTGCTCTTCCACTGGCTTCTGTCCTCCATCCTTCTTGAGTTCCTGGTCCCCATCGTCTGCAGTCTTGTTTGTCCCTTTCTTTTCCTCTGTCGCCTCGTAGTTATGGTCGTCGACTCGTCGTGGTTCTTGCTCCTTCATTATCTTATGATGTTGTGCTCATGTGTGCTTTCTTCGTCAGTTGGTGTTGCTTCATGTTTCTCCTTTCTGTCTAGATCATTCTCCAAAGTCAGGTTCGTGAGGCACCGAGTTCCTCGTTCTCTCATGGCGATCCTCCCTCCTTTAGGGCTTCCTTACCCTGGAGGGCAAGCGGAAGGCTGCTACATGAGTGGTACGTAACCAAATAGTCAGCATCTGTTGGCTTGATGTGAATGAACGATGACACTTGGAGTAGAGGTTTTTGTGTTCAATGAGTGACAATGATGTTGATTCACTCGCTAGTTCTGAAGTCAGGTTTCGCCAGACCTTAGATCCACTCTTCCCCTGAATCTACTTGTTCTCTTGCGGTAGTCCTCTCTCTTTAGGGGCTTCCTTTCGCCGAGGGCGAGTGGAAGGATTTTGATAGAGCTGAACCAAATAATCAGCATCAACTAGCTTGATGAAGACCGAAGATGCTGAATCTCTCATATTTGCGCAGAAATGGCAAGTGACGTTCTTGGCGTTGGAGGTGACAAATTTTGGTGCATTGTAGCCTGCTTTTGATGTGGGAGTAGCTTTAGACCTCAATATTGTATCTTCTTCTTTGCACCAGAGTTGGTGCGGTTTTGTTATTATTATTGTTGAACCAAATTACCGGACACGGTGTTTTGACTCGTGGTCTATATGCACCCGTTATGAAAATGTATTTTAAATATATTTCAAAATGTCACAAAATTTCAATCAAAAAATTTCGGTGTTATATCTAGACATTCTATGTTCGCACAAAAAATCACGAAAAAAACATTTTTTTTTTTGGGTTGTGCAAAAAAGAAAAAAAAATGTCTCGTACAAAGTCATTTTGAAGCAACGGGATTTGTGTTTTTTATACATCCCACAAAAAATATCATTTTTTCGTGAAACTTTGTGTACGGACATAAAATGTTTGAATGTATGTCAGAAATTTTTATTTGAATTTTTTGACATTTTAAAATACGGTTTTTAGATAGTGTGATCATATGCTCGTACTTCCCAAAACTGATTTTCCGCAATTGACCAAGCTAGGTGTTTTTTTACAATCAATACCATATATTATATTATAAAATAGTACATGGTATATATACACAAGCTGGCTACTGCGGTTACAAAATAAAGACTAAAAGAGACGAGCAAATCTTCGAGATCTTCAAGCTCTTTCTTCTTCCATGACACAATCTTATACTTTTCTGAAGGCAGCCGTAGATTAATGACAAATATACCAAACCATAGACCTGTGAATACCAACGAAGGTTCTCCCATAATTTTATTTTTGAGCCGCAATGCCAAGTCTTTGTGCACGCATACGCCATTAAACTAATCAACCAACATCAGCAAGAGTATCAACACTGATATTTCAGGGAAAACCAACTGAACAACTTAGTCGACATCGTTGGGAGCCGAGAGAACGAATCACCATTGTCGAGGACGTAGTAGCCGAGAGCCCAGACAGATATTGTGAGGACAATTCTCCTCGCGACAACTATGAGAAAAAAATCCAAAATCGATCTGGCGAAGCAAGATCTAAAGAACCATATCTAGATAAATATAATCTTCAACACCACCATTGACGTCGGGAAGAAAATCTCGTCGTCGAACAAAGGGCCGAAGATTACTTATTGTAGACGAAACCATCTCCATTGAAGAAGAAGACGGCTATCAAAATGCTAATCCAAATTATGGAGAAACACTAATTTTATTGAAAACTCCACTCATAGATCGGTTCCCCACCCCTCCCGACGCCGGTGAGGCCGGCCGGAGGAGGGGGGACCTAGATATGGCGGAGACGGAGTGGTGGTGGCGGCGGTCACAAGAGGAGCTCTCTCATACAACCGGAGAAGGGCCGAGAACGGCGCATGTTCGTCCAAGTTAATAAGCTAGGTGCTTCTTTGTACCGGATGACATTACCTTTTGAGTGGGATATAACAAATGGTTGGGATTTATGCCCCTTGTCGGTCTGGATTTTTTGTTAGGATAACAATAAGCCATGATACATTATAGGTCGTCTAATTACTGTCATCTTTATATGACGTGGATTGTGGAAGGCATAAGGGAAGGGCAGGACTAATTTACGCACGCGCAAGCCTTCGCTCGATTTTCGACCATCAATTACTATTTTGGCAATTTTTTCACTGTCCGGTTAACCATTTGTGAAAAGTTTTGCATGCATGTACTAGAAGACAAATTTGCTGTTGACAGCCAGATTGTATCCTATTTCGGATATTCAAAAAGTTTTATCTCTTAAACTATAAATCCAATTGAAAATCTGTCTTCACCATTAAATTGTTCGCGACGAGATCTTCGAAACTAAATTCCATGTTGATATGTTTCGACAACTTTTTTTTAGCCTAAAAGTTACCAACCCCACTGTACGTGAGTTATCAAGGGTAAAAAATAAAAATTAACGACGTTGGAAATATGTAATTTTGGCGTGACATTCTCACAAAAAAAAACACCAATATGTAGACAACACATTGATAACTACTTAGCATCCCCTTGGTAAGTTTATCATAGAAACTATGTTAAGTTTTCAGCCGACCCTTGGTGATTATATTAACAACTCGTTGGTAACTTCATTGGAAATTAGGTGGTGAATATTCAACACCTTTGTAACTAAATCATCGCACCATTGGTAACTTTATCGTTAAAAATGTGATAAGTTTTCAGTCAACCCTTAGTTATCTGTTAGCAACACATTGATAATTTCATCGTTAACCGCTTGGTAACCACATCATCAACATCAACATGTTATAGCTACACCTTGGTAACTTCATCGTTAACAAGGTGGTGACTATTCAACATCTTGCTAACTACATCATTGAACCCCTTGGTAACTACATTATCAACTCGTTGGTAACTACATTATCACACTTTAGATAACTATATCATCGCACCCTTGATAACTACATTATCACACCCTAGTAACTATATTAACATCACTTTGATACTTTCATCGTTAACATAGAGGTAACTTTTTGCTTGACACCTTGATAAATACCTCATCAACACTTTCACAATTATATTTTCTTTGTCCTTAGATATTATTGGCGCTCATCTGGAATCTATTTTGGTCAAAATGCAGTAGCATGCATTATGTTTTCTATTATTTTTATACTAGTAGGAAGTGGTAGTTCTTTTCTATTCTAAACTTTTGTACTAGTAGGAAGTGGACTTTTCCTATTCCCCACCCATTTTATTTACCCTAAAAATCACTGTCCCAAAAAGGGAATTAAAAAGTTATACTGGGTATTTGTTTGCAGAAAAAAATCTAATATTTTTGTTTTTAGCGCATAAAGGGAATAGAAAAATTAGACTAGGGTTTTTTTTTTTTCCAAAAATTCAATTCCTTTTGTTTCTGGCGCGTAAAGGGAATAGTAAAAGGGAAATTCAAAAATAATTTTGGCCTAAGGAAAATGAATTCATGAAAAAAAATATTTCCATTAAAAATGAATAGAAAAATTGAACATAAACTCTTGTGGCCTAAGAAAATGATTCTTGATATATAGTTCATGTTTTCATTAAAAAAGGGAATAAAAGAGAAAATGAGGCGTGACCATCTAAAGGGAATAGAAGAGAAAATTATATCCACATTTAATTTTAGCGCAAAAAAAAAGAGTTGTCAAGCGGTGTAATCCTAAATCAGGCGTCACGCGACTCAGCCAAAAAAAAAAGTCTTGGGTGGAAAAAGGAATAGGAGGACCACTCAGCGTCACGCGACTTGACTCTTCACGGTCGATTACTACTCACGTAAAAAAACATTTTAGTACTACAAGTTCAATATGTAGGGAAAAAAAGAATGGGCCAAGGTCAAACAAGAGAAAAAAGAAATGGGCCGCGGGAGGAGCGCACAGGGGGGCAAGGTCAAACGAGAGAAAAGGAAATGGGCCCGCGGAGGAACGCTGCGCGTGCGCGTGACTCGATCGTGCGAGCTGTCGCACGTTCGACAAGAAGCATTTTCGCTGCAAGGGAAGACTACTTTTCTATAATTGTACCTGTCATTAAGTCGACCGATTCAAAAATTCTACTCAATCGCTAAGTAGGCATATGGTAACTTCATTAAGACAGTAGTACTTTTTCCTAAATTGAAGTTCCACTTCCGTAAAATCGCCCAAAAATAGAGCAATGTAACGTGGGATAGCTTAACAGAGTCGCGCTACTTGCAGAAAATTATGCTCATTTTTTGTCTATGTCCATGGTAACTAAATCTCTGCTCAATCATAGGCATATATTTGCGGCTAGTATCATGATCCATCGTCCTTGTATGCACCGTCCGCCGCCGCCGCATTAGCAACATACAAGCAGTAATCGCATCCGACGCGCACGACCATGGACAGAGCTGCCACCGACCGGAGGCCGATGGTGCCGCTCCGACGTAGCACATACATCTACGGCTTGGTCATCCACCTCATCGTCTCCGCCTCCCTGCTGGCCATCGCCTACCGGCTCTTCGGGTCTCCGGCGCCGCCTTCGCCATCGGCTTCATCTTCCTCAGCTGTCTCGCTGTTCCCGTCGTCCGCGACCACGTAAAGTTCGGCCGCATCTTCCCCTTCCTCCGGCGGCGACGTCCGCGCGCGACGCTGACGGCGTCGACACCGGCCGGGTGACTGGCGGCGGTATGGACGCGGGCGCGATGTCGGCGCTCCCAGCGGCGTTCACATTCAAGCGGGACGTCGAGGCCGGGGAGGGGTGGGCGCAGTGCTCCATCTGCCTGGGCCTGGTCCGGCCGGGGGAGTCAGTGCGGCGGCTGCCGGCGTGCGGGCACCTGTTCCACCCAGCTGCGTCAAGAAGTGGCTCCGCGCACACCCCACCTGCCCGCTCTGCCGCGCCGCCGTCTGAGCTAGTCCGACGATCGGCGGCTTTGCTGGCTGGTGATCGATTAATACTGTTCCGTAGGTTGATATTAATACGGTTGCTCGAATCAGTTCGTAGAAAATACAAAGCTAGTTTAGTTTGCTAAAGAGGCTTACATTGTGAAACAGAGAGAATACTTTTTATTGATCTTGATGTTGGAGACATATCAGAGTACGACGAGTAGAGTAGGTTGGATAAGAATCGTAACTCGTCTGGCACTTCGGCGATGTTAGTGGGAGGACGATACCACGCGACCAACGGAGTTGGAGAGTGGCACACCTATAGAAACCGCCCGATGATAGTGATAAGAAAGAAAAGACAGAACGAGCTTGGACCGTTTCCCTCTCCCCGCTACAGTTGAGAGAGGCGATTTTGTGAGCCCCGCGTTGACCACCTCGCCGCCGTCGATCCGCTCGATTCCCCCCGCCTCCGGCGGCCGCTCCGGCGGCGGGAGGTTGGGGAATCGGCGGATCACGGTGTGTACATAGTGTAGGTCGTCGTAGGTTGCTAGCCGGAGGCGCTGTGGAGATGGCGGCGTCGCCGGAGTGGCTTTTGCAGGTGGCTTCCTTCTCCTCCGTGGTGGGTGCTCCGGTGGAGCTTCGCCGCGGATCTGCCGCCTCCAGCGCATTCCCGGCTCGGAGGAGCCGCCGAGTGCGCTTCCCCCTCGCCGGTGGCCGTGTGGCGGCGGCGCCGGGATCTGGAGTTCTTGGTGAAGATGGCGTTGACCGAGTTGGTGCTGGTCGTGGTGCGGGGCGGAGGTGCTCTGGTCTTCAGGGTGCTCAGGGCCGTCGACTTCCTGGCTGCCGGGGGGCTCCTCCCAGTCCAAGGTCTTCTGGAGGAGTTGGTGGCGGGTTCCGCCGGCGGAACGTGCTGCACGACGAAGAAGGTGCCGGAGCTCAGAAGGACCTGGTTGTAACTTCTCTTTGTTTCTGGGCTTATCTGTAAGATGCTCGGTTGATGTATTTTCATCCGCAAAAAAAAAAGAAACCGCCCGATGATGTTGAGTGATTGAGTGTTTACCGCATGTAGGAGCATCTCCACTTGGTGCTCGCGAGTCACAATAGCTCTCTCAATAGGCGAATTATTAAAAGTTTGTCCTGCTATCCCAATACTTAGCACCGTCGCTTTGAAGTTTATTGGGACTGCCGGCATACGTCCATGTTCGATTATCTCCCGTATGTTCCACTTAAATAGACCAACATACCCACTCATTATCTCTCCTCCCTTCTCTCCCCACCTACCCTTCGCCTCTCTCTACCTTGCGTGCTATTGGGAGTTCCGTTGTGACTCTTGCCCACTTTTGTGTGACAGTGGCAGAGCTGGGTCAACCTAGGCAATGCGCCCCTCCCCTCAATTTGGGCTATTCCTTCAATTAATAGAGATGGTAAGACCAAATTAACAGAGATTAGCTACTGTGATAGCAGTTAAATGGTTAATTAGTGTCTTTGCCCCTCCTAATTTTTTTCTCCAAGCTCCGCCATTGCCACATGGATTTTGCATGCTGCCATGGATATGAGACTGAAGCTCTAATCGAAGCCGCCAAGCTTTGGGACGACAGGAGGTCCGATGGGATGAGTTCTCCACCATGAGATCTGTATTTGGCGTAGGGCCGGCCAACCGGATTTGGGTTGGCGAGCATGAGACGACGAGGTCGGTGCTGCAAAATTGATAAGTGATTTTGTGTTTTCTGATGCTGCCTGCTTTATTTTGACAAGTTGCAAGCTTGCGTTTGTTTTGCTACACCTCATAGGCAGTGCCCTCGACCGGGAGCGTCTCTGCTGTCCGCAAGCAAAGAGGAAGCGCGAACATGTACGTGGACACATTTATCTTTAATAATGGACACCTTTATCCGAAATTTTGATGTTAGCACAAGTTTCTAGGAGTATTAGTCCTACCAGGCAAAATGGATTTCCGACAGATTTTTCTTTTGTTTTAAAGAATTTAGTTTAAAAGAATGGACATCTTTATCCGAAATCTTGATGTTAGCACAAGTTTCGGCCCAATCCGCGGCCTATATCTGCGGCCCGTATATCCGATGGTATCACATACCATCCATCTTCTCCGCCGCCGCCGCGTCACACTGCGCACACGAAGACTCCATCGCATCCGGCGCACGTCCATGGATAGTACTGCCACCAACACGGCGGAGGCGCTGCCCGGCGCATGCATGTTCGACGAATCAACCCACATGATCACCTCCTTCGTCATGCTGCCCATCAGCTACCTGTTCTTCGGGCCGTGGGGCGTCACCGCTGCCGTCAGCGTCATAATCCTCACCTTCCTCTTCACCCTCGTCGGACGCGACCTCGTCGCCGATCTGTTCTGCTGCCGGAGACGCCCGCGCCCCGCCGCGTCGGGCTTCTTCGTCGGAGGACGTGGCGGGATGGACGCGGCCGCGATCGCGGCGCTGCCGGCGCCGTTCGTGTTCAAGCGGGACGTGCTGGCAGGGGAGGCTGGGCGCAGTGCGCCATCTGCCTGGGGCTGGTCCGAGCGGGGGAGACCGTGCGGAGGCTGCCGTCGTGCGGGCACTTGTTCCACGCCGACTGCGTCGACGAGTGGCTGCGCGCGCACGCCACCTGCCCGCTCTGCCGCGCCGCCGTCCGCGCCGCAGCTCGGCGGCCGGGCCGGCCGCCTGTCTGACGAGCCGGTACACTGATGTTGTTTAGTTAGCGTTGGCGACGATCGAAGTTTTTCGTTGGAATCTTCTTACTGATTTCGTTAAACCTTGACAGGAACGAGCGAATACTAAGTATCTTACTGATTTGGTGCGTGATCTGGAAATCAGGGGGATAACCACGAACTGAACTGCATAGGTAGCTTAGCTAGCCCATTTTGCTTTCATTTAAGACTTGTAAGGTCGTGCGGAAAAATTGTAATCTCGCATTATTGGTTACCCGTGGATGGTAGTCCTATACATTTTCATATTGTTACCCGTGGATGGCACTTCTGTATAAAGAAATATCGACATATATGATGCCAGCTCAATATTATTGGATTTAATAGTTAGTACCAAATATATTTCTCACTGTACTTATTTAGTATAAAATATTATTAATATTTATAAATTTAATCGAACTTTAGTGCTTAACAAAGGTTGGCTTAGGGCAAGATGCACTATATCCTAGTTTACTCATGAGGAAGTACATGATGCGATGCTTTACTCAAGTAGCACAAGAATAGTTAAGCGAGTTCTATATTTTCCGCAGAATTTCTTATTATAAAAACTTAGGCATGCAAAACAGTGTTAGCCCTTAAAATTCCCTAAATTAACAAAATATCCTAGTTTCACCAACAAAATTGTTAAACTGTACTCCCTCCGTATCAAAATATAAGATGTTTTAACATGTTTGGGCCCCAGATATATCTAGACATGTTCTCTAAATTAACAAAATATCCGAGTTTCATCAACAAAATTGCTGAATTGTGTTACGAGCCCGGCGTGAGAGTGGATCAGTGGTCGGCGGGAGTGGATCAAAGGAAACAAAAATTGAGTCATGATCTAGTTGAACATTTGAGATGTCAATTTATTTGAATTGATGTATGACTTTTTATTTCTTTGTTTCAGTTATTGTGGAACTAATTTATGTGTTTAAAGTTGTGCAATACGGTTACATTTTGATAGAAATATGATTGTATTTGGCAACAAAATGGGCAAAAATCTATTGGAAGGGGTATCAGGAGTCGCCGCCGGGGCAGCCGACTCCAATACGCCGATAATTTGTGTTGCGGCTCTCAATATCGGCCTAGCACCGCTGGAGGTGCTCTTAGGACCCCGATAGGATTATATTCCCACATATCCTAAAACATTTGGATAACAAAACAAAAATCATATGAACCAATAGAGTAACATGACCAATAATCAAAGCGTGCACTGAACTTGTACTTTTGATATGTTCAAGAAAAAGTACACTGAGAAATATTAATAATATTTATACTAAATAAGTACAGTAGCATGAATAATATTTTGAAAAAACTGAGATCGTAGGAAGCTTCAGTTTCTTGAGAATTAGAAAAAGCATGAAAAACACAATTTTTTTTATCACATTCAAATTGCACCTTTAGCACGAGAAATGTCCACCTGACGATATATTTCTTTTTGAAACTGGAAACTGAGGCAGAGTCAAACTCGTGCGCAAGGGTTCGAGGCACGTCTGACCGCGCTGGATGAGTTGATGGCGCTCTAAGCTAGCCCCGAACTCGCCGGCGGGGCGCTGTAGAAGAGCTACGCTGCTCTCGACGAGGCGCTCCGCATGCTCTGTCTGTGTACCGCGACGGAGGATGCGATAAGTGACCTGCTCCAGTTGGCCGAGACAAGATCGGCTTTCTTAGGACCGGTCCAATGAAACTCTGGGCCCGGGCGAATCAAAAAAATTGTACTTAACTTTTATACTTCTCTAGATTTTAATTTTAGCATATACAATATTGTAAGTTAATTTTATGTTTATTCATATAGTTTAGTCACATAACTAGATATATTACTAAATCTTAGCCAGTGTTTTTTTGTAATGAATATCTTGTAACAAAAGTTCTCTATAGAACATTTTCCCACAATAAATAATCTATAATATTTATAGTTATTTATGGTAATGATGTGATAAAAGTATGATCTAACAAATATTTCAATGGCGGTTTCTAGCGTATGATTATGTATGCATATTTATATAAACTTGTAGATTATAAATTTAGCAAATGACACTACTTTTTCGCGGTCCAATTTTTCTAGCAAGTCGAAATTAAGAAAGTGTGCATGCTCTAGACTTGGTATTGAAAAAACATTGGTTAGGGCAATCACCAAAATAAAATAGTTTGTATTCTAATATGTTTGCATATTTCAATTTTATCATTTGATGATATGTTCTTATGCAACCTGGTTGTTATCGTCTAGTATACATAAGTCCCACGACAGTTCTGAAATAAAAATGTGTTGCATGAAATTAAACTTGAAAATCTAGCTATGTAAATTTTTGAAAGAACATGCAAGAGTTCTATCAGAAAAGAGCATTGTGTGCTAACTAAAAGTATTGTCGCCGGTCAGGGTGGTTTATTTTAACATCCGAAGAGACCTGTGGTGTGTATTTGCTTCAACAAATTAATCATGTTATTATGTTAATATACTCACTCCGTCCCAAAATATAACACGAGCTTGATTTTTTACCATCAATAATTCATGTCCACTACTAAAATCGTACTGTATGTTAAGACCGAATTAACGGAGATTAGCTACGGTGATAGCAGTTAAACGTTTAATTAGTGTCTTCGCCTCTCCTAATTTTTTCTCCAAGCTCCGCCATTGCCACATGGATTTTGCATGCTGCCATGGATATGAGACTGGAGCTCTAATCGACGCCGCCAAGCTTTGGGACGACGGGAGGTCCGATGGGATGAGTTCTCCGCCATGAGATCTGTGTTCGGCGTAGCGCCGGCGAGCCGGACTTAGGTTGGCGAGCATGAGACGACGAGGTCGGTGCTGCAAAACTGATAAGTGATTTTGTGTTTTCTGATGTTGCATGCTTTATTTTGACAAGTTGCAAACTTGCGTTTGTTTTGCTACACCGCATAGGCAGTGCCCTCGACCGGGAGCGTCTCCGCTGTCCGCAAGCAAAAGGAAGCGCGAAATTTATCTTTTTTTTTTTTTTTAAGAATGGACACCTTTATCCGAAATTTCGACGTTAGCACAAGTTTTGGCCCAATCTGCGGCCTATATCCGCGGCCCGTATATCCGATGGTATCACATACCATCCATCGTCCCCACCGCCGCCGCGTCACACGCACACGAAGTTCCATCGCATCCGGCGCACGTCCGTGCATAGCACTGCCACCAACCCGGCGGAGGCGCGCCGCGGCGCATGCATGTTTGACGAATCAACCCACATGATCACCTCCTTCGTCATGCTGCCCATCAGCTACCTGTTCTTCGGGCCGTCGGCGTCATACTCCTCACCTTCCTCTTCACCCCCGTCGGACGCGACTTCGTCGCCGATCTGTTCTGCTGCCTGCGACTCCCACGCCCCGCCGCGTCCGGCTTCTTCGTCGGAGGAGGCGGCGGGATGGACGCGGCCGCGATCGCGGCGCTGCCGGCGCCGTTCGCGTTCAAGCGCGACGTGCTGGCCGGGGAGGGGTGGGCGCAGTGCGCCATCTGCCTAGGGTTGGTCGGAGCGGGGGAGACCGTGCGGCGGCTGCCGGCGTGCGGGCACCTGTTCCACGCCGACTGCGTCGACCAGTGGCTGCGCGCGCACGCCACCTGCCCGCTCTGCCGCGCCGCCGTCCGCGCCGCAGCTCGGCGGCCGGGTCGGCCGCCTGTCTGACGAATCGGTGCACTGATGATTTTTAGCGTTGGCGACGATCGAAGTTTTTCGTTCGAGTCTTCTTGTTGATCCCAGGACATTTCGTTATAACTTGGCAGGAACGCGCATACGCGCGAGTACTAATTATCTTTGCTGATTCCGTGCTTGATCTGGAAATCAGGGGATCACCGCGAAACTGAACTGCATAGGTAGCTTAGCTAGCCCATTTTGCTTTTCAGGGCGGACATGTAAGATCATGTGGAAAATGCTTATAATCTTTGCATCATTTGGTTACTCGTGGATGGTAGTCCTATACATTTTCATACTGTTACCCGCTGGATGCTACTTCTGTATAAAGAAATATCGGCATATATGATCCCAACTCAATATTATTGGATTTAATACTGTATTTACATGTTGCGATAGAGGAAGTACATGTTGCGATGCTTTACTCAAGTAGTACTCCTACAAGAATAGTTAAGCATGTTCTATATTTTCCGCAGAATTTCTTATTATAAAAACTTAGGCATGCAAAACAGTGTTAGCCCTTAAAATTCTCTAAATTAACAAATTATTCTAGTTTCACCAACAAACTTGCCATAATACACCATAATGACAAACGCAATGCTAAATTGTATGTGTTTTCCCTCAAAAAGAATTGTATGTTCTATGGGTCACCTTACTTAGCGATCTCCATGCCTTTTAAAATATAAATAAATCTACTTGTTGTCCGCCATCCTTCCATACATGGCGAGATTTGATAACAGGATACAAACCACACAATATAATCCTATGAGACCGGGTCTACCATCCATCAATTTGGAACAGCTCAACAGTGTGCACGCCACATGTGCGCATATAGATCTCAAAGTACTGCGATCTTTTCTTCCCCAAAATCATCTCTAAATTGTGTCGCCGCACAACGCCGCATACTGGTACGACGGAAGTTACGCTATGAGTCCGGCGTGAGAGTGGATCAGTGGCCGGCGGGAGTGGATCAAAGGAAACAAAAATTGCGTTACGATCTAGTCGAACATATGAGATGTCAATTTATTTGAATTGATGTATGATTTTTTATTTTCTTGTTTCAGTTATTGTGGAACTAATTCATGTGTTTAAAATTGTACAATATGGTTACATTTTGATAGAAAATATGATTGTATTTGCCAACAAAATGGGCAATAATCTATTGGAAGAGGCTATACACCGATAATGTGTGATGCCCTCTCAATAGCGGCCAAGCACCGTTGTAGGTGTTCTTAGGACCCCAGTAGGATTATATTCCCACATTCCTAAAACATTTGGCTGCTTTTAGGCAAGGGCGCAACATCCTGAATGGGGTGGTGATCATGAAACAGTTCACGAGCTACATAGGAAAAAGTTGAATGAGGTAATCTTAAAAATTAATTTTGAGAAAACTTACGATAAGGTTAAATGGTCTTTCCTTCAGCAGACTCTTAGATTGAAAGGTTTTTCTGATGAGTGGCGTGCGTTAATACATAGCTTTGTTTACGAAGAAAATGTGGTCATTAAAGTCAATGATGACATTGATAAATACTTTCAGACCAAAAAGGGGCTTAGGCAAGGTGACCCATTATCGTCAATGCTATTTAATATAATGGCTGATATGCTGGCGGTCATGATTGAACGCGCAAAGTCTGATGGCCAAATTGAAGGTGTGATCCCACATATAGTTGAGTGTGGCTTATCCATTCTCTAATATGCCGACGATGATATTCTCTTTATGGAACATGACATCGAAAAAACTCAAAACCTAAGTTAATTTTGTCGGCGTTCGAGCAATTATCGAGTCTAAATATAAACTTCCACAAAAGTGAATTATTTTGCTTTGGTGAGGCTCAAGAAAATTCCTTGTTGTATGCTGAGTTATTCGGCTGTGGGCAAGGGCAGTTTCCTATTAAGTATTTGGGTATTTCGATTCATTATCGGAGGCTCACAAATGCTGAATGGAAACTGGTGGAGGAGAGACTTCAAATTCAGTTAAATAGCTGGGAAGGCAAACTATTATCGTAGGAGGAAGATTGGTTCTCATAAATTCAGTACTAACCATGGTACTTTATATGATTTTATTCTTCCAGCTACCAAAATACCAAAAGGAGTCTTAAAACGGTTGGATTATTTCCGATCAAGATTCTTCTGGCAAGGTGATAGCGAGAAAAAAAATATCGACTGGCTAAGTGGAGTGTGGTTTGCGGACCCCAAGACCAAGGAGGACTCGAATTCACGACCTTGAGGTCAAGAACGGGACCCTACTTGGTAAATGGATCTTTAAGCTTCTTGCTGAAGAAGGGGTTTGGCAAAACCTTCTTACGAGGATGTATGTGGCCTCACAGGCTTTATCCCAGGTTTTTTGGAAACCTGGCGATTCACACTACTGGGTTCGCCTTGCTAAGAAGTTCTTCTTCCCACATGGGTCTTTCTCAATTAAGGATGGGTCGGAAATAGGTAAATGGCTAGGCCAAGCCACGCTCCGAGAATAATATCCGGCTTTGTGCAATATTGTGCGACACAAAGGCGATACACTTGCTAAGGTGATGAGAACTTCCTCACCGAATGTTTCGTTCAGAAGAAGTCTATTTGGTTCTAGGCAAGCATCATGTAATGCTTTGCTACTGCGTCTAGATTTTGTCCAGTTGACGCATGGATCAGATAAGTTTCAATGGATTCTCAACAAGAATGGTAAATTCTCGATTGATTCTATGTACAAGGCATTAATCCAACCAGAGGTACCCGTTGATAATAATAAGAAAATTTGGAAGATGAAGACCCCGTTAAAAACTAAGATATTTGCGTGGTATCTTCATCGATGGATTATTCTTACAAAAGATAATCTTGCAAAACGCAATTGGCACGAAAGTAAAAAAAGTGTGTCTTTTGTCACCATGACGAGACTATAAAACATTTATTATTTCAGTGCAAATTTGCTAGATCTATATGGTCAGCCATCCAGATAGGCTCTACCTTATACCCTTCACGTAGCATTGCGAATATTTTCCGCAATTGGCTAAACGGTGTGGATTCTATGTTTAAGCTTCTTATTAGGGTGGGAGCGATTGCCGTTATTTGGTCGCTATGGCTATATAGAAATAACAAGGTTTTTAACGATAAAAATGCTTCCGTTATGCAGGTTATCTACCGGTGCGCAGCTACTCTGATCATGGTCATCCCTACAGCGTGTGGAGAATCGCGACCTGTTTTTGGAGGTGGCTACGCGGCTGGAGGATGTGGCGAGGGGGTTGTTTTCCCAGCATGGTCGACAACATAATCTTCGGATCTGCCCTCCATCACCATAGGCGTCTTTACAATTTCTTATTATCATTATGATATGTAATTATGCGGATACTTGTGAACTTGTTGGGGCTACGTACATCCTAACTATGCAGAGTCCCAAGTGTAAGTAATAAAGATGCCTTTATAAAAAAGGGGAAGAAAACAGAAATCATATGAAGCAATAGAGTAACATGACCAATAATCAAAGCGTGCACTGAATTTGCACTTTCGATATGTTCAAGAAAAAGTAAATGATTACGTAGCTTCAGCTTGAAAAAAACTTAGATCTTAGGAAGTTCTATCTCATTTTTGGGAATTAGCAAAAGCATGAAAAAAACATTTTTTGTTTATCACATTCAAATTGCACTAGGAACGTGGAACCAATCCACGTATACAATCACCCATAGCGCCAATGCTTATACGGTACAAAAATCCAATGAAGTACCACCAATTTGTACAGTTCAAATACTACAAACCAACACGTCTCATACCCTGTTCCAATAAATTTATCACACCCGTAAACTGGTGATCCCCGATCACGATCGCCCCGAATGGCCTGTCAGACAGTCGTGACGCTTTGGTGACGAAGGTCACGTTCCGGTTGGGGCAGCGGAGGAGCTGCGTCTAAGCTGCGGGGTCGGCCGATTTTGGCCAACCGGTAGTCCGAGCTCAATTTCACTGCCTCTATCTCGAACTCTGCCCCTCGCGCCTTTATATAGCCGCCTCCGATCAACAGACGGAGATAGAACAGCCGGCGCGAGAGAAGCAGTGACGACCACCCGCAATTCGCAATCGCAACTGATACCGAGTACGGACCACGAGGCAAGCGGGCGGCCGGCACAGCGATGGAGGACCAAGCCAGCGGTGCTGCGCGGGAGGAGGCCGTAACACGAGGCGGGCGGGCGGGCGGCACGGCCATGGAGGAGCAGGCCAGCGGTGCTGCGCGGGAGAAGGCCGGAACGCTAGGCGAAGCCGACCTCGTGCGCGGCGCGCGCCTCATCGCGCTTGAGGGGCTGATGGCGCTCCGAGCCAGCGCCGAGCTCGCCGGCGGGGTCCTCGAGAACAGCCACGCAGCTCTCCACGAGGCGCTCCACCTGCTTTCCGTGTGTACCGCCACAGGAGACGTCATGAGCGATGTGTTGCTCCTGGAGACGAGCCGAGCGGGGGAGCCGGCAGTGCTGGACGAGGACGGCTTCCTCACCGAGGGCCAAGGCCTGTCCGAGTTCAATGACGCAGGAGCTGCTATGGTCGTGGGGATGTTCACGGAGCGTCATCCAGGACTGCCCGGCGAGGCCGTTGGTCGCGCTCTGAAGGGACTGAATGGCCTCGTCGGCTTCAGACAGGAAATTGGAGCGGGGTACGAGCGGCTCTCATCCATCGTTCTCGGTACAGAAGGCACACTCCACAGCGTGCGGCCGTGCTCTCGTAGCTGGGGCGGCGAATCGACGGGGTCAGCTCACCCGACCGTGATTCGGTGGGCGAAATCGGCCGCTGACGTCCTCTGGCGTGCCAAAATACTTGCGGCCGCCATGGAGACGTGCAGAGACCAGCAATGGATGGATTCAGAGGGGGACTCTTCGACAGAACTAGAGTTTCAGATGGAGAGTGCATTGGATGCAATCGAGACAGCCATGGCTACGCTGCCAAAGTTCATATCGTCCCTGGGCAAGCTTGTGATGGAGCTCCGCAATTCGATCAACCATGTGGATGGCCGCGATGCATACGAGACGGTGCTTCCTGCCGTGAAAGCCTGAGCAGATGTGTCAATTTGGTCATACAATTTGTATCCCCTGAGCGCTGATAGTGTGAGACATATTTTCTAATTCGCTAATCGTTGCTCGTACATTTTGTTAGTCAGAGATGCGAACTGTATAGCATCAGAGATTGTCCCCTGTAAAATTCTGAGCGATTTTGATTGATTTGGTGGTGTGGACCAATTGGTATTTTGTTCGTTTTTTTTGGATTTATAAGTAAATAGTTTTGGGCGGGGACTCAAATTTGGTAGGAGGAGGTCCCCACTCATCCACTAGTCACAAAATCGGTGTTTCCAAACCCTAACGGCGAAGAGGAAGCGGCGGCAGCGGCGGCGGCGGCGGCAGCGATTGGAGGGGTGACCACGAGGCCCTCTACTCGGCGGAGAGGGCGCTCTCCCTGGAGGAGCCCGAAAACTCTGTCTCGTGATTTCTCTGGTTCTCCCCCATGTGTTTTAGATCTCGATATTGCTACTAATTAGGTTGGATTCGGGTCGGTTCGTGTCTCGTGGTGCTAAATGCACGACCCTGCAAGTAGTGGTAGTGGTAGTAAGTTTTTTCATCAGTAGGGATTTTCTGGTAATACCCTCATGTAACTTTCTGGTCTACAATCATCCAGAGCTGTTTGAGCGCAAGGAGGAAAGCTATCAAATTATTTTCTTCCTCCCCTGTGTGGGAAGTACTCTTGGTTTTTGAATTTAGATATGTTTCGTAGTGAAGATTGCCCAAGTTTGTCATCGATCCAGCCAATGTCAGTACAACTTTTGTTCGAAACCGTTACTGTTGCAATGTTTGTGCTTTCTTCAGAAACTAATCTGCTGTCATAGGCTTAACTCTGAAGCCTAGATCACTTGTTTGAATTGAACTACCTCCACCATGGCCATCCTCAGAAGCCAAGCGAGACAAACCATCACAATCAAGAGGTGAGGTGCGTGAAACATCAAGTTTCTCCATATTTGCAGCGAAAGCAAATTGTTCTATAGTAGGAGTCAAAGAACTCAAATCTGGATCAGATCCTAGATGCAATTTCACTTTGGAAACATAATTTCTCTTCTGCGGATCAGGCAACTCATTTGTTTCCCCATAGGAATCATTCCCATTTAACGATTTAGATTCCAATAGCTGCATGTTTCGGGGAGATCGAGTGCACAAAGGATGAAATAGGTCACCTGGGAAGTCGCATGCACCCTTTGTCTTAACATCTTTTACACCAACTACGTGAACTTTGTCACCTGAATGCTGAAGTATGTTGACAGCAACTGTTGGCTCAGAAAGATCCTCACACACCTGCTCTTTGGTCATCTCCTTTTCAGCAACATTACAATCGCTTACAGAAGCTACACGATCAGGACCAACCATATCATGATCATCACCACTATGAATATCCACGCCTCCATTGCAACGTTAAGATCCAGTGCAGTCTAGAATCACGAGCAGCATTGGAATGCTTCGTATGCTCAACTGTATCTCTGAAGCAGCCAGCTGGTTTTTCTGTACTTGAGTTAGTTGATATGGTAACATCTGAAGATTTAGCATCAGAAACAGACGAAAAATCATCTGTCTTGTTTGCATTGCTCAACGAAAAAAGAAGTGACGTGTTAGCCTCCAGAGCAGCTGCAGATTCAACACAATTCTCTGAGCTTTTTAATGTTGTGTGAAACAAGTGATTCATATCAGGAGCAGATTCCAAGCTGTTTAATGTAGTGGGGAACAAAGGCTCCATGTCAGGAACTGTCTCATGTAACTTTTTTGCCCTGTCCAATTCGCAATGTGAAGCATCTGGAATGTTTTACTCATCCCCCTTGATTTCATGTAGGAGACCCATCTCTGAAATACCTGAGATAGGCTTGGGCTTTCTTTCTTCAAGAGAGTGGGCTGACTTCGAGCATTCACCATTTAGCATGGCAACATCCATTTCACTTCCACAGGCAGCAGCAGCCAGTATTGATATACCAGAAAAATCAGCAGCGTCAAGGGGCCCTCTCTTTTCGTCCATGTGCTTGCCTACAATTGTTTTAACCTTGTGATGCTTGCCATATGATGAGATGCCTCCACAAGATCTGTTCAGTTTTTTTTCATAAGGATCCACTAGCAGTGGGGTGGGTGGAGGTGATGGAGAACAATCCATATGAAATCTTCTCTTTTTTATTGAAACATTTTCCAAGGGATCACTAAAGCGCCGACCAAGAATACATACCCCAAGCTGCAAACGTAGAATTCAATAGTTAAGGAAATTGACATTCATTGCAATCGATTGGTTGCACAAGCTGCTGGCTCGGTATCTGTTAGCAACTCAGCGGGGCAAGCATCACTGAGTACATTCAGTTTTACCTTTTATTACTGAGTACTTCCTCTGTTCCGTAATATAAGCCTTTTTAGCTAGCAAGTTTAGCTTGTTAAAAAGGCTTATATTGTGGAACGGAGGGAGTAAAATTAATGATAAGTTTGCTAACTTTGGACCATATCCTTGAAGGGAACAATTTGTCTCTGTCAATATGCGCAAGTGGATCTCCATTGGCAGCTAAAACACTCATCCTCCATGGATTTAGCGGCACACTTACAGATATCATTCAGGTTCTAGGTTGGTTGTTGGTACAACATATATCCTTGAAGGGAACAATTTGTCTCTGTCAATAGGCTCTTAGATATAATTTCACAGAATAGATTGCTATAAGCTTGACGATTTAATTTAGTGCTTACTGGCTGTGTTTGACTTGCATTTTAGTTCATATGCGAACTGAAAGTGCACGATATATGTAAGGAGATAATCAAAGGAGTTATCCCGCTCTTTCAGTTTTAGCATATTTTCTTGCATGGGCTCTAATCCCACTTAATGCTTTTATGAATTAACTTCGCTTTGTAATGTGATATGACTGCTGTATTCGAGAAGTTACTTATGCGGCATTACAACAATTTGTAGTAGGTAGCTTGGAAATCATGGATAACAAAAATGTGCACAAATCAATTATGATAGACTAGTCGTGTTTTTCCCCTGAGGCCAGTTAGAGTCATCTAATTCTGCTTAGCCTTGGTATATATAAACTTCAATCATTTAACTGCTAATATATTGCAAAATAAAAGCTCACACAAGAAACCTCCTAAGTCTTCAGGACACTGATAGTGATGTTAAGGCTATCATGGAGACCGATATCTCCGAGAGTGGTCATCGTACGGGTGAAGATAAGGAACCCGTTGCGGTCATCGTACGGGTGAAGATAAGGAACCCGTTTCCCTTGGTGCTTCTGACCTCGAGAAACCTGCAGATGCAGCTGGGAACATATCTTATGACTACCATGATGCAGAGGAGTCGCAAGATCAGACTACTACAGCCTAGTTGACTGACTGAATCACCAGATGAGAACAGAATACGTGAAATGGCAGAACTCGTAATTTATCATGTGGACTGGAGTATGAGCATCAGAGATGGCCCAGTTTAATGACCAGAGGGTCTCTGGATCTGCTGATGGTATTACACAGTTCAATAAGTATCTATCTCTCCCCTCTCTCCTTCGTCGCCCTTTCCTCCCCTTTCCCTGTCAGTCGCACTATCACTAGCGGGGAACGATGATCGCTGGCCGCGCGGCGGCGAGCATGTGGTGGTGGGGAACTTCGAGCACAACCGCCTCCCTTCCTCTCTGTTTCCCTGGCCTCCCCTCTCTTCTATGATGCCCCTTCTCCGACAAACAAGATGGCGACTGACATGGACCAGAGGCGTGTAAGCACTGATTTTTTTTTTCAATGGCCTTTGCATTTAGCTCTCTTTTTCCAATTATTAAATCAGATGTAATATGATGCTCTACATCTGTATTAGACTGAAATTATGTTGCCCTTGCTATTAATTCATTGTTGAAGACATTCATATGTAACGATTACAAATATATTTTAAATGCTTTCCATGCCATTTGTCCGTGGATACTTCTGAGTACTGACCAGGTGATTGATTTTTGTGCATTTCTTATTCGGGTTGCATTGTGATGTCAATTGTGTCAGATCTGAATTTCCTCCTATATTGCATCATATATACACATATTCACCTTGTTTAGTAGTTCATTGATGTGCATATATCATTACTCAGGTTTGTCCATAGATTTGTAAATGATGCATTTGCGGAGTACCAGCTTCAGGAGTTTCTTAGAACTTTATTGAATTCTCTGTGTTTGCTGATACAAACTTTGCAAGTTGGTAGCATTGGAGAGTTTCTATCAGCTGCTCTGTACCCTCCGGAACCACGAGTTCTCTGTGTTCAAATCATACTTCAGCATTTGGATGTTTCCTTTCTTTATTACCTTTCTGTCAGCATGATTTAGTTCTATCATCCACAACTTATTGTTTCAAGTAGGTATAGAATGGCTTGGCTTAACTGTTCTCATTTTGTGTCTCTTGACCGCTTCACAAATATGTAGGTCCGAAATGCAGTATCCCTGAAGATGACTAGAGCACTAGAGAAAATAAGAAACTTACTGATCTAGGAATGTCTTTTTTTTTTCATGCAAACACTACAGGAACAAGCATGTTAGCACTGAAACATTTAAGTATTTTCTAGTTCAGATTGTAGGAAGTTACCTTTTCATGTTTCAGTTGATCCAAAGTTAGAGAAGATGCTTACAGTGGGTGCAGATTTCTGTTGCAGTGACCTTTTTTTCTGGTTGTTGGAGACTGGCTGAGATCCTTTCCTGTTGCCACTGGGCAAGAACGATGTATGGCTTTAGTTTCATTATATATGCCTATATATTCATCACTCAGAGAGGTGGATGATGCACCACCACCACCCTCACCCCAGCATCATCGCTGCCGCTCCCGGCACCCTGAGAGTTATCATGTGTCGGCAAACAAGGAGGAGTAGCTGAGTTTGCAAGAATATTAACCGCTTCATCATTAGTAATAGAACCATCCAAAAGGTACATTCACTTATATTATTTTTCATATGTTCTTCCAACCTATAGCTCTCATCCTCTTCAGGTAGCGCATATATGTTTTCTCCTACAGAAAATATATTATGTACATTCATATTTTTTTCCTTTATGTCGGTTCAACTTCTAGTTCTATAGTTACCTTCCTTTGTTTAGCCTTACACCGAGAAGCCTTTAAAATTTGATATTTACTATGCACATATGTTTTTTATGCAAATATTAAGTGGCCCGGTAAGGCACTTAGTTCAAGTTATAGTGTTGACATGACATTTGAATTAGCTAGCTTAGAGGTGGCTTTATTAAGCTACACGACTATTTATCAGATCAATAATGTGCTGATAGCGATTCCTTACATGAAGGGCCAGGAGATGCATTGCTCTATATATCACAATCTTATCGCAAATGAGGAATGACACATTTATGTGAATGAGATCTGACCAAAATAAATCACACCTTTTAGTTGGAGAGAGATAATGACTTGGAGCTATTGGTATGGTCTTAAACGCATTAGAATTACCCTATTATACTCATTGGGCTGCAGGATGAAAAATGTAGAGGCTCGGGTCTGCATTAGGTTATTGGCTAAGGGAGATGCTAACTTATAACTAAGAAAGGTATGTAATTTTGTACAGGAGGGTATAGTGTCAGTGACATTATTTAAGTAAATGGTCATACTTATGCCTCTGGCCCGTGGGCTGTGCTACAGATTCCAGTAGATTCCTAACACTTCTGTTTGGGGCCGTGAAAAGAAATTTATGCCGAGGAGCTACTTTTGTAGAATAACTTAAGCAACTAGCTTTAAGTAAAAGACGTGTTAACATAAGAAATCATCTGAAATAATAGCAATGCATGTTTAGCATTAAAGACCATACGTTCTGTTGCTTATTAATGGTGCTTTCAGAAGTAAGTTTTATGTATGACTGTATGAGACATTGTCTCTATTTGTAACTCGTCACCTTATGGTTTTACCAAGTGTATGATTTACTATTTTGCGCTACTATATTAGTCAGGCATTGATCCAAGTCAACTACAAGAATAGTATCCGTAAACTTTGTCATTTTGTAGTTCACTCGAAATATCCATCTACTTAGGTTTGGTTCATGTTTGAAAGAATTTTTACAATATCCCTTTTCAATGCTGTCCCCCTCTAGCCATCATCCTTTTCTCTTTATGCGGAGGCAGGGTTGCATCCAGGTGTGGATATTTTATTTAATTAATCTATACTGTAAGCAGGGCTACCTGCGAGGCCTCCCAGGACATCTGACATGCATGTTTCGCTGCATTGTGAACTTGTGTTGTTGGTGCTGGCTTGTGTTTTGGCGAGATTTCGAAACAAGCCATCTCTACCAAACCCGTTGCTGGCCAGGAGCACAGTTGTTGGGCTCACTATGCCATACAGTGGCTTGTTGCAACCATGATCTTGGGGTAGGAAAACAGTTTGTTGGGTACACTCTTGGGAGGTATGGAACTATTGTTGCTGAAATTACCGGAAGAGCTACAGCCTTTCAGGAGTGCAGATTCACTCATGAATCAAGGAAGAATAATTTTGAAGCCCACAATTTAGCTAGGTTTTCTTCTTCTTTGGGGGTTGGCCGTCATGTATGGCTGGGTATACCCCATGATACGAACAATGTACCTATGAACATTTTGAATGAATAAAGCCTAGTTTTTTGCCTCAAAAAAAATCTATCGGGAGGGAAGAAAACAGCACTGAAAAACTACCCCCCCTATCTTTCCCTGCACCACATCATCTTCTTTCTTCTTATTTCATGCCGCGACGATGTTGCGCCAAAACCCGTCGAGTATTTTTTTTTGCCAAATTTGGCCCTTTTACCCAACTAATCACATATCTAGCCCCTTCTCAAAACTATTTTCAAATTTGGCCTCTCGGTTCGGCGTCAATTACTTTAGAGCCGAACTTGTGTATGTCGGCGCCCGCACAGTTTGACGCCGAATAATTCTGGTGGGGCCAACAAAAATCCTATGTGGCCAAGGTCGGCGCCAACATTCCTGGCGCCGAAGGAGCGGAATCACCTTTTCTTCCGTTCGTTGGGTCCATTCATTCGTTTAATATGCATGCATGCATGAATGCATCAGCAGTCCTGGAACTGTCTATCTATGTTGAAAACGGTCCCGGAACTGAAGAAATGCCTCATCTCAGTCCTCAAACTTGTCTCAGACGTCCACCTACGGTCCTGGCTACCTATTCCAGAGACGTGGCAACGTGGTATCAACAACTAACTCGATCACGCGACGTCGATCTTCGCCGGCCTGGCCAGGTCCACCTCTCTTTCCTAGGCCGGCAGGCGCGAAGACCCGATCCTCCGGCAACAGCAGAAATCCCATGGCAGGCAACTGACAATTAGGTTGCGCCACGGGCAGCAGCGACTGATTCGTTCTCTGATATAGTGATATGTACAGAGACATTATACTTTGATCCATCGTTTTTGCTAGCAGCTTAACTAGTACAACAACGATGGGATCATTTGGATATCCGATGCTCGAACGATGAACTCGGTCTGATCCGTCAGTGAAGCGACCGTAACCTGAATCGATTTGATTGACTGACTTGATAAATAATCCTGCTAGTGGTGCTTAGAATTTACTAAGGTACAGAAACGGGATCTCAAGGTACAGTGACGACGCCATGACACCGACCAGCTTCCCGGACCACCCAAGGATCATGACGAGCTGCAGCCTGCTCCAGTGCATCTCGCACACGTCGGTGCTCAGTCCGGTCATGGCGTAGTAGAGCGGCAGGATCGGCCCGGACACCATGGCCTCGATCTTCTCGCCGAGCGGCAGGCCGTCGGGGATCGCCAGGCCCAACATGAGCGCGCCGTGGAACGAGATGGTTTCGATGATGTCGCTGTAGAGCCCGACGGGGAGCATGATGAGGAGGAAGAAGATGAAGGTCTCGTCCACCGGATGGCCAGGCGGCGTGCGCTCGATCACAAGGAGCGCGATCGGGCGCACCACGAGCAGTATGAACGCGACGAGCGCCGCGACCGACATGAACGCCCAGAGTGACGTGGCCGGCGACACGAGGAACGCCTCTACGAGGACGTAGGCCACCATGATGAGCCACGCGATGCCGTCCGTGGTCATGGACGCCGACATGGCGATGCGGCCGAGGTCGGAGTTGAGGAGGTTGAGCTCCGACAGGATCGGGGACAGCACCGCGAAGGAGGTGACGGAGAGCGAGGCGGCGACTGTTAGCGAAAAGGAACGTGAAACGCTTCGACACGTCCTCCTCCGCCGCCGCCAGGGCGTCGCCCTTGGAGCCCGACGCCGTCAGGGACAGCGCGAGGAGGAAGCCGGAGAGGCCGATGGCCACGCCCTTCTTGCCGGACCGGACCACCAGCCTCGGGTCCACCACGTTGCCACGTCTCTGGAATACGTAGCCAGGACCGTAGGTGGACGTCTGAGACAAATTTGAGGACTGAGATGAGGCATTTCTTCAGTTCCGGGACCGTTTTCAACATAGTCAGACAGTTCCAGGACTGCTGATGCATTTTACTCGTTTTCTCTCCAATCCAATCCAATCAAATCAAAGAAACCACCCTCATGCCGTCATGCGTATCCCATGTTTGCCGTCCATCCAACCAAAGCTCATTTCAGCCGTCCATCCATCGAGCCAAACTTCAAACGCACGCATCGTTTGTGACAAAGACAAACCCTTTCCTCGCCGCGCCTCCCACCCAACGCCGCCGCCGCCCTGCTCCTCGCCGGCCAGCCACCCTGCTCAACGGCTGGCCGCCCCCATCTCTCAGTAGCCTGCCGTCCCTTTGCTCTCCTCAGCTCGCACGCCGCCTTGGAGCTCCAGCACGAGGATGGACAGGAGCTCCCCTCCCTCCCCAACTTCGACCGCCGCCTCCTCTCTCGCGGACGAGACGGCGCCGGAGAGAGCAGCAGACGCCGACGCCGATCCGTAAGTGCCGCCCCGATCTACTCTCCTCATACGCCTGTCCATCTATTGTTCGCTCATTTTTCTGCTGGGATTCTCATCTCATTCCAGGAAAAGAAGAGGAAGAGGAAACTGTCCCTCCCAACCCCTCGGCGCCGCCCTACCACGATACAACTCCCTGCTGCTGCTCTCCTCCGACGCCGGGGACAGACGGGCTGCTGCCGCCACAAGAAGGATCCACCATTGAGCCATGTGTCTGCGACTCACCCTTCTTCTCCCCTGTTTCTTTTCTCCAAGTGCAGCCTCATGTCTAGGCACTTTATGTTATCAATTCTATCCATTCAAATTTATTTATGCTGGTTACAATTTGATTTTTCAATTGCTGAATACTAGTAGCACCACATATATCGGCAGCGATCTACCCATTTATAGGTATTACTACTACTATGACAAGTTGTCGAAATGACATGCCTTCAAATTGTCCAGGCCACCTAAGCAAGTTTTACTGTCACCGAAATAAAATTGCTAACATATTGTGACTATTGCATCTGCACCATTAGTGCCTTACTTTGATATTGCCTTCAGTTTCGATGACATGTTCATCCAGTCAATGTTGTCTGTCCATTTTGCGAGTGTTTCCTTGGCCAGCTAGGAAGAAAAATGTCATTATATGAGTAGCCGTGGCTTGTGCTGCACACTAACATAAAGCCTCTTCGTTTGGTCCGTAATACAACTTACTGTCAAAATTAAGCATGAAAATGGTTCTGTATAGTAGGGAATTCTTTCGTAGAGAGTTAGATTGTTTAATTCAGCTACAGACCATGTTGAGTGAGCTTGATTTTTCTCCCAAGTTGCTTTAAGATATTCTTTTTTTTTTTTTGCTGGAGGTTAACTTGTGTCTTTACTCAGGCTGTTGTGTGAGTCATGCGAATCTTGGTAACCATTTGGCTTCAAGATAACCAATCATGGGAAACTATTCAAGTGGCCTCTTCTTCAAGAATCTCCGAGGTTTAGGTAAGTTCTTTGGTTTTCTCTTCTTTTTCCTCCATGTCCTCTGTGGTTTTTGCTGTTATAGTGCTGATGGCTATCTGGCCATCTAGGGTTCTAAATTCTGTTGCTAAGATTTTCATATCTAGGCCTGTTGTTAGAGGTCCTGGTGCTAGTATTCTTTGTAACCCAGTGAATTTGATGATTTTGTGTGATTATCCTCAGCTTGCCGTTATGTGGTTCTGAATGCTACTGGTTAGTACTGTGTGGTCTTGATTAGGTCTTATTTAGGGAGAATAGCTCCATCATATTGCTGTTCTGGTTCAAGAAATAGGATAAGATCAGAATTTTCCTTCTATATGTAGATTATAGATATATTTTTGTTGGATTCAAACATGAATAGTAATAGTATTGTTCTTTTCATCATCAATTACAGTCTTTTGTACTTGTTTGCACGATATTAACTTTGTACTTTTCATGGCATTAACTGATTAAGAAGATTACTTAAAACAACATATGTACCAAATGAAATGTGACCTGGGTTGCTGACCAATCTATAATGGCATATACCCTCCTATTAATCATGGTCTTTAACTTTGCTTCCATAATATGACAAGTTCCAATCGTCAATAGTAGCATGGCTGTCTGTTTCTTAAGAGCCATCTATGCCTATATTTCTTAAGTGCTAGCCTGTATGGCCTTGATGTGCCCTTCCCCTTCTTAAATAATTTTTATACTTGTGCTGGTATGTTCCACTTGTGTGGTTTGGTCTTTGAATCAATACCCATCGACTTATTCATGTCTTCTTTTGCGTTTTAGTTTGTCAAAATGGATGGAACTCTGTGAAACCCTCTGATTTTGTAGCCTCAGCATCAAGGGATTGCCAGACTGTTGCTGCCCTTCTCCCTTTTTTGCTCGCCGACACCGAATCCCTTTCAGCACAAGGGGAGAAGAGGATGTGGCCATGATGCAGCAGTAGTGGAGAAGTAGAGTTGGAGCTGGCCTTGCGCGTGGTGGTAGGCATGGCTGCCCCACTGCTTCGACTACGTACCACCACACCACAACCGTGGTTGTGGTGTCGTTCGCCCTAGGCTACATCCCCATCCGGTGAGCTCCTCGGGTTCCCTTTTCCTCTTCTATGTTTGCTGTGTTACCACAGCCATCAAGCAGTGGCAAGATTATATGCTTCAACGTTGTGCGGTGTGGTTCGTAAATGTTCAATTTTACTCAATATATTTTTTAAGTAAAAAATCCTGAGATTTGTAATTATGCATCATTTTATATTTGTTAGTTGCAATGCTATCTCTAATCTGCTAGTTGGAAGGCTCAGCAAACTTCTTTGTGAATGTACCGATTTGACAACAAATTATACTTGTTCTATAAATGGCATCAATTGGTTTTTTAGTGGTGGTGGTGGTACGACTAGGATCTGGTCATGTCACTGACAAATGCTGTTCTAGTTCATCTTCTGTGATGTTTAGGATCGTTTTTCTCTAAAGTGCTGCTTGTACGAACGATTGCATCTGCGGCTATATCAATTGTGTGTTGATAAAGGTTTAGAACGTGTTGTAGATAGTAATGTTCATTGATCCGTTCTTTCCTTCGATTAAACTCATGCTATTTGTGATCATGTGGTGCAATAGTTACTTTTTAATATTGTGTTGTTGATCACCTCGTGGCTTTTTTGCACACTACCCTGTCATCTCTGTTACTATCCACTCTACTCCTGTCTTTTTTGCACTTACATTTCCGATTTGGCAGGGATGACTCTCTCTCTCCCGTGGCTACTTGCCGACGAGCTGCAGTTATCTCTGCTTGCTATCCAAACCCTGCTGATTTGCTATCTATGTATGGTTGCTCTGCTGTGTGCAGTGTGTTATGCTTGCCAAATGCATTGAATAGGTTAGTGCTAGGAACACAAGTACTTGTCCAGAATTTGTCTGCACCAGGCACCACTAGTCGTTGCATGCTATATAAATGGCCTTTGTGTTTGTGAGCCGTGAACTTGATATTTTATCTGCTGTGATGTAACCGTCTAGTGCGAACCAACACAGATTTAATGAACTTTTCATCCCAAACCATAGATTGCAAGAAAACTCACTCACCATTCGATGGTAACCACAATAAAACACGGACTGCCATTTTGTTGGTCATTCACTCTTCTAGTGCCATGCTTATTTTCATATTTCACCTCGTACAGGATATGTAAGCATTGTCTACTGGAAGCTATTTGTATTCTATATTCGTAACATTGGTTCACAGATCAATTGGTCGTGTTTTGCAGGTCAATGATGCGCTCCAGACAGCGGTTCTCCTAGCTGCTGCCGGCGAGGGCTCTGACGGTGCTGCTGCTGCTGCTTCCGCCGGCGTCCAACCCCAAGCTGCTGCTCCCGGCCGCGGCCCTGATGCAGCAGTACAGGGTGAAGTAGAGCTGGAGCTGGCCTTACGCGTGGTGGTAGGCACGGCGTCCCCCTGCTTCGACTGTCTCGACCACGTACCCCTATGCCACAACCGTGGTGGTGGTGTCCTTCGGCATCGGCTACATCCCCCTCCGGTCAGTTCTTTGGGTTCCCTTCTTCCTCTTCTACGTTCTTTTTTGTATCACGATCATCGTGCTGTCGCAAGTTTAGGTGTTGTTCATAAATGTTCAATTTTACTCCATATATAATTTTATTGCTGTGAAACATGAATCTGAGATTTGTAGTTATGCATCGTTTTATATTTGATGGCTGCACATTGGAATCCTCTGCTAGGTTCTATGTGAATGTACCAAATCGACAGCAAATTATACTTGTTATATAAATGGCATTATGAAAGGCATTCTGGTTTAGGTATTTTAGTCTACTGCTAATTGGAATCCTCTGCTATCTCTAATCTACTGCTAATTGGAATCCTCTGCTAGGTTCTATGTGAATGTACCAAATCGACAGCAAATTATACTTGTTATATAAATGACATTATGAAAGGCATTCTGGTTTAGGTATTTTAGTGGTGGTGGTGGTGGCATGACTAGGATCTGGTCATGGCACTGACAAGTGCTGCTGTAGCTCATCTTCTGTGATGTTCAGGATGGTTTTTCTCTCAAGGGCTAGCTTTTATGAACTATTGCATCTGCGGCTATATCAATAGGCTGTTGATAAAGTTTAGAACTTGTTATAGGTAGTAATGCTATTTGATCTGTTACATTCCTTGGATTAATCTTGTCTGGTCCAATAGTGACATTTTAATCTTGTGTTGTTGATCATCTCGTGGCTTTTTTTTCACTCTACTCCTATCATCTCTGTTAATATCCTCTACTCCTGTCTTTTTTGCACTTACATATCCGATTTGGCAGGGAGGCCTCTCTCTCTCTCCCGTGGCTGATTGCCGACGAGCTGCTGGTATCATGCCCGACCGCCGTCCTTGTGTCCTGCTGCTAGGCGTCTCGACGGAATCACCATCAGCTACGGCATGGACCTAGGTATGCTTGCTATCCAAACCCAGCTGGTTTGCTATCTTTGTATGGTTGCTCTGCTGTGTGCAGTGTATATGTTCTTGCCAAATGCGACGAATAGGTTAGTGCTAGGAACACAAGTACTTGTCCAGAATTTGTCTACACCAATAGTGGCTGCCTGGTATATGTATGACCTTTGTGTTTGTCAGCTGTGAACTTGATACTTCATCTGCTGTGATGTAACCGTCTAGTGTGATCCCACACAAGTTTAATGAATTTTCCATCCAAGTATGAACCATACATTGCAAGAAAACACACTTACCATTCGATGGTAACCACAAATAAAACATGGCCTGCCATTTTGTTGGTCATTCACTCTTCTAGTGCCATGCTTGTTATATTTCACCTAGTACTGGATGCTCTTTGTATGCTATATCTGTATCATTGGTTCACAGATCAACTGGTCGTGTTTTGCAGGTCAATGATGTGCTCCAGTCTCCAGACAGCGCCTCTCCTTGCTGCTGCTGGCGAGGGCTCAGGTGGTGCTGTTTCTGCTTCGGGCGCTGGCCCGAAGGAAGAAGTGGATGCGGCCGTAGACTAAGTATTGCAGCTCCAGTATCATGTTTATAATTATCTTGAGCTTTAACCTTTTTAATCTTGGATGTCAATTACTAATATTTAATTTTGATCCGCTTAGATATGTTGGGTTTTAAGCATGGAAAAAAATAGCGCGCTATAGCGTTTTGAGAATTGTCTCGCTAAATAAATCGTGTACAATGTCTCGCTAATAGCACGTTATAGCGTGATATAGCACGCTAATAGCATATTTTAAGACCGGCGCTATTTTTCGGTAGCGCGCAATTTTTTTCCTTGGTTTTAAGCCTTTTCATTTTGTAGTATCAGTCCCACAATAATTAGCATGTTATGTGACCATCTTTTGTCATTTCAACATCTTGTTGCTTTTTGGCCGTAAATACTAATCTTTAAATTTTTATCCTCTTACATATCAAACAATGATCTTGAGTTTTAAGCCTTTTCATTTTGTAGTATCAGTCCCACAACAGTTAGCTTGTTATGTGATCATCTTTTGTCATTTCAACATCTTATTGCCTTTTGGCTGTAAATGAACCTACTGCGTTCCTGTGTTGTTGCACAGCATGATCAGTTCTAAAATAAACTGTAGGCACGATTCCATTAGATGATAAGCAATTATCTAGAAGAATTTCATATTGCCAGTCAAACTAGTAGTGCGCCATCTGCCTGGGTCTCGTCAGAGCGGGGGAGAACGTGCGGCGGCTGCCGGCGTGCGGGCACCTGTTTGCCGACTGTGTCCGACGAGTCGGTACACTGATGTTCTTTAGCGTTGGCGACGATGGAAGTTTTTCGTTCGAATCTTCTTGTTATTTCGTTAAACCTTGACAGGAACGCGTGAATACTAATTATCTTACTGATTCGGTGCGTGATATGGAAATCAGGGGATAACCGCGAACTGAACTGCATAGGTACCTTAGCTAGCCCATTTTGCTTTCATTTCAGACATGTAAGGTCGTGCGAAAAAGTTGTAATCTCGCATCATTTGGTTACCCGTGGATGGCAGTCCTATACATTTTCGTACTGTGACCCGCTGGATGCTACTTCTGTATAAAGAAATATCGGCATATATGATCCCAACTCAATATTATTGGATTTAATACTGTATTTACATGTTGCGATAGAGGAAGTACATGTTGCGATGCTTTACTCAAGTAAGAATAGTTAAGCATGTTCTATATTTTCCGTAGAATTTCTTATTACAAAAACTTAGGCATGCAAAACAGTGTTAGCCCTTAAAATTCTCTAAATTAACAAAATATTCTAGTTTCACCAACAAAATTGCCATAATACACCATAATGACAAACACAATGCTAAATTGTATGTGTTTTCCCTCAAAAAGAATTGTATGTTCTATGGGTCACCTTACTTAGCGATCTCCATGCCTTTTAAACTATAAATAATCTACTTGTTGTCTGCCATCCTTCCATACATGGCGAGATTTGATAACAGGATACAAACCACACAATATAATCCTATGAGACCGGGTCTACCATCCATCAATTTAGAACAGCTCAACAGTGTGTACGCCACATGTGCGCATAGATCTCAATGTACTGCGATCTTTTCTTCCCCAAAATCATTTCTAAATTGTGTCGCCGCACAACGCCGCATCTGGGAAAATATTTATACTGGTAGGACAGAAGTTACGCTATGAGTCCGACGTGAGAGTGGATCAGTGGCCGGCGGGAGTGGATCAAAGGAAACAAAAATTGAGTTATGATCTAGTCGAACATCTGAGATGTCAATTTATTTGAATTGATGTATGGTTTTTTATTTCCTTGTTTCTATTATTGTGGAACTAATTCATGTGTTGAAAATTGTACAATATGGTTACATTTTGATAGAAATATGATTGTATTTGCCAACAAAATGGGCAATAATCTATTGGAAGAGGCTATACACCGATAATGTGTGATGCCCTCTCAATAGCGGCCAAGCACCGCTGTAGGTGTTCTTAGGACCCCAGTAGGATTATATTCCAACATATCCTAAAACATTTGGCTGCTTTTAGGCAAGGGCGCAACATCCTGAATGGCGTGGTGATCATGAAACAGTTCACGAGCTACATAGGAAAAAGTTGAATGATAAAAATTGATTTTGAGAAAGCTTATGATAAGGTTAAATGGTCTTTCCTTCAGCAGACTCTTAGAATGAAAGGTTTTTCTGATGAGTGGCGTGCATTAATACATAGCTTTGTTTTCGGAGGAAATGTGGCCATTAAAGTCAATGATGACATTGATAAATACTTTCAGACCAAAACGGGGATTAGGCAAGGTGACCCATTATCGTCAATGCTATTTAATATAATGACTGATATGCTGGCGGTCATGATTGAACGCGCAAAGTTTGATGGCCAAACTGAAGGTGTGATCGCACATCTAGTTGATGGTGGCTTATCCATTCTCCAATATGCCGACGATGCTATTCTCTTTATGGAACATGACATCGAAAAAACTCAAAACCTAAGTTAATTTTTTCGTCGTTCGAGCAATTATCGAGTCTAAAGATAAACTTTCATAAAAGTGAATTGTTTTCCTTTGGTGAGGCTCAAAAAAATTCCTTGTTGTATGCTGAGTTATTCGGCTCTAAACAAGGCCAGTTTCCTATTAAGTATTTGGGTATCTCGATTCATTATCGGAGGCTCAGAAATGCTGAATGGAAACTGGTGGAGGAGAGACTTCAAATTCGGTTAAATAGATGGGAAGGCAAACTATTATCCTAGGAGGAAGATTGGTTCTCATAAATTCAGTATTAACCATGGTACTTTATATGATTTCATTCTTCCAACTACCAAAATACCAAAAGGAGTCTTAAAACGATTGGATTATTTCTAATCAAAATTCTTCTAGCAAGGTCATAGTGAGAAAAGAAAATATCGACTGGCTAAGTGGAGTGTGGTTTGCCGACCCAAAGACCAATGAGGACTCGGAATTCATGACCTTTAGGTCAAGAACGGGACCCTACTTGGTAAATGGATCTTTAAGCTTCTTACCGAAGAAGGGGTTTGGCAAAACCTCCTTAGGAGGAAGTATGTGGCCTCACATGCGTTATTTCAGGTTCTTTGAAACCTGGCGATTCACACTATTGGGCTCGCCTTATAGGTGCTAAGAAGTTCTTCTTCCCACATGGGTCTCTCTCAATTAAGGATGGGTCGGAAATGAGGTAAATGCCTGGGCCAGGCCATGCTCCGAGAACAATATCTGGCTTTGTGCAATATTGTCCGACACAAAGATGATACACTCGCTAAGGTGATGAGAACTTCCCACCGAATGTTTTTTCAGAAGAAGTCTATTTGGTTCTTGGCAAGCATCCTGGAATGCTTTGCTACTGCGTGTGGATTCTGTCCAGTTGACGCAGAGATCAGATAAGTTTCAATGGAATCTCAACAAGAATGGTAAATTCTCGGTTGATTCTATGTACAAGGCATTAATCCAACCTGAGGTACCCGTTGATAATAATAAGAAAATTTGGAATATGAAACTAAGGTATTTGCGTGGTATCTTCGTCAACCGGTAATTCTTACAAAAGAACCTTCCAAAACGCAATTGGCACGAAAGTAAAAAAGTGTGTCTTTTGTCACCATGACGAAACTATAAAACATTTATTCTTCAAGTGCAATTTTGGTAGATCTATATGGTCAGCCTTCCAGATAGGCTCTACCTTATACCCTTCACGTAGCGTTGCGAATATTTTCGGCAATTGGCTAAACGGTGTGGATTCTATGTTTAAGCTTCTTATTAGGGTGGGAGCGATTGTCGTTATTTGGTCGCTATGACTATGTAGAAATGACAAGGTTTTTAACGATAAAAATGACTCTGTTATGCTGGTTATCTACCGGTGCGCAGCTACACTCTGATCATGGTCGTCCCTACAGCGTGTGGAGAATCGCGACTTGTTTTTGAAGGTGGCTACGTGACTGGAGGCTGCGGCGAGGGGGTTGTTTTCCCAGCATGGTCGATAACATAATCTTCGGATCTGCCCTCCATCACCATAGGCATCTTTACAATTTCTCATTATCATTATGATATATAATTCGTCTTTTTTATGTTTTTGTTCGGATACTTGTGAACTTGTTGTGGTTGCGTGCATCCTAATTATATATGCAGAGTCCCAGGTGTAAGTAATAAAGATGCCTTTATAACAAAAGGGGAACACAACATAAATCATACGAACCAACAGAGTAACAGGACCAATAATCAAAGCGTGCACTGAATTTGCACTTTCGATATGTTCAAGAAAAAGTAAATGATTACGTAACTTCATCTTGAAAAAAAACTAAGATCGTAGGAAGTTCTATCTCATTTTTCGAGAATTAGCAAAAGCATGAAAAAAACACATGTTTTGTTGATCACATTCAAATTGCACCTCTAGCACGAAAAATGCCCAGCTGACGATTGACTGCACTAGGAAGAGTAAATTGTGAAAAACTGCCACAATTAGCAGCAACGTCGCAAAAGGTCACCGGTTTCCATTTTTTTCGCAAATACCCACGGGGAACGAACGTTACATATGGCACTGATACCCTAGTTTAGTCAAGTTGACGCTCGTTCTGACCGGTATGGCCCACAGTCAGACATGACGTGGGTCCCTGTTAGGCTGAGGTGGCAGAGCAAACGGTAAGAGTTGAAACATTATAAATTTCGGATTTTTTTGTAAAAAAAGTGGGGCCAGGCCACCACGTTGGCAGCCAGGCAGGCACGTTGTCAGGTTCAGCCCGTTGACCGCAGGGCGCAGGCAGCGGCGCGGCACAGCACGCCGGCGAGACCCGAGGGGGAAGATTTGACCTGCCCGTAGCTCACACGCATGTCCGCGGGGAAGAACGAGCGGCGGAATCTTTTAGAGGTGGGAAACGCGTCGAGGAAGGAGATCAAGCTGCGGCGACCTTCTGCCGGAGTTGGGGAAGACGAGGTTGAGGCGGCGGATTCCGAGCGTCCCACCTCGATTATCTGCACGGGGAGGAGCGTAGGAGCACTTCGAAGAAGATAGCGTGGTCTACCGAGCTCGGGCACGGCGAGAGGAGCTCCCAAGCTGCCGCGGCCACAGATCCAGACGCCCGACCTCTCCGCTAACCGCGCCCCACCGCCCCCGGTATGCATGCGTCCGCTCCGGTGCCTGCCGTTCGTCTACGGACACGCCTCGCGCCCCTCTCTCTTCCCTTCAAAGTACAGCTCCTCCGGTGCCTTCTGCGGCGAGAACGTGATCGGCGTTCGGTTCACACCGCCACCGATGTCGCTCGCGGGCTAGCTGGGTCGGGCACGCGGCCTCGAGCAGGGGAGAGGGCGAGAGGCGCACGTCGCGCGGGCTCTCCGCTTGCTCCAGGTAGCTCGCGGAGGTGCATGGTGAACGGGAACGACACCGGCCCCGGAGCTGGTCTCGCCGGAGCTAGTCCACGACGCGGTGGCGAGGGTCTCGCCTGGAGCTGCGTTAACTTGTTTTTCTTCTTTTGAGATTTAACTCGGTTATTTTATTTCTAGGAATAAAGAAAGTGCTGCTGACAGGTGGGTCCCCAAATAATTGCAAAAAAATCCCGATATGGATAGAGTTTAACATATGTGTCCCTGAACCATTCACCACGTGCCACACCATCACTTACAGTGGCCCCATCTTGTCAGATCCGGCCTTAGTCCGCGCTACGTCACCCCTAACTGTGGGTCATACCGGTCAGAACGAGCGTCAACTTGACTAAATCAGTGGTGTCAATGCTATCTGCAACATTCGTTCCCAGAACCGGTGGATATTTGCGCAAAAAAATGAAAACCGGTGATTTTTTGCGACGTTGCAGCGAATTGTGACGTTTTTTTTGCAATTTACTCCACTAGAAACGTGGAACTAATCCACATATACAATCACCCATAGCTAGCGCCAATGTTTACAGGGTACAAACTAATCCAATGAAGGACCACCAATTTGTACAGTTTTTTTCCCCCTCAAAAAAAAAAAAACGTCTCATATGGCCTGTAGAAGGCCGATCCCCGGCTGTGCGAATTCAGTGTGTTGTTGATCCAGATGTCACGGTTGATCATCGGCGGCGAGCTGATCGTCCGCATCCTCGCCGGTCAGTGGCACCTCTAGTCCTCTACCGCTGCGTTCGCCGCCCCTGTACAGTCGTCCAGTGTCGCACTTCCTTCGTGAGGCCGATGGAGAACTGCACTTCCTTCGTGAGGCCCCGTTGTCGTGTTTCTCCCCGCATTGGGTTCAGCCTGGCCGTGGCAATGTCGCCGCACACGCCCGCGTTGCAACCGTAACCCAACTCGTACAGCGTGTTCATCTTTATCAAGCAGAGCTGGTTCTCGGATTCAGGTACTAAAACCTCCACCGGCCGTCAAGCGCATTCCCTGATTAATCCACGTGTCAAATATTTCGAGACAAAATGTCCCGCCGTAGCTCAAATCTTCACATGGAAGAGACCGCTTCCCTCTCGAAACCCGAGGCAATCTCTGCCCCTGGCCAGCTGCCTGTGGTCCTTTATATACCCTCGCCTCCGATCAAATGCGGAGTTGTCGAAAAGGATCGGGAGCGATAGCAGCCGGCGTGAGACAGAAAAATCCCCGGCGCACGAATTAATCAGAGATAGGGAATCGCGACCACCCGCGATCAGCAATCGATACCGCCGGCAGCAGGACCGACCACTAGGCGGGCTGCGCATCCCGATCGGGAGGAAATACAGATGGCGCGAGGCGCTCTGGAGCTCGACCAGGCCAATGCCGTGCGGGAGGAGGCAGGTGCGGGAGGCGGAGCGGAGCTCTTCCCCAAGGGCTTGGAGGAGGTGGTGGCGCTCCCAGCCAGCCCCGAGCTCGTCGGCGAGGCGCGGGAGGAGGCAGGTGCGCGAGGCGGGGCCGAGCTCGTTCGCAAGTACTTGGAGGAGGTGATGGCGATCCGAGCCAACCCCGAGCTCGTCGGCGGCGCGCTGGAGGAGAGCTTTGCTGATCTCGAGGAGTCGCTCCGCATGGTCTCCCGCTGTACCACGACGGGGGACGCCATCAGCGATATGCTGGAGTTGGCCGAGACAAGCAGTGCGAGGCAGCCGGAGTTGGACGACAGCGGATTTCTCCCTGAGGGCTACGGCTTGTCTTCGTTCGACGACGCAGGCGCTGCTATGCTCCTGGGCATGTTCGGGGAGCGCCACCCAGGTCTTCTGGAAGAGGCCGTTGATCGCGCAATCAAGGGAGTGGAAGGGCTGGCCGGGTTCAGGCGTGGCATCAGAGCGGCATACGAGCATCTGTGCTCCATTGGCCTCAGTACAGAATCAGCGCTCCATGGCGTGCGGCCGTGCTCTCGCAGTTGGGGCGGCGATTCGTCGGGCTCAGGTCACCCTTGCGTGATTGGGTGGGCAAAATCCGCCGCCGACGTCGTGTGCCGGGCCAATATACTTGTGACGGCCATGGAGACATGCTGGGAACAGCAAGGGATGGATGCCAATGACAATTCAACCGAGTTGGAGCTACAGATGGAGGCAGCCCTCGATGCCATTGTCACGGCCATGGAGACATTCCCCAAGTACACGCGGTCTCTCGAGAAGCTCGTGATCATGCTCGGGCAGTTCGTCGATTTGGGCGGCAATGATGTGTAGGATAGCATGCTGTTTTACAGCGTTATTGGTAGATGTTGTTTCGCATGCGAACTCTTCTGTATCCCTGTCAAATTCTGATCGGATTTGGCAATTTATCGGACCAATTCGTATTTTGTTAATTGTTTTGGATTTATATGAAATTTGGCAAGAGGAGTTTGCAAACCCACTCATCCACTCCACTCGTCACAACCGATATCTGCAAACCCTATCGGGGAGAGGCGGGCGGCGGCAGCGATTGCAGGGGTGAACACGTGGCTGCGCGTCTGGGACCGCAGAGGTGCGTAGCAGCTGACCTCTCCTCGGTGGAGAGGGCGCTCTCCCTGGAGGAGCCCGAAAATTCTTGTAATCTGATTTCTCCCTGACTCTCTCCCTCCCCCATGTCCCTAAGATATCGAGGTTGCTGTAAATTAGGTTGGATTCCCGTAGTGTAAGTTTTTTTTTCCTCAGTAGGGATTTCCTGGTAATACTTTCTGGTCTGCAAGCATCCAGAGCTGTTTGAGCGCAAGGAGGGAAGCTATCAAATTATTTTCTTCCTCCCCTGTTTTTGGAAATTTCAAGGTTATAGTGGTTTTGTGCTGCTAGTGATTTTGGCAGGAGTTGCTTGTGCTGATTGTGGAGTATTCCTGCAATGTTGTATCAACGGTGGAAAAAGCTTTACGAAGAACTAAATAGTAGTGATTGAAATAAATTTTGGAAGTGCCTATTCTACTACAGTGAGTTGTATACATGACCTGCTCATTCAAAAAGTCTGGTTGAATTTGTGCACAGAAGTGCGACTCGTTTTTTAATTCTGCATGCCATGGTTTTTTTCAGGACTACATGAAATTAAAAAAAAATCAAGTATTACAGATTTGATGGTTCTTCTGCAACTCTGATTGTTGTGACATGGTCCGAAACTCTTAGAACAGGTAGGCATTAGTGAGTAGGCTGTAACTATTGCAATAAGGTGATAAAGCTCTTCGAACATGACTTCAGCTCAGTTTTGTTGTCTGCAAGAATGCTATATTTGTTTTCTTGATAATCACAAGAGCAGGGGATCTACGCTAGCAATTAATTTGACTGCTACTTATACAGAAATTGACTGGAATCCGACACAAGACCAGCAGGCAATGGATAGAACGACTTGGCTCTGCAATGAAAACTGACATGTATACATTGTTTAACCTGACCTGCTAAATATTCCCTGAACTCTGTTCAATGTTCTTGTCCTCACCAAGCATGGTCCTCACATTATTCCCTGAACACCAGGTAAGGAATAGATTTTGACATAGCTGGATAAGTTTAGTGGTAAGCTTGGTAAAGCTAGCCTGTTTAACCTGACATCATTCTTGTCTTGCAAGAAAATGCAAAAGCAATCCCAAGTATTGCTCTGTGCAACATTATAAGCCTGCTAAGCAAGGCCTGGCTCAACTTAGTCCAAACAATGCCAGTCTTTATTGAATTATATTACCCAGTGCCCACCTCTCAATCAGCTAAAGCTTTTGGGACTTGGTAGGTGCATGCAATGTAGTATGATATTAGAGCCAACAGGTCTGGAGTCTGAGGCAACGATTAGGAACAGTAATTGCGGCTGATCCAGATTGGCTGGCATTACCAGGTGCGCAACTGCAGACAGGTCTGCCAAAGACTGCCTAGTGGCAGGTTTCTGCTGCTGTGCTATGCTGTAGTTAGTTGCAAAAAATAATTGTCAAGTTCAGTAAAAATTGCTGTTGCTACTACAGTACTTAGAAGAGTTCAAAAGTAAGTTAATATGTCAAAAACTAGCATAGTGGAAGCTCTGCAGCCTCCAAAAGCAGCAATGCTTTACAAAGTACCCCTAGCAAATAGAGACCTTAGCATTGTTGCAAAAACAAAGTAGCTACAAATAAAACTGGTTACTTCTCTGCACTGTTGCATGACATTCTTTGGTATGCTTCTTCTAATTATAGGTTGTTGTGGTGAGCTATTTTTCTTTGCAACAATGTCTTAGAGAGTTGGTTTCATTTATGTTGGGGTTGCCACAGCAGTGGCTGAAATTCCTACTGACTTGAAATTTGTTTTTCTTTTCAGACATCATCCTTGAGGCGGCTGGTAGGGCCGTAGGGGGACTAAAAGGGCGGAAGCCTTCAAAGTCCAACGGCATAGTGAAGCTCTCTGAGAATAAATTCTATATTCGTATTCCAAAGGTAAATACATCATTTTAGTACTTTGTTTCTGGAAGTAGCGATGTGTTAATCCTAGTGTTGAATGCACTCTCCTGTTTATCTGATGACGGCATCTGCTGTTTCATCAATCATTTCTACTGCACAACACTTTCTAACGGCAGGTCCTCTTTAGTTTGGATACTGTTGTTGTCTTTACAGCTGTGTGATACTTTCTTTTATGTTCAGGATGATGAGCAACTGAGAGTTTTCAATAACCAGATTGAGGTGGATAGAAAAATAACCATTTCAAGGCATAACCTTGCAGAATTGCACAAGGTAATGGAAGAGCTAATTGAGCTCCAGCCAGTAATAGTCCTTTGTTTGTCGTTTTCGTTACTTGACCTACATATGACAGATGACTGAATGTGGCTTCGGAGAGTGCTTGCATGTAAGTCATGTTTGGTAAATGCAGGTGCTTGAAGAGCACAGGCTATCATGTGAAAATCTGTCACATGTGAAGCACGAGGGCATTATTTTGACTAAACAAAGTAAGTCTGCTAACTGGATCTATATTATGATGCATATGCCTCTTCCCTGAAATCATGATTACCAGTGTTGCTTATGGAAGGATCATATCAAAGTTTGGATTGAAGTTAAACAATGTCCGCTTTAAAGGTTCTTGGAGTTTGATTATTGGTCTGTTGTGTTGGTGGCGTGCTAGCATGCATCCCCATTTTGCTAATATCGTGGGACCCATGTCTTGTACAGTTTGACTAGTAGATGGAGTTTTTAGTTATTGACTTCCACTTCTAGATTCCTCCTGGTGTGGAGTGGTTTTCCCTATGTTTGTTTTAGTCTTTATCTAAGGCAGTGGCACAGGCTAGTCTACATGTGGCAACTTCTCCACTGCTTCTCCTTCCTCTGTTCTTTGGTTAATCCCAGATCTAAACCCCTATGGTTTTATGCTGGATGATCCTCAACCTCTTCGATCACCAATGTCTGGTTGCCGTGGTTGGAGGCCCCAACTCGATCGGTACATTGTGGCAGCTGCTGGCATGCCACCTTGTTTACACAAATTCCCTGTTGAGGTCACCATAGCTTCCCCCATCAGCCCAAAATGTCAATCAGGCCAAGGAGACCCTTTGCTCATTCGTCAATCCACATGTTGATCACTTGCGGAAATGGCGAAGTTGCCAGATCTGGCCACGATATTGTGGCCAACAAGCTGCTGCAGCCATTCCTCATATAGGTTGGTGGAGATATATCGACGGGATATGCTTGTATTTGTTCTCTCACTGTTTAAGGTCCTTGTGGGTGTTTTACTGTACGATGCTGAACTTTCTATCACCACATCAAGGAACTAAAAGAGTCTTAAGTTGGAGTAGGACATTACTCATGCATTTGTAATTTTGTATTGTGAATGCAGGAGCAGAGAAGGTCATCGGATGGGCTAGAAATCACTATTTGTCGTCAGCAGTTCATTCTTCTATAAAGGGTGACAAGCTAATCATTCCCCGTGAGGGGTATTTCCTCAGTGGCCTCGGCATTCAGCTATCTATGGTTATGGACTGACTGTTGACATCTTTCCTTCTTTGAAGTCTAGACCTAGCAATCGAGAGGCTAAGGCAACAGGAGGCTTCACCTAAGAAGCTCTCTGAAAACATGAAGGTATATTTAAGTTTTGGTTGTTTCATAGAGTTGACCATGCATGTTCTTAGAATTTCTTTATGCTGTGATGATGTATAACCTCAAAAGGTGTCTTGCTGCAGATGTTGGTAAAAGATGAATTTGAGCGCAATTTCATTTCAGCAGTTGTACCTCCCCATGAAATTGGAGTTAAATTTGAAGATATTGGTGCTCTTGAGGATGTCAAGAAGACACTGGATGAACTTGTTACTCTCCCGATGAGGAGACCAGAGCTTTTCTCACGTGGGAACTTGTTGAGGGTATAATGCTTTCTGTTTTCATTTCCATATCTACCTGTAGCATTTTGGGCTTCCGAATACTGAATTTTATACCTTGTTACCATATAGGCTTAAAAACTGCTTTGACTGCTAATTTATAGCTAGGCAACAGTTGAAATAGTTTTCCTATGCACAAATAACCTTAGTTTTATCTTTAATTCCTCACCTCCATATAAAAAAGGTACTTAATTTTGATGGTGCTTTGGTGGCTGCTGCTATATGCCTCTGCAAGTTTGTTTTGTAGCTCCGCCAATGCTCAATATTATCTGATGTTTTCTAATTAGTGATTACTTGGAGATTTTAGTGAAGAGGTTTTTCTGTGGACGTCTACTAAAGTAGAGAAGAAAATGTCCTGAAAAACGTTCATAATAGGCCCTGTGCTGAGTTGGAAAATTTGTAGCCATCCAGCACTAGCGTTACATGTACTGCAGTGGATGAAACAGTTGATCAGGTTCCTATCCTAACAAAGCCTCAGCTTAGAGGGTTTCCCTTTTTCCTCCAGTAATTTCATTCTTGATATCTCATATCTGTGATGCCACTAACAGATTAGTAAAATATTACATCTTTATGACTTCATGCTTTGGGAGTTCAAGATAAGTTGCTGAAATGTATTACTAGTGGCATAATTGCATCCAAGGTGCAACTGTAACTTGAGATTAATAAAATCATCAAAAGAGCCAGATATGGTATGTGATGTCATTTTATGCCATACAAGACGACCCGACTTCATAAATCAAGCTGCCAAGTCCACGGAGAAACACTGTTAGAATTCTTACAAGACTTTTATAAAAGAAAAAATATCTCTGAAGAAAAGTCCAAATCTTAGTTTCTTTCTTAGATGTACATTTGTGTATGCATAGCTTTATTTTTCACAGATATAATTTTTACGTGACATGTCTGTATTGACCTTTGTTCAGCCTTGCAAAGGAATATTGCTTTTTGGACCTCCTGGAACAGGAAAAACATTATTGGCAAAGGCACTTGCAACAGAAGCTGGAGCAAATTTTATCAGCATAACTGGTTCTAGTCTCACATCAAAGGTAGATTTATTTGACTTTGGAGTGTAGAAGTATCTCTACAACATCTAACCGAGCAGGAATCCCTGGCCTCTTGTGCGTCCGCGTTCTAGGCCCGCACGTCAGTGGGACAGGTGTGGGGCCCGACTGTCAGGGTAGGCGTTTTGGTGGGCTTGCTGCGACCTCGCCGACCCAGGATTCGTTGCTCCCTTCCCAATCGACAAAGCGCTAGGGTTAGGTCTCTCTGTCTGCCTCCCAACGGCGGCGCCTCGCACGACGACCGCGACCTCCTCTACCCCGACACCACGCCTTGCTCGGGCTTTCTCTCTGCCGTCTTCGTGCGAAAGGTCTGACGCCGCGGACCTCGTGTGATGCGCGAGCACGTGCCGGCGACGCCTCCGTGCTCTCCTAGCGCCGCCTCTGCCCCGCCTCCTTCTGAGCTTCTTTCACCACGAGGACAACGCATCCATCCCCGGCCGGCGACGAGGTCGGCTCTCTCCATCACCGGACTGTGGAGACGACAACCGCGCCGCCCTGCTCAGGGTTAGGGCGCAGCTCAGTCAGCCCAATGAGCTGGCCGGCATCTGCTGCGTCTGGTAGACGGGAGCTGGACATCGTCTTCTGCTCCGCGGCCGGCCGCGTCACGGCGCTGGCCCTCTCCTCCCTTGACGGCATCCGCCTGCCTGTGTTCGTCTTCCTCCAGATGAGGTTACAGAATCGCTGGGTCGGCTTCTCCCTCTCGATTTTTTCCGAGGCTTCTCCTTCTCTCGTTTCCTAAATCACATGATCTCATCCTAAAAATTACAGCACTTTACACTCCCTTACAACACATATTTTCTTTTCTGATGTTGCATCTGTAAGCCCAGTTCCTAATGGACCAGGTGATGTATTTATTTAAGCATCTTAGTGCATCAGGTAGCTGAACATCCAAAAAGATTAGAGCATCTAATTTGCCATGGTTGGACTGTAGCCCATCTTATTAATTAGAGGTAATTGATAGAGTGAGAATAGTTACTGGTTAGTCGCCTAAGGTATATCTCTCTTTTGTCAGATTAGCACATTTAACTGAATCTGTGATAGAGGGCTTTACGCTGCAAAGTAGTTCAGTTAGACAATTTGAGCTCTTTTCAGATTTAGGTAAAATAATTATATTTGTCCAGCAAGAGGTTGAATCCAGCATGTAGTCAACATTGCAGTGGTGTTTCATGATTTGATTGATACTATTTTTGTTTCACCCCCTGGCTGAAATTCAGTTTCAGTCACAAAGTAAGTAGCTAAATTTCTGATGATTGGAGTCATGCAGATATATGAAGGGTTCTAATTCATATATTGGTTGTGCAACACGATGCCACAAAACATTGTGAATGCGATAAAAATTCCCGATAGGGCAATGTAAGTTAGTGGCTTCGTTATGTGGTTTTACATAAGAGAAAGAAAGTTTCTAAGAAAATATTTTCTTCTTGAGAGTTTTGGCTGCCCCCATTTAGCAAGATTTACGGTTACGAAATGTAGTATCGTTTCTTCATATAGTGTTACTTGGAAATGTAGCAAGATTTATATCGGTTCTCACAGTTTTTCAGTAGAACAATATGCACTACTTGGAGGATGTACAAAATGCTGCTGGGCTATGCATATGTAGCCAATGAGGCAGTTGATTGATTTATGCATAACCTGTTTGACCATTGTGACAGTGTTATTGATTTGCTGGGATGACTTGGTTGCTTAGTAAAAGAAATTTGTAACATTCAAATGCTAAATATGTGGGACACTGAGCAAGAAATTGACGAACCCGACTCTAGCGAGATGATACAACTGACTGTATCTTTACTTCTGGCCAAATATGTAGATTTACTAGCCTCTTCTGTTGTATCTGAATGTGTATTCTGACTGGCTGGGCCTTTAGTTTGTTTAGTTTATTTGGTCGCCTAAGGCAATTCTACATATGTTTTTAGGCGTGTGCCAAGAATTGTATTTGGTCTCAGAAACTTTGGGTGCCCTACATAATTTTGTTTCTAGGCTGCATGCTATTTCTTTTCCGGCTCTATTACTTGCCAAATTTTCGCATGGATCATGTTTGTTGCTGCGCGGGAATTCACTGGACAGTTTAGTTATTGGCTTAAAGAGAAGGGATTAATTAGTGTGGCTACTATTAGCTATTTATTTCTAAACCTCAATGTGCTCATGGGATGACCATTAGATATGGGCTCAAAATTCATGGCGGCCTAAGTTTATGTACGGTGTATGCTTCCAAGTGCTCGGTACCATCCAAGTGTTGATACCTATAAGGTAAAGGCTGGGTTGGATCCTCGGTTTCTAAAAAAATCCCAGAATGTTGTACTTCACTGAAATGTCATTCTGAAAGCTTTTTGATAATGACTTAGTTTCTCAGTACTATTCATCTAGGTATTTTTTCCTGCCATATGCATCATGCTTGATCTGAAAATTTGTATTTAGAGAGCACTATTTCTGTGGTTTTGTCGGATAATGGTTTCATTCACATGGCTAATAACAACTAAAATTGTACCAATGGATGTGCAACTCGGTTTGCTGAATGGAAGATAAAGACCATTTCATTCCTTCAGGGGCAGCCCATGGTGTATTAGATTGTTCTGCCATCCTTGCCATCGTCGCCAAGTTTACCACCAATACTTCTTGTACTCTCTAGAGTATTTCCTCCTTGGCATTCTTAATGTCTCAGTCAACAAGCAGCGTGGAGATGAACTCTTAAATTGGAGAGTGGATGTTGTCTTGAAGCACATAGCCACAGATTTCCCAGTCCTACCAAATAGGTTTTTTTTAGCCAAGTGATTTCCCCCCAATTTCCATCATATAGGTATCGATCTTCCATCCATGTCTCTGATTTGTTGATTTGTTTTGTGTTACAGAAAGGAGTAGATAGAGAGGCCAACTAATTTTGAAGAATGATATAACCTGCCAGTTCATATCTCTTCTCTAATTGGAGACACATAGTTTGTCTTCAAACACAGATTGCCCTGACATATAAACTGGTATTGATCTCCTCGCCACCGAGTAACTGTCACTTTCCTGGAATTACTTACATGTCATGGGAATGTAGATATTGGTTTGGTTAGAGTAAGATATTTTACACATTCGAATATAGTTCAGTTAATCACTTTAAGCAAAGCTATATATGAAGTGGTTTAAAAAACTAAGGAAAAATATATATGTGACTTGTGATATCAGTTTCCAACATATGCAATCTGTATTTTATAATGCACACTGTATCTGGCAGCCTATTGGAATATTGGTGTATTTTTATAAAGTTGGTAAACATTTACTTTTCCTTCAGATCCAAATGGATTAGATGTATCAGTAGTCTCATTCATTCTACTCTCACTGCTTGGAAACTGAATATTGTGACTGCTGCTTCTTGTCAGACATCAAACATGTAAATGGTTTGAGCTCGAAGTGTTGACCAAAATGTTACAAAGCTTCAGATCTTGAGTGGTAAACCAGGCTAAACTGAAAGTTGTCACTACTGCTTCATGTCAGACATCAAATCTGTACATGGTTTGAGCTCCAAGTGTTGAGCAACATGTTACAAGCTTCAGATCTACCATTGGTGACAAATCAGGCCAACTCTTATGCTCAATTGGCTAATGCATACTGCTTCTATAAACAAATGTAACTAAAACAAACTTTTGTTGTTGTTGAGTAAACATGGATTGGCATATTTATTTGAGCAAATATTTGAAGTATAACGCCTTCACAATTGTCATGTACGTGTTTGACCAGGCCTTTAGTTTTATAACAGTTATGGGTGCATAAGTTAGTCTCCCTGTAAAATATGAACATGCTTTCTTCTTTGCTGAATCTGAAACGATATCATGAGTCCCTCTCATTCACTGATTTCGAATTAATTTGCCTGAGGTATTTTATGATCTTTTGTTTGTTCGGCCTCGCTATCGGTTGTGTATGATAGGTAGGATGAAGTAAACCTAATTAAGAAGGTCCTCTAATCGTCCCAATTTCCTTTGATACAGTACTGATGAAATTTACGCAAGGTTTTTGCCACCTTTGTTTTGCAATCTTATGCTGTCCTCCCATCCTGCATGATTCAAAGCATAGAGCTTGACGGTGGTCATGATGTGTAATCTTATTCCAAGCTATGCCATCGGTCCTCTACATGATGCAGTAGCAACACTTATGACAATTTTCTTCTCTCACCACTTTCTTTTGATGTTTATATCTGGTTATTCATTCGAGTATTGACTCCGTTTAGACTCTGACTTTTTGTACGGTAAAGCAATGAGGTGCTGATTAAAGCATTGTGATTATGAGATATCTAATATGTGACCTTTATTTGTTCGTCAGACATATTCTCCATCTGAATTTTGCTTTCCCCAAGAATTACACTCCTAATATGGATAGCCAAGAAAGCTGTGGTTTTTAATTGGTTGGTTCTATTTTGGTAAAGAGTAGACCACCTAAGATAGTATTTATTTCACATGTACAGAATCAACAAAGATTTTTTTTGTTCTGAATCATGATGATTCTTCTCACCGGATGCTAAGAGAAGAGGAAATGGTGCAGTCGGGGTCAAAGAATAAAAGAGCTCACTCCAATAACTTAGTCCACCACTCTGGTTATGCTACGGCTCGATGAAGTGCATTTCTACCTAACAGCTAATTGAACAAAGTTTGTGAAAGACGGGAAAATATAAGGTGGTGATTTCTTTCTTCCTGTCTATTGGATAAGAGTTCATTTAGTCTTCATTGTTCCCATTTTAAAAGGGTCTACGTCTTTGATAAGGAGTTAATGTGTATATTTTTTGCTTCTTTTGGATGTATCCAATTTCTAAACAAATATAAGCTTTGGATATATATGCCACGCCTATATTGTGGAACTATAAACGAGTCTTCCAATTTTTTTCGAGAAATTGTAGTGTTGGGAATTTGACTTTCATTATTCTCTCATCAATCTGGTCGGGCGGGCGCAGCAACGCGCGCCTTCGACTTCTAGTATTATTGAGACAACTGAATGGAATGGCAATCATGAATGGTATTATCTGAAGAATCCTATTTTTCTATTTGACCACATATCCTGCGCCAGTTTATGTTTTTTTCAATTCACAACAGTTGCATGGTTAGTTCCCTTCAATATCAAATTTACTAACAGTTGCAGCAGTGGCGGAGCTTGAGCTGAATTTCAGGGCTGGGGGGGCTAAAGTATAAGGTTTAGTCTGATTTTCAGTTGATAAGTGGGCCAAATACATGTATATATTAGGCTGAATCTTCATGGGCTGCGGGGGCGACAGCCCATTTCGCCCCCATGAAGCTCCGCCACTGAGTTGCAGACTGATAGTGTATCTGAAGTAACTACGAACCAGCATCCTTTATCACTAGCCATTCTCTTTGTAAAGAAAGACTATGATAATAACCATTTATGATTTGTCAGACGGGACTTGTCTTCCATCATTGCATGTAATATGCTACTATAGTGATAATCAAATCTCTGTTAGCTCCTAGTCCAATTTCAGCACTGCTTTCATCTACAATCCACCCTCACCATTGTTTGCGTGTGTACCTGCTTACATGCAATTATGAAGCCACATATCAAAGCTATTCTCTTATGTGAATTTTCTATTCCTGGAATTTAGTCCGACATTTCAGAATTCTATTCACTAGCGCATCTGTTTTCTGTCAACAGTGTTTTGGAGACGCTGAGAAGCTCACCAAAGCCCTTTTCTCCTTTGCAAGTCGTTTAGCTTCTGTTATCATATTTGTGGATGAGGTGAGTTTTTAGTTTGTTCAAACAAACTGAAGTGGATTATTCATTTTCAGGACAACATCCTTGCCATTCAACAGGTCACGTGGAATATCCTTATTCTCATGCAAATTTGATTTGCTAATTGTAGGTTGATAGCTTACTTGGTGCAAGAGGTGGTGCCATGGAGCACGAAGCGACAAGAAGGATACGCAATGAATTTATGGCAGCTTGGGATGGTCTAAGGGCACCTCCAACGGCCCTCCGCATATGGACAGCCAAAGCGGACCGATTTTGTCCGCTTTGGGCGGTCCGCGGATCATTTTTGGGCCTCTGTCCCTTTTGCGGAGGAAGTGCCTCCAACGGCGCAGCGCATAACAAAAGAGGACACGAATAAAAATTAATATTACATAGGGCCCAGTGGCCAGGAGTTCGATAGGGCCCAGTGGCCAGTGACAGAAGGACAAAAAAAAAAGCTCATGCTACGGCTCTACGTCGGGATAGGCGGCGCCGGCGTCGTCGGAGGGGCAAAATGGGCGGCGGCGGCTCCGGCCTGTTGGCGTCCTACTCATCCTCGTCGTCGGAGGGGTCGAGGATGATGTATGGAGGCGCGGCGTACAGCCACGCCGGTGGCGCCGCGGGTGGAGGCGTGGCCGGCGCCACGGGTGCCTGTGGCCATGCCGGTGGGGGCACGTACGCCTGGCCCTCGCCGTGCTCTGGCCAAGGTGACCAGGGCACCTGCCAGCGCGCGCGTTCCTCCTCCATGCGGGCGCGGTTGGCCGCATCCTCGGCGGACGCACGGAGAGCAGCCGCCAGGTCGGGCCAGCGCCCGAGCTCCTCCAGCTCGGAGTCCTCCATGGCCTTCTTGAGCTGCTCGTCCTCGTCCCCCTCGACCTCCATCTTCACGGGATGGTCGACGCCGCCGTCCTCGGACTCCCAGTCCAAGTCCTCCTCCTCCGGCTCGGCGTAGTCCTCCTCCTCCGGCTCGGCGTAGTCCTCCGGCAGCGTCGCCGCGAACGCGAGCCGGCGCCGGTGGTTGTGCTCGAGCTCGAACCACCGGTCCCAGAGCTCCGAGTTCATGGCGTACGCCGGGTCGTAGAGGAGATCGGGGGGCAGCAGGGCCCGGCGCCGGCGGATCTCCTCCGTGCGCTCACGGCCGGAGCGCGGCACTGGAGGCACGGGGACACGGAGGCGGTTGAGATGCCACCCCTCGGGGAGGTGGACATCGCCCCACGGCAGCGGCTGCCGCCTCTCCCAGTAGATCTGGGCCACCTCCAGCGAGACGCGTGCGCGGCGCGCCCGGCGGCGCGCGTTGCGAGCGGCGCGGGTGGCCTCCGCATCGGCCGCGGCGGCGGGAGCGCGGCGTGGAGGCACGGGGACAGCACGGCTTGGCGGCACGGGCATAGCGCGCCGTGGCGGCGGGCCACGAGAGCTCGAGGCCTCGTGGTTGTTCCGGCCGCCCTTCCACGAGGCCCAGAAGGGCTTCTTCATCGCCGGCGAGTGGGAGTGGCGGTGGCGCTGGCTAGGGTTTGCGTCGGCCGGCGAGTGGGACTGGGCAGTGGGATTGGATAGCGATGGGCGGCCACCCACTCACGACCCACCCCATTAAATATGACCAGGCGAAGCGGCCGCTCTCCCTGGCGCGTGGGCCAGGGGCGGACAAAGGGAGGACACGCGCTGTGTCCTCACCTCTCCAAACTTGGACCAAACTTGGGCCAGGTTTGGTCCAGTTTGGATGTCCGCGCGGACAAGTGTCCATATGCGGCGGCCCGTTGGAGGGCCTGTTTTGTCCGTTCGGACAAATTCGGACAAGCCAGGCAGGGATGCGGAGGGCCGTTGGAGGTGCCCTAAGGATCCTTTGATTCTCTTTGGACCTTCTTGGTGCAACAAACCGTCCATTCGATCTGGATGATGCAGTAATACGGCGTTTGCCTAGGAGTAAAATCTGTATTTATGTGCAGTACTATGGCGTTCACCTGGAAAAAAGATTATCTTGGCTTGACTGATGTGATGATATGTCAATATGATTAATAGGATATATGTCGACCTTCCGGATGCTCAGAATCGAATGAAAATTCTAAGATTTTACTTGCCAAAGAAAACATAGAATCTGAATTTGACGAACTAGCCAATGCAACAGAAGGTTACTCTGGGAGTGACTTAAAGGTATCATGCTGAAGCAATTTAAATAGCGGGCTATAGCGTTCTGGGAGCCCTTCCATACAGCTACGCATTTTTTTTTATCGACCTTGGACTCGTCCCCTCTGCTGCTACAGTACAGCGGGCGATTTCTGAAACCACCTAGTCAATCCACCTCGCCGGCGGCGATTCGCTGGTTCCCCTTCCCTCCGCCGGCCGCTCCGGCGGCGGGAGGGTGGGGGGACCCCGGATCTCGTCGTGTACATAGCGTAGGTTTGAGTAGGTTGCTCACCGGCGGCGTCTTGGAGGCGGAGGCGGCGGTGGTGGGCGTTTTGGGGTCGTCTTCTTCCTCTCCGGTGTCGTCGCTCCCTGGAGCGTCGCCATCTTGCAGGCGACTTCTGGGCGTGCTCGCGGTCCTCGGTGACCGCCGTGCGCGCTCGTTCCCCGGCTGGGTTCCGGTGCGGCGGATCCAGTTCTTGAAGTTCAAATCGAAGCCACTGATGTTGAAGACCGGTGGTGCTGCTGGCTTGGCGATGGATGGAGGCTCTCTGGAGCTCGAGGTTCGGCAACTTCCCGTCCGTAGGGGATCATCTTCGTTCCAAGGTTTGGAAGATGCAGCGGGCGGCGCGTCGTCGGCACGTCTGGTTCCTCGTCGGCGTCACTGTGTTGCAGAAGGACCTGTGTGTTATTTCTATCTTTGTGGGGTGTCTTTTTGTAACTTCTGGACTTTGATGTAATCAGTGGTTTCCCGCAAAAAAAAAAAAAGCTACGCATTTTTTAGGCTAATTAACAAAAGCGCTAATAGCAAAGCTAAATCGGTGATTAGCGTTAAAATCAACCATCATTTAGCGCTAAGCTTCCCGCTCCAGCCCAAAAAAATTTGGACCAAATTTTCGTTTGCGCGGGCGCCACGGCCTAATTATTCCACCAAACAGAAGCGAACCCTAGACAGAGCAGCTCCATGGCGGCGCATACGCCCCCGCCGAGCTAGGTCCAGCTCCGACTCGCGCTGCTGCCCTGGCCGTGCTCGGCTGCTGCTGACCCAGGCCGCCCTTGGTGGCGACCCAGGCCGAGCTCGGCGGCGACCAGGCCGCGCTCGGCGGTGACCCAGGCCGCGCTCGCCGGATCTTCTGCTGGCTGTCTCTACGGTTCTTCCCCTGTCTGCTTCTACCCCGGCTCATTCTCACCAAGCTGCTCCGGGCAACAATGTCGCTCGCAGGCAAGTTTCTAATCTCTTATCTCTACGAAGTACGATGCTGTAGTAAAACGGAGCTAGTTTTGTTAGACCAGCTTGATGTTAGTAGAATTAGCTAGTAGATCTTTGGCTGGATGTTAGTAGAATGAGCTAGTTTAGGAGACAACATTTAATTTCAGTGGCTAGACCACTCCGTTTTTCTCCTAAACTAGATGTTCTTCGGCTAGTAAAATTAATATGAACTAGTAGATCTTCTGAGCTGTTTTGTTAGCTGTTAGTAGTAGATGTTAGCTCTTCTAAATTAATATGAACTAGTAGATTTTCTGAGCTGTTTTGTTAGCTGTTACTAGTAGATGTTAGCTCTTCTAAATTAATATGAACTGATGTATTGGTATTTTTATGAACTAGTAGATCTTCTGAACTTTTGTTAGCTGTTCTAAATTATTTTATTTGCATTCTTGTGTTCTATAGGTACATCAAGCCCGCCCTCGGTACAGCAACCAACACCACCACCTCCCGTTTCCTCAGATGATCCTGCTTGGAAATATTGTACTCAGCCAGATCCGAAAAAGACTTGGTCCCTCAAGTGCAATTTCTGTGGCAAGCTATGTACAAGTGGCGTTACAACTTACAAGAGTAAAGTTCCACCTGGTTGGCATTAAAATTAATGTTAAAGCTTTGCACAAAGGTTCCTAGTGATGTCAAGGAAGAGATGGTGGCTTTGCTCTTAAAGAGTAGTGAAGGAAAGGATTAGAAGATTGAAGCAGTGGAAAAGGTGAGAAGAAAAGTTAACTTGGATCACTCGGATGGAGAAGATGATGAAGATAGTGGCAATGAGGTTGTGGTGCTGAAGTCAAAACCTGCCACAAGCAGCTCGAAAGGTGGTGCTATTGAGAAGTTCAACAAGTCAAGTGTTGAAGAAGCTGTCAAGAAAAATGGCCTTAGCAAGAAGGTTCAAACAAAGCTTTCAACTCAGAAAAGAGAGGAGAGGAGGAATAGAGCTTGTGAGTACATATGCCAATTCTTCTATGAAGCTGGCATCCCCCACAACACTGTCACACTTCCTAGCTTTGCTTGCATGCTTGAGGCCATTGGAGATTTCGGCACAAATCTGCAGGGGCCTACTGCATATGAGATGAGTGGACCATTCTTGCAGAAAAGGAAGAGAAAAGTGATGGATACCTTCAAGAGCCACAAGGAAACATGGGAGCATACCGGCTGTACTGTTATGACTGATGCATGGACAGATAGGAAGAGCAGGGGAGTAATGAACTTAGTTGTTCATAGTGCTCATGGTACCTTATTTTTGGATTCAGTTGATTGCTCGGCTGTCAAAAAAGATGGAAAATATGTCTTTGACCTTGTTGATAGGTATATTGAAGAAATAGGGGCTGAAAAGGTTGTACAAGTGGTGACAGATAATGCTAGTGTCAATATAGCAGCAGAAGTCTATTGCAAGCAAAGAGACCTTCCATTTTTTGGAACGGATGTGCAGCCCATACTATAGATCTCATGTTGCATGACATTGGCAACCTTCCATTGATTGGCAAAACAATTGCCCAAGCAAGACAAGTAACCGTGTTTTTGTATGCTCATATAAGGGTGTTGGCTTTGATGAGGAGTATCCTTAAGAAAGACCTTGTGCGCTCTTGTGTGACAAGATTTGCTACAGCTTATCTCAATCTCAAAAGCTTGCAAGACAGCAAGAATGAGCTACAAAAACTGTTCAGATCTGATGAGCTAAATGAAATGGGATACTTGAAGGACAAGGGAAACCAAGCTCACAGAGTGGTGAAATCTGAACCTTTCTGGAAACGTGTTGACATTGCTGTCAACTTCTTTGAGCCAATGGCCAATGTGTTGACTGTTGAGAAGAATGGATAGTGATGTGCAAGCAATGGGATTCTTCTATGGCTGCATGGTAGATGCAAGAAAAGAAATTTTGTTGAGGTTTGACAATGATGAGACTCAATGCAAATCTGTTCTGGAAATCATTGACAAGAGGTGGGACAACAAGCTCAAAAAGCCACTACATTTGGCTGGGTACTTTTTGAACCCCTACTACTATTATCCAAACAAGGTTCAGATTGAGAGGGATGGGAAATTTAGAGCAGCCATGATAACTTGCATTACAACACTGATTGAGGAGGACGAAGCTCAAGATGTAATTATTGAAGAACTGAAGTCATATCAAGGTCAGCTTGAGTCTTTTGGTACAGATATTGCCACGAGACAAAGAAGAAATAAAAACTTTGATCCAGGTGAGTGCTTGTCATGTTTCTGTACATCTTTGTCATGTTTCCCCTCTTTGTCATGTTTCTGTACATCTTTGTCATGTTATTGTCAGGACAATAACTAGGGAGCTTTATTACTCAGGACAATAACTAGGAATTCAGCACATAAGGGAGCTTTATTTTACTTGTGCATAATTTGTTATAAACTCGTTTGGTGCCTTTTTCTGCAGAACTTGTGCTGCAGCATATAGGCACGGCACTGAAAAACTGTAACATCCCAAATTTTGGAACTAAGAAAAACTTAGTTTTGCAAGACCCAAAATTCAGAGCCAACAAAAACTTTTTGAAATACTTCACTAATGATCGTGTTCTCCTTCCTATTGCTTTGTTTGACCTCGTGTAACTTGTTGTCTGAGTTGTTTGGCCATTACATACCCACCTTAGGACCCAACCAAGATAAATATATTTAACCTTGGTGATCATGTCATGACAAGAAAAATATTCCATATATCTTTTCCACTCTCATTTTTGGCCAAATTCCAATTCAATGATACTTGGTTTAGCAACAACCAAAATACCCACTCTTGAGAAAGTAAAAGTACTTCCAAAATTATGTGTTCCCAAAAATATGGGGAATCTATATGCTATCTCCTACATATTCTTCAACCTTGATATTTTGCAACTCCTATTTTATAAACTCTTATTTTCACTCTTTTGGAAACAATAAAAGTGGGAAAATATACTACCCATGTATTTTAACAACCATTTTTTGGAAAATATCAAACTATTGAGTCAAGCTTGTTTCAACATTATTCTTGTCATGATGATAATTGATTACCATCCCACCCCCTATCTGGATAATTGAATTTTGGTTGACAACTTATATTGTTTGCTTGTTTGACTTAGGTTTGTGTTGGTTGTTATTTCTTGTTTAATTGCTTGCTTATGTGTATAATTAATCAAATGTGCTAAAGCAATAAATTAAAACACACTTGACCAACAATTTGAAGTGTGACTTGAAAATAAAACAAGACCTCTATAATTACTCACACACTCAAAATAAATCTCAATTAAAAGAAATGATCTTATTCAAATTTCTCTCTCTCCCTATGATTTGTCATAATAATTATTTTATCTTATAAAATTCTAGGAATGAGATGACATAATAATCATCTCACCTGCATATCACTCCCTCCTCAAATTTATATACGTTTCAATTTAAAACAAACCCCTCAAATTATTCCACAAAAGGAAATTAAGATCATGAGTTAAAGAAATGATCTTAATAAATTATTTTCCCTACTTAACTCTCTATTTCCTTCAAACAAACATTTTCTTTATGGAAATAATTCCATGGATGAGAGGAAATAACCACCATCTCATTTTTATACCTCTCTCTTCTCAAAATTGTAAAGTTACCACTTAATTTTATTTAAATTATGAAATCCTATTATACTTCTTTTAACTCTAAGAATATTCAAAAATCTATTTTATTCTTACATTTAAAATCTAGGAAAAACCTACAATGCTTAATAAATCAATCTAAAGCTAATTATCAGCAAAGAATTCAAAAATAAATATAAAAATTTTGTTTGGACTTTCTGTCGAGCACCTTGTAGGCAGAATACCCAAACCTTCAACCCAAATTCGAATTCAATCAAATTTCTTCCAAATCTCTGGCACACTCTCTCTCTCACTCCTGCCAAGAGGAAGCACTCGAGTCCTAGCGTTTTGGACGCTTTCTGCTGTCTCCACCTCCCTGTCTCTCTCTTCTATCCCCTCCGTTCCCGTACCGCTTGTGAGCAAGGAAGAAGGAGGCCGTGCAGCCGCCCGCTGCGCGCCACCGTGCGGTCACACCTCTCCTCCGCCGACGGATCACAGCCACGCAAGGAGATGATCCTCTCTGTCCCATATCTTGCTCGCCCAACCGAAGGTCGCCACGTCCATGGACGCCGACGGAGCTCTTTGCCCCCTCAGCACTCCAGCAAGCACCACTCGCCCTGGCCACTCCCGCACCTCGTCGAGACCCCACGGACATGCTCGTGTCACCTGCCACGGCCCACCTCGGCGTCAGCAGCTGTCGAACACCTGCGGGAGCCGCCGAGGCCGGAGCTCGACACCGACCTCTCACGCGCACGTTTCCTTTCCAAAAACCCTCGTGCCCCTCCTGTAACACTGACTCATCGCCCTGCACCGCCAATGGCGTGCTCTCCACTCCCTGGCCACTTCCTGCACCACGACCACCGTGCACCACCCCCGCCTCCATATAGACAACACCCGAGGCTTGCACTCCCTCCACACCACGCCACTGCTTTCTCCTCCACCCCACACTTCTCCGTGCACCGCTAGGAGAGCGGAGACGCAGCCGCTTCTGCTGGCGCCTGGTGATACGTCCATTTCGCATCACTATTTTATAGCATAATTTACTGTTATTCAATGATATATTTCATATTAAGAGGAGTTACTTATGTTATTTTGTCTTATTTTGCATGTTTGATGATCATTGGATAATTAACTGCCGGAGTCAGATTTCAGCTGGAAAAAGCAACGCCAAGGCACTATATTTCTGGAGCACTAAAAATATTTCGAGAAGACAGATCTTCCTATTTTATCAGAAGATGGACTAAGCCAAAGGGAGGCTGAGATGGGCCAGGAGGGCCCACACCACCCCTGGGCGCGGGGCCCACCTTGGCCGCGCCCTGGCCAGGTGTGGCGCCCCTGGCCCACCTCAGGCGCTCCCCCTTCGCGTACTTCATCCCCAGAAACCATAAGACACGGGAGTCCGTGAGAAAATATTCCGCCGCCTCCACGAGGCGGAAACCACACAGAGAGAAAAGCTCTCCGGCAGGGAGAAATCTGCCGGGGAAATTCCTTCCCGGAGGGGGAAGATCATCGCCATCCTCATCGTCATCGCGCTGGACTTCATCGGGATCATCATCATCACCATCTCCACCGCCATCACCACCATCACCGCTGCACCATCTCGTTCCGCTGTAACATCTAGGGCTATACTTTGTTTAGTTCATAGGGGAAACTCTCCCGGTGTTAATTACTCCTTGTGGTTGATGCTATTGAGTTTTATCGGTGAATTAAAGTATATGTTCAGATCGTTATCCATCATTATATCACCTCTGATCATGATCCATATGATGTCTCGTGAGTAGTTTGTTTAGTTCTTGAGGACATGGGAGAAGTCACGCTGTTAGTAGTGAATTATGTTGAGTAATATTTAATGGTTTGATATTTAAGTTGTGGTGTTATTCTTCTAGTGGTGTCGTGTGAACGTCGACTACATGACACTTCACCTTTATGGGCCTAGAGGAGTGCATTGTGTATTTGGTTGCTAATTGTGGGGTTGCCGGAGTGACAGAAACCTAAACCCCCGTTAGTATACCGGTGCACAAGGGAGCGTAGGATCTCAGAGTTTAAGGCTGTGGTTAGATTTATCTTAATTACTTTTTTGTAACTGCGGATGCTTGCAAGAGGTATAATCACAAGTATGTATTAGTCCGAGTAAGGGCGGTGCATTAGCATAGGTTCACCCACACAACACTTATCAAAACAATAAAGATTAATCAACTATGTGAAGCGAAAGCACTTGACTAGAATCCCGTGTGTCGGGGATGTGACCCCGGGTACCCCAGAGTTGATGGTCTCGTTGAGTTGTTGGAGGAGGCAGCAAAGAAATAAGTAAGCAATAAAAGGAAAAGCAGACCAAGCTGACCGAATCAAGTTCTGGACCGAATCAAGGGAGCAGCCTCGGCTGGGCTTGCATGCATAGCTCACGTACACATGCATTCACGTGCACATGCATTCACGTACACATGCATGCTCGCGTACGTGCACGGCAGGCCGGATCTCCTCTGGCCGGATCTTCTCTAGCTGGCCGAGGCAGGCTGGCCGGGTCTTCCCTGGCAGGCCGAGGCAGGATGGCGAGGCTGGCCAGGCCGAATTTCCTCGGGTGGGCCAAGCTGGCTACCTCGGCTGGCTGGACTGGCCATACACCTCGGCTGGGCTGGGCTACATTGGCCGAATCTCCCAAAGGCCGGATCAGTGCCTGAGGAGCGGAATCGTGGTGCCAGGACGGCTTTGCTCTCTGCCTAGCTGGATCACGTCGATCGATCGTACCTTAACCGAATCAGTTAGTACGTTACCCCGGACGGACCAGCGTCTGTGAGCCTCGATGCTCCTTCGTCGCTTCTTCGACCGAGGCTCGGTAGCGTCGCCACGCCCCGATATTGGGCCGAGGCTTTTATCTCGGGCAGGCCGAGGCCTCTCGCACCCCGGGCAGGCCGAGACATCTGAACCTCGGCTGGGCTCCTTTGCGCTACCTCGGCTGGCTGACGTGCCGGATCGTCACAGCCTCGATTACTAAATCATTCGCTGCTCCATCACCGACGTCACCACCGACGCTACTTTAACCGATCATCTCCGCCGATGCCGGGACATCCTTATTCGAGTCATCACAAATATCTTCGGAGAGGATAAGAAGAGGACGTGGAGATTCTGAAGACAAGGGCTAGAAGACAAAGGAAAGGATGGACAAGACGTTCTCCAGAGCTCAAGGCCCGAAGCCTGGCAGAAGCCAGCGAGGTAAAGCCACGGGTTTCCTGGATCACGAGGACCTAGGCGCTGACCCAGCCAATTCGGGAAGGGGCTACGGCTTAGACCCCGGTGAGCTACGCCTGTCATTACCCGAAGTGGAGTACTAGCCCTGCCGTTGGACTGACAGGGCAGTGCCATTACCTCATTGAGCCAGGGGCAAAGAAGTAATCCGGCCAGGCTTTATATACAGCACCACCACTTTATCTTGAGGGGTGACGACCCCGAGAGCTCATTTTCCCCCCTGTGCCTTCATCTTCACCTAGAGTTCTCACCATTGTAACATCATATAGCTCGAGGAGCGCCTTGTATTGGTCATCACCGAAATATATCGAGAGTAGGCTAGTGCTGCAGTAGGGGTTTTACCTCCTCACGAGGGCCCTTAAGCAGGGTACATCGTGGTGTGCTTGTGCTTGTGTTCGTGTTCTTGGTTTCTTGCTTGTGTTCTTGCGGTTCTCGTTCATCTTTCCTTGTGTGCATCTTGAGCGCAATCCCTCCCCGAATCCACAAGCACCCGTTCGGCCCCAGAATAAGCCACCCCGTGGCATCTGCGTGATTCCCACCACGACAGTTGGCGCCCACCGCGGGGCTGTAGTGGCGCTTGCTGGGCAAATTTCGGATGGGACCTTCATCGTCAGCGCGGGGACTCGACATCGCCATTGTCCTCCGCGATCTTGCTTGCGGTGGCAAGCAGAGGTCGGCGCTGTCTTCGTCAACGGCGTCATCAGCAGATCCCAGATCTGCTCCTGCTTCGGTTGCGCGCCGGCAACACCGCGCCTCGCCGGCTCGTTGGCCGCGTTCCAGCCGCGTCTCCGCCGTCCAGATCTGCGTCTGTGCCCAGCTTTTCCTCCGCGCGTGTTCGTCCTCTTGCTGGTCGTCCTCACCGCAGCTTCCTCGAGCTCCTGCGGCCGTTGTCCGTCAATCTGCATCAACAGGGAAGCTGGCTAGCAAATTGCTGGATCAAACCAGCTAAGCAAGAGCTAAGCAGGCATGTGATCAGCTCGGTCAAAGCAGCTAGGCAAGTAGCTAGGCAGACAGTTGAATCGTTGGAGCATGCGAGTGTGGCCAGGGGCCGTGCTTCGTGCATGCTTAACCGATTCTGTTTAGCCGAGTCTGTTTGCCTGTAGCTTGCTTAACCGAGTCTAAGCAGGCACGCAGCTAGCATCGGAGCAAAGCAAGCAAGTAAGTAGGCAAGCAGCTGGATCGTTTGGTGTGTGCATGCGTGGCCGGATCAGGTGCTGTGAATCGTGCATGCCTGCCCGGATCGGATGCTCTGCATCATGCATGCGGGTCGGCAGCGCTGCCTCGGCTGCTACGTGGCCAGTGGCCAGCTGAATGATGCGTGCCTGGCCGGTGGCCTCGGATGTGCGGCCGGTCGCCAGGCTTTTCTGCCTGCGCCTGTGGCCGACAGTTGGTCTGCAGCCCTGCTCGGGTTCTCAGCCAGTAGCCCGCGCAAGTCAATTTGCATCTCCGACATTGCGCTTAACTCGGAAAAACCGAGATGTCTTTGCCTCGGCTTCGTCCAGCTCGGCATCCCGACACTCGCGTTGGTTGCCGAATTCGAGTCGACATCCTTTTTCAGGTACTGCACTGCGTCTACCCTACGCCGAGACATCTATGTGAGTATTTACCGCATATTAGTGTTGCATGCTAAGCGCATATTCTTAAAATTAGCTCGGGGGCTGCCCCTCTTTGCCCTGCTTAGTTGTTTTCCCCGGCGTCAAAATGTTTTGACCCGGGGACTGGGCGTTCAGTCCAGTTTTGCTTAATCTCAAAAGTTACTCGGGGACTGCCCCTTCGCTTTTTGTCTAGTGTTTCCCCCGGGACAAGATGTCTTGACCCGGGGACTGGTTGACCAGTCTGTTTTGCACTTTCTCCTAGATAAGAAAAGTAACTCGGGGACTCGGTTAAAACCGAGTCTAGTTTTTTGTGCTTGGTATCTACTGTTAGATTCGTTTTCTGTCAACTGCTATAGCTAGTTTGCCTCGGTTAGTATAATGGTTATTTCCGTCAAATATTCTTCATGATATGTATGTTGGACTAACGTTGAAAGGTGACATCGGTTTGGTTGAGAATGTTCGTTACTGAGGTATCCTGGAAATCCGAAGTATTCCAGAAGTCCAAGGTGTATTGGTAATCCGAATCACATTGGAAGTCTGGGTCATATGGTAATACGAATCACATTGGAAATCTGGGTCATATTGGTAATCCGAATCACATTGGAAGTCTGGGTCATATTGGTAATCCGAATCACATTGGAAGTCTGGGTCATATTGGTAATCCGAATCACATAGGAAATCTGGGTCATATTGGTAATCTGAATCACATTGGAAATCTAGGTCCTATTGGTAATCCGAATCACATTGGAAATTTGGGTCATATTGGTAATCCGAATCACATTGGGTAATCCGAATCATATTGTAATCCGGATCATATTGGTAATCTGGATCATATGGAAATCCGGGTCATAATGGAATCCAGGGTATCATGGTTATACTGGCTATCTCAAATTGTGCAAGGTACCCTAGCATTATCGGTATTCTCTAGATCGCCCTATATTTCGGTTTACCACAGTATCACGGTATCATTCCCCATCCCGGATCGCCGTTTATTTCGGTTTGTCACAATATCACGACATCATTCCATATCTCACATCGCTGTTTATTCTGTTTGCCAGCGTATCATGGCATCTTTTGCATACCAGATCTTTGTTTATTTTTGTCAGCCAGAGGCAACCTTTGAGTTATGTTTTTTGCAGGTTATATGTCTTTCCAGCAGTGGCTGGAGACATCTATGTCGGTATACGCCCAAGGTGGCTAAAACCGGCATTTGAGATATGGTTATGTCAAACCAGCAGTGGCTGGAGACATCTATGTCGGTATACGCCCGAAGTGGCTAAGTACCAAGTTATGTGATATGCCCAGAAGGGCCGAGGTACCAAGTTAAGTGATATGACCAGAAGGGCCGAGCTACCAAGTTAAGTGATATTCCCAAAGAGGCCGAGGTACTGAGACATGTGTGATATGCCCAAAGAGGCCGAGATACCGAAATATGTGATATGCCCAGAGGGGCCGAGGTACCAAGTTATGTGATATGCCCAGAGAGGCCGAAGTGCTGAGACATATGTAATGTGCCCAGAGGGGCCGAGATACCGAGACATATGGGATACATACTTGCAGGTTTATGTCGGTCCAGCTTACGCTGGCGGCATCCAAGTTCGGTAAAAGCCAGGAGGGCTAACCGACGCTGGCGGCATCCGAGTTCGGTAAAAGCCAGGAGGGCTAACCGATGCTGGCGGCATCCCAGTCGGTAAAAGCCAGGAGGGCTAACCGACGCTGGCGACATCCGAGTTCGGTAAAGGCCAGGAGGGCTAACAACCGACAGACAATGGTGGCCATGCAGGCTGTGTGCCAAATTGCCCAATGTCGGCAGAGACATCTATGTGTGGCCATGCCCGTGTAGCCAGCACAGTTCCAGTGCAAATTGTCATCTCGTTGTTGATTCGGGTGAGCTCGGTCAACCGGATGTCGCATTTGGCCTGGAAGGCATGGCTAGATGTCCGAATTACAAAGGCGCCCATGCAAGCAGGAGGTTGTGCGTATGGAGGTTTTGTTTGATGTGATTCTTCTTTTTTGTAAGTCTACGCGCGACTCTGCGAGTCCCCCGTAGCCTCGGGGACTACTGTCGGGGATGTGACCCCGGGTACCCCAGAGTTGATGGTCTCGTTGAGTTGTTGGTGGAGGCAGCAAAGAAATAAGTAAGCAATAAAAGGAAAAGCAGACCAAGCTGACCGAATCAAGTTCTGGACCGAATCAAGGGAGCAGCCTCGGCTGGGCTTGCATGCATAGCTCACGTACACATGCATTCACGTACACATGCATGCTCGCGTACGTGCACGGCAGGCCGGATCTCCTCTGGCCGATCTTCTCTAGCTGGCCGAGGCAGGCTGGCCGGGTCTTCCCTGGCAGGCCGAGGCAGGATGGCGAGGCTGGCCAGGCCGAATTTCCTCGGGTGGGCCAAGCTGGCTACCTCGGCTGGCTGGACTGGCCATACACCTCGGCTGGGCTGGGCTACATTGGCCGAATCTCCCAAAGGCCGGATCAGTGCCTGAGGAGCGGAATCGTGGTGCCAGGACGGCTTTGCTCTCTGCCTAGCTGGATCACGTCGATCGATCGTACCTTAACCGAATCAGTTAGTACGTTACCCCAGACGGACCAGCGTCTGTGAGCCTCGATGCTCCTTTGTCGCTTCTTCGACCGAGGCTCGGTAGCGTCGCCAGCGCCCCGATATTGGGCCGAGGCTTTTATCTCGGGCAGGCCGAGGCCTCTCGCACCCCGGGCAGGCCGAGACATCTGAACCTCGGCTGGGCTCCTTTGCGCTACCTCGGCTGGCTGACGTGCCGGATCGTCACAACCTCGATTACTAAATCATTCGCTGCTCCATCACCGACGTCACCACCGACGCTACTTTAACCGGATCATCTCCGCCGATGCCGGGACATCCTTATTCGAGTCATCACAAATATCTTCGGGAGAGGATAAGAAGAGGACGTGGAGATTCTGAAGACAAGGGCTAGAAGACAAAGGAAAGGATGGACAAGACGTTCTCCAGAGCTCAAGGCCCGAAGCCTGGCAGAAGCCAGCGAGGTAAAGCCACGGGTTTCCTGGATCACGAGGACGTAGGCGCTGACCCAGCCAATTCGGGAAGGGGCTACGGCTTAGACCCCGGTGAGCTACGCCTGTCATTACTCGAAGTGGAGTACTAGCCCTGCCGTTGGACTGACAGGGCAGTGCCATTACCTCATTGAGCCAGGGGCAAAGAAGTAATCCGGCCAGGCTTTATATACAGCACCACCACTTTCTCTTGAGGGGCGACGACCCCGAGAGCTCATTTTCCCCCCTGTGCCTTCATCTTCACCTAGAGTTCTCACCATTGTAACATCATATAGCTCGAGGAGCGCCTTGTATTGGTCATCACCGAAATATATCGAGAGTAGGCTAGTGCTGCAGTAGGGGTTTTACCTCCTCACGAGGGCCCCGAAGCAGGGTACATCGTGGTGTGCTTGTGCTTGTGTTCGTGTTCTTGGTTTCTTGCTTGTGTTCTTGCGGTTCTCGTTCATCTTTCCTTGTGTGCATCTTGAGCGCAATCCCTCCCCGAATCCACAAGCACCCGTTCGGCCCCAGAATAAGCCACCCCGTGGCATCTGCGTGATTCCCACCACGACACCGTGTGTCCTCAAGAACATTTTGTCCTCATAAGTAAACCAACCGGCTTGTCCTTTGCTCTAAAAAGGATTGGGCCACTTGCTGCAATTATTATTACTGTCTTTTACTTACTCGCATTTTATTTACCTGCTATATCAAAAACCCCTAAAAACTTGTCTGCTAGCATTTACAGTGAAACCTTTACCGAAACTCCTTGTCAGCACCTTCTGCTCCTCGTTGGGTTCGACACTCTTATTTATCGAAAGTACTACGATACACCCCCTATACTTGTGGGTCATCAAGACTATTTTCTGGCGCCGTTGCCGGGGAGTGAAGCGCTATTGGTAAGTGGAATTGGTAAGGGAAACTTTTACTGTAGGTGCTATTTTTATTTCTGCTTGCTACTTTATTTTATCATGGAGAGATCTCCATTTGAATCCCTGTTTGGAAATACTACTACCACTGCTAAGGTAGTAGAAGAGGAACCACCTGATCAAGTAATTCCATTTAAAATACCTATGAAAATTGTTGAACGAGTTACGAATAACCGCTATGCAGGAGATGGAACTGTCCCTCCTGGGGATCATTTGCTATTTATTCATGAATTATGCGAGTTGTTCAAGTGTGCAGGTATTTCAATGGAAGAGGTCAAGAAGAAATTGTTTTCTATATCGTTGACTGGTAAAGCTGCAAAATGGTATAGGATGCTGAAAAATGGGCGTTCTATTGGCTGGGAGGAGATTGTGCCTCTCTTTTATTCTAAATTTTATCCTCCTAGTGAAATTCATCAAGATCGGAATCATATATATAATTTTTGGCCTCATGATGGAGAAAGTATTGCCCAAGCGTGGGGGAGATTGAAATCATTAATGCTCAAATGCCCCATTCATGAGCTTCCTGGTAATGTTGTTATTGATAACTTCTATGCAAGGCTTTCTCTTCAAGATAAAACTCTATTGGATACCTCTTGTGCTGGATCATTTACGCGTAATAAAGAGGAAGTTAAATGGGACCTTCTTGATCGGATTGAGGAAAATACTGAAGGATGGGAGAACGACAAAGGTAGAGAATCAGGTATAAAGCATGATTACGAATGCATTAAAACTTTTATGAATACTGATAATTTTCGTAATCTCTATGATATGTATGGTCTTGATTCTCAAGTTATTGCAAACTGTTACAAGGCTTTTGCCTCTTATCTTGATGTTCCTAAAGAAAGTTGCAATAAGTATCATTTGCCTTACAAAGATAATACTAATTCTGCCAATATTAAAAACATTGAAGTTCATACAGTTGATCGTATCTTGCCAGAACCTTATATTGAGAAACCACCTTTTCCTGTTAAAATTAGGGAACATTCTATCATAGCTAGTGTGGTTAATAAAAGTGCAAAGAAAGCTTTAGAACCTGCTGAACAAATAGCGGTAGAACCCACAATAGCAATAGTAAAGGATTTGGTAACTGAAAATGTAGAAGGAGGACATATTATCTTTTGTGAAGATGCCTCTAATATTGTTTCACATCCCGTAGAGCTAGGAAAACAAGTGTTCCTGTGCTTTCAGTCAAAATAGGAGAACATTGCTATTATGGTTTATGTGATATTGGTGCAAGTTCTAGCGCTATTCCTTTTGATCTTTATAAAGAAATTATGCATGAAATTGGTCCTTGCGAACTTGAGGAGATTGATGTGGTTATTCAGCTTGCTAATAGAGAAACTATCTCCCAATTGGTATTGTGAGAGATGTTGAAGTTTTATGTGGTAAGACTAAATACCCTGCTGATTTTCTAGTACTTGGTTCTGTTGCTAGTAAAGCTGTCCCATTATTTTTGGTAGGCCTTTCTTGAATACATGTGGTGCCATTATAGATTGTAAGAAAGAGAAAATTTACACTAAATTTAATGGAGAATCTTATGAGTTTAATTTCTCTAAGTTTGGTAAACAACTTTATGAAACTGAATTACCTAATGAGAATTTTCAAGTTGAACAACTTGCTTCTATTGCTGTTGCTCCTAACAATGCCTTGCAGCAATTCATGGAGGAACACGAAAGTGAAGTATTTATGGAGGAGAGGAATGAGATTGACAATGCCTTTCTTCGTCAACCACCAATACTTAAGCATAATTTGCCTGTGGAAGATTTGGGTACCTCAGCGCCTCCTAAGGAAGATCCTGTCTTCGATTTAAAACCGTTACCTGATAATCTTAAGTATGTTTATCTTGATGAAAGGAAAGTATATCCTGCTATTATTAGTTCTAAACTTTCAGGTAATGAAGAAGCAAGGTATTAGAAGTACTAAAGAAACATCGAGGAGCTATGGGATACACTTTGGATGATTTAAAGGGGATTTCTCCTACTATATGTCAACATGCCATCAACATTGAACCCGATGCAAAACCTGTTGTTGAGCATCAGCGTCGCTTGATCCCTAAGATGAAAGAAGTGGTAAGAAATGAGGTATTAAAACTTCTTGATGCTGGTATAATTTATCCTATTGCTGATAGTAGATGGGTAAGTCCTGTGCATTGTGTCCCTAAGAAAGGAGGAGTTACTGTTGTACCAAATGAAAATGATGAACTTATTCCTCAAAGAGTAGTAGTTGGGATATAGGATGTGCATTGATTTTAGAAAGGTCAATAAAGTAACTAAGAAAGATCATTATCCTTTGCCTTTTATTGATCAAATGTTAGAAAGGTTGTCTAAGAAAACCCATTTTTGTTTCCTTGATGGTTATTCTGGATTCTCACAAATTGCTGTTAAAGCACAAGATCAAGAGAAAACAACTTTTACTTGTCCTTATGGAACTTATGCTTATAGACGTATGCCTTTTGGTTTGTGTAATGCTCCTGCTACGTTCCAAAGATGCATGTCTGCTATTTTTCATGGTTTTTGTGAGAAATTGTGGAAGTATTCATGGACGATTTTTCCGTCTACGGAACTTCCTTTGATAATTGCTTGCACAATCTTGATAAAGTTTTGCAGAGATGTGAGGAGACAAATCTTGTTCTTAATTGGGAGAAATGTCATTTCATGGTTAATGAAGGAATTGTCCTAGGGCACAAAATTTCTGAAAGAGGTATTGAAGTGGACAGAGCTAAGTTGAAGCAATCGAGAAAATGCCCTGTCCAAGGGATGTGAAAGGTATCCGTAGTATTCTCGGTCATGCCGGTTTTTATAGGAGGTTTATTAAAGATTTTCTAAAATTTCAAAACCCCTCACTAATCTTCTTCAAAAAGATGTACCTTTTGTTTTTGATGATGATTGCAAGGAAGCTTTTGAAACTCTAAAAAAGGCTTTAATCACAGCTCCTGTTGTTCAACCTCCTGATTGGACTTTACCTTTTGAAATAATGTGTGATGCTAGTGATTTTGCTGTAGGAGCTGTTCTTGGACAGCGGGTAGACAAGAAGTTAAATGTTATTCATTATGCTAGTAAAACACTTGATGCCGCTCAAAAGAATTATGCTACTACTGAAAAGGAATTTTTAGCAGTTGTTTTTGCTTGTGATAAATTTAGACCTTATATTGTTGATTCAAAAGTTACTATTCACACTGATCATGCTGCTATTAGATACCTTATGGAAAAGAAAGATGCTAAGCCTAGGTCATAAGATGGGTACTTTACTGCAAGAATTTGATTTACATATCGTAGATAGGAAAGGTGCTGAAAATCCTGTTGCTGATAATTTGTCTAGATTAGAAAACATTTCAGATGATCCTATACCTGTTAATGATAGTTTTCCAAATGAACAATTGGCTGCGATAAAGGTAAGCTCACGCGAAAGTCCTTGGTATGCTGATTATGCTAATTTTATTGTTGCCAAGTATTTGCCTCCGACCTTTACAGCTCAGCAAAGAAGAAAGTTCTTTTATGATTTGAGGCATTATTTTTGGGATGACCCACATTTGTATAAAGAAGGAGTAGATGGCATTATGCGAAGATGTGTTCCTGAGTATGAACAGAAAGAAATATTGAGCAAATGCCATGGAAGTGCTTATGGAGGACATCACGCTGGAGATAGAACTGCGCAAAAGGTTCTACAATCAGGTTTTTATTGGCCTACCCTTTTTAGAGATGCTAGAAAATTTGTTTTATCATGTGATGAATGTCAAAGAGTAGGTAACATTAGTAGACGTAATGAAATGCCTATGAATTATTCTCTTGTTATTGAACCTTTCGACTGTTGGGGATTTGACTTTATGGGTCCTTTTCCTTCCTCAAATGGTTATACTCACATACTTGTTGCTGTTGATTATGTTACTAAATGGGTAGAAGCTATACCAACTTCTAGTGCTGATGGTGAGACATCATTAAAAATGCTTAAAGATATTATCTTCCCTAGGTTTGGTGTGCCTAGATATCTCATGACTGATGGGGTTCTCATTTTATTCATGGTGCTTTTAGAAAAACTTAGCTAAGTATGATGTTAATCATAGAATTGCTTCACCATATCATCCCAAACAAGTGGTCAAGTAGAATTGTCAAATAGAGAGATTAAGTCTATTTTGCAAAAGACTGTTAATAAATCTAGAAAAAATTGGTCTAAAAAGCTTAACGATGCTTTGTGGGCTTATAGAACTGCTTATAAAAATCCTATGGGAATGTCTCCTTACAAAATGGTTTATGGAAAAGCTTGTCATTTGCCTTAGAATTAGAACATAAAGCCTATTGGGCGGTGAAAGAACTTAATAGAGACTTTAAACTTGCCGGTAAAAAGAGATTGCTTAATTTGAATTCTTTAGATGAATGGAGAAATGCAGCTTATGAAAATGCTAGGCTCTTTAAAGAGAAAGTTAAGCAATGGCATGATAGAAGAATTCTTAAGAGAGAATTTAACGTAGGTGAAAAAGTTTTATTGTATAGGTCTCGTCTCAGATTTTTTGCAGGAAAATTACTTTCAAAATGGGAAGGACCTTATATCATTGAGGAGGTCTATCGCTCAGGTGCGATTAAAATCAATTCACTAGATGGGGACAGACCACAAGTGGTTAATGGTCAAAGACTCAAGCATTACATTTCTGGAGATTCTTATAATGAAGATGTTGATTTATCAAAGTGGTAACTCCAGAGGATTTTATAAAAAGTCAAATTCAGACAACTGCAAAAGCTGATTTGGAATAGGTAACAGTTTCGGTAAGAAAAAGTTCGCGATTTACTTTTCAACCTAAATATTTATTGTTTTTACATAATATGGAAAATTATGAGTCGGAAAAGGGTAGGAAACGGTGCCCGAGGGCACCACACCACCCCTGGGCGCGGGCCCCACCCTGGCCGCGCCGTGGGTGCGTGTGGGCACCTCGGAGCCCGTCTCCGACCCCGTTTCGTCCTGTACCTTCCTTTTGTCGTAAAACTTTTTGCTATATAATCACCCGGATCTCCCGAGGTCCGTATATCGTGTTTTCGTCGAGTTTTGTTTCGAGCTGTTTTCTGCCAGGAACTATTTCGGATTTAGAGCGCCATGGTCTTCTCCAACGACAACGAGAGCAAGGAGGCGTGGAGGACATCATGGACCAGAGGATCGAGGAGGAGGTCAAGAGCGAAACCGATGATGAAGTAGAGGAAGACTCAACTCCACGTCCTCGCGCTACTATTGCAAGCATCGGGGTGACTGCCAACCCTTTCAATCCTGTGAAGAACCTGAACATGGGTGGTGAGGCATCGCGTCATGCCTTTGCACCCAAGACACTCGCCTCAAACTCCAGTAACCCTTTCCATACCCTCATCCATAAGTATCAATTTGAGAGAGTTCCGGAGATGGAGTTGCCTACTTGTTGGGATATAGATCGATCTAACAATGCAGGAAAAGAAAGCCCTAAGTCCAGTGAGAAGTGGGGAAACAATTCCAAGAGCTGGGATCACCTTCTGACCAGTTCATGAACCGCATCGAACACAATTCGGAGATGATCCGCATCCTCACATACAAGATAGATGAATTGAAGGATTTGGTCGAGAAGCTCATTAGGGAGTCGCCACCAAGAGATCAAGCCTAAATCGTCAAGGGGTAATGGCACTCCCTTGGCTTGTTCCAAGCTTGGGGGAGTGCCCAGTATCATCTTTATCCTTTCGTTTTTATAATTTCGTGGTCATATCATGAGTAGAGAAGTTATCTTATAAGATGGTTTGCGATGTGGAGTGTCAATCCTTTAGTTATCCATGTATCCGTTGGTTTGAGTGTGTCTTGTTCAGAATATTAATGAGAAGTTCCACCTTTACTTTCGGTACATTTTATTTTAGCCTGCAATCTTCTTTATGTGCTGATCTTGCCATTAGTATTGACGCCACTTTTGGGTACATTAAGTAAATTATATTAGTTGTGGCAAACTTAGTATTGGTCATTAGTAGCAATACCATGAAAACTTAAGTAGAAGGAGGGAATTACATGCAAAAATATTATCCCTTTATCTTTCTTTCTTGCTAGCCAATAAGATTAGTATTCTTTGAGTTAAAACATTTGTGCTTACAGGGAAGATAGCATGGTTGCTTCTATTATATATATATTTGTGTGTATCCCCCAACTTTTATGCTTGCTACATGACCTTGCTAGCCTTAACCACCGTACTGAGAGGGAATGCTTCTCGTGCATCCAAATCCTTGAACCAAACCCATGCCATTTGTGTCCACCATAACTTCCTATATGTGGTATTTCTTTGCCACTCCAAGTAAATTTTTCATGTGCTACCTTTAAATTATTCAAAATGTTATTATTCCCTTTTGTGTCAATGTTTACTAGCTCATGAGGAAGTAGTGTGGTTATCCTTTATTCTACTTGTCAAACAGACTTTACACCTGGACTAGTGGCATATACATCCGCTTATCCAATAACTTGCAAAAAGAGCTGGCAACGGGTGCCCAGTCCCAATTAATTACAACTTTAACCTTAATTCTCTTCACACTTTTGCCCTGAATTATCAGTAAGCATGACAAACAGTGAAATATCTGTGTGTGTAAACCAAAGAGAAAGAGGGATGATCTGCCTTGCTGGTAGAAATAACGTCCTTCATGGGAGCCGCTCTTAAAAGTCTGTTTGACAGGGAGAATACTGTTTTCACCCGCTACCATTCGTTGACAATTAACAAACACCCTTAAAACTTAATTTTTGCTCTCTATATGATTTCAAAAACTTAAAAGCTCTAGCACATGACTTAATCCCTGCTTCCCTCTGCGAAGGGCCTTTCTTTTACTTTTCATGTTGAGTCAGTACACCTATTTCCTTCTTCCTTGAGCAAGCATTTGAGTTGTTGTGATTCAACCATATATATCATTAATATTGTCAATCATGTCTTTATCCTTCTTGTCTTAGCACAAAGACTTTTGCCTCTAAGAATATAGCTTTGCAAGTTATCAATGACTGTAAAGAAGGTGTGATAATTGAGTGTGGAAGTTCTGCAATATAAGCTCTAATATAAAGACTCCTTTCGAAAGATAAGTATTGATTGCTTATTGTTCTATGACCAAGAATGAAGTGTGCCATTACTAATCTATAATTTCCTTCGTGTATTTTTATTGTGGTTGTTTCACTACTCATGTTCAAGTTAGGTTATATGAAGAGTAGTTGCTGTTTAAAATGAGTGTGTTGTTTAGTAATTACTGATGCTTCTTGTCCGTATTCTTTATTATCGACGCTTCACTCCATAAACTTTTGTTCTAGTTTACTGAGCTCAGCTTTCGCTTGGGGACAAGCGAGGTCTAAGCTTGGGGGGGTTGATACGTCCATTTTGCATCACTATTTTATAGCATAATTTACTGTTATTCAATGATATATTTCATATTAAGAGGAGTTACTTATGTTATTTTGTCTTATTTTGCATGTTTGATGATCATTGGATAATTAACTGCCGGAGTCAGATTTCAGCTGGAAAAAGCAACGTCAAGGCACTATATTTCTGGAGCACTAAAAATATTTCCGAGAAGACAGATGTTCCTATTTTATCAGAAGATGGACTAAGCCAAAAGGGGAGGCTGAGATGGGCCAGGAGGGGCCCACACCACCCCTGGGCGCGGGGCCCACCTTGGCCGCGCCCTGCCAGGTGTGGTGCCCCTGGCCCACCTCAGGCGCTCCCCCTTCGCGTACTTCATCCCCCAGAAACCCTAAGACACGGGGAGTCCGTGAGAAAATATTCCGCCGCCTCCACGAGGCGGAAACACAGAGAGAGAAAAAGCTCTCCGGCAGGGAGAAATCTGCCGGGGAAATTCCTTCCCGGAGGGGGAGATCATCGCCATCCTCATCGTCATCGCGCTGGACTTCATCGGGATCATCATCATCATCTCCACCGCCATCACCACCATCACCGCTGCACCATCTCGTTCCGCTGTAACATCTAGGGCTATACTTTGTTTAGTTCATAGGGGAAACTCTCCCGGTGTTAATTACTCCTTGTGGTTGATGCTATTGAGTTTTATCGGTGAATTAAAGTATATGTTCAGATCGTTATCCATCATTATATCACCTCTGATCATGATCCATATGATGTCTCGTGAGTAGTTCGATTAGTTCTTGAGGACATGGGAGAAGTCACGCTGTTAGTAGTGGAATTATGTTGAGTAATATTTAATGGTTTGATATTTAAGTTGTGGTGCTATTCTTCTAGTGGTGTCGTGTGAACGTCGACTACATGACACTTCACCTTTATGGGCCTAGAGGAGTGCATTGTGTATTTGGTTGCTAATTGTGGGGTTGCCGGAGTGACAGAAACCTAAACCCCCGTTAGTATACCGGTGCACAAGGGAGCGTAGGATCTCAGAGTTTAAGGCTGTGGTTAGATTTATCTTAATTACTTTCTTGTAACTGCGGATGCTTGCAAGAGGTATAATCACAAGTATGTATTAGTCCAAGTAAGGGCGGTGCATTAGCATAGGTTCACCCACACAACACTTATCAAAACAATGAAGATTAATCAACTATGTGAAGCGAAAGCACTTGACTAGAATCCCGTGTGTCCTCAAGAACATTTTGTCATCATAAGTAAACCAACCGGCTTGTCCTTTGCTCTAAAAAGGATTGGGCCACTTGCTGCAATTATTATTACTGTCTTTTACTTACTCGCATTTTATTTACCTGCTATATCAAAAACCCCTAAAAACTTGTCTGCTAGCATCTACTTGGCCAAAGTATCTACGAGTAACGGAAAGCATGCAAGATCTTAAATAACATAGGGCATAGATTGATAATCAACTTGACATAGTATTCAATATTCATCGGATCCCAGCAAACACAACATGTAGCATTACAATAATATGATCTTGATCATGTAGGGCAGCTCACAAGATTTAAACATGATGGCACAAATTGGAGAGACAACCATCTAGCTACTGCTATGGACCCGTAGTCCAAGGATGAACTACTCACGCATCACTCTGGAGGCAGGCATGGCGATGTAGAAGCCTCCGGTGATGATTCCCCTCTCCGGCAGGGTGCCGGGAAGAGGTTTTGGACCCTCCCGAGCTAGGGTTGACGGCGGCGGCGTCTCTGGAACTTTTCGTGGATATTGGCTCAGGCCATTAGGGTTTTCGCGTCGGGGGGAATAAGTAGCGAAAGGGCGGCGGCTGACGACCCCCGAGGGGCCCACACCCTAGGGCGCGCCAGGGGGGTGGCCCGCGCCCTAGTGACGTGTGGGGCCCTCCTGGCTCTCCTCAGCTGCTCCTTTGGTCCGTCAGGTGTGTTCTGGTAAAATAGGGATCCCCGTGAAGTTTCGTCCAATTCCTAGAATATTTCCATACTAGCTTTTCTGGAATACAAAAACAGCAGAAAACAGGAACTGACACTTCGGCATCTTGTTAATAGGTTAGTCCCAAAAAATGTATAAAAGTGATATAAAGTAGATGCAAAACATGTAGCAATTGGTATAAAACAAGCATGGAACATAAAAAATTATAGATACGTTTGAGACGTATCAGCATCCCCAAGCTTAGTTCCTACTCGTCCTCGAGTAGGTAAACGATAAAAACAAAATAATTTTTGAGGTGACATGCTACCATCATAATCTTGATCATATAATATTGCAAGGCACATGTAAATGAATGAAGTGATCCAAGTCAATGGTTTATAATTTGCTACCAAATAGATAATGAGTAAACAATGAATCACACAAGCTAAACGTTTTCATGAATAGTACTTTCGAGACAAGCATCAAACAGTTTTGCATAAGTGTTAACTCATAAAGCAATAGTCTCTAATAAAAGGTATTTAATCAACACAAAGGAAGAATTAAGTTTCAGCATTTGCTTCAACTTTCAACATATTTATCTCATGGATATCGTCAACACAAAGTAGTATAACAAGTCCAATACGTAGCATATAACGCATGTTGTAACAAAGTTGACACTAGTGTTTGCTTGTGGAAGACAGAAAGAATAGGAAAACTGACTCAACATAAAAGTAAAGAAAGGCCCTTCGCAGAGGGAAGCAGGGATTAAGTCATGTGCTAGAGCTTTTAGGTTTTTGAAAGCATATAGAGATTGCATAAAATATTTGATACTCCTCCCAACCTTGCTAACACAAGCCATGGCTAACTGAATCCTCGGGAGCCTTCCATCAATCACATACCATGAAGGAGTAACTATTTTTGAGAGGTGTTTGTTAATTGTCAACGAATGGTAGCGGGTGAGAACAGTATTCTACCTGTCAAACGGACTTTTAAGAGCGGCTCCCATGAAGGACGTTATTTCTACCAGCAAGGCAGATCATCCCTCTTTCTCTTTGGTTTACACACATGCAGGTATTTCACTGTTTGTCATTGCTTACTGATGAATCAGGGCAAAAGTGTGAAGATAATTAATTGATTAAAGTTGTAATTAATTGGGACTGGGCTCCCCGTTGCCAGCTCTTTTTGCAAAATTAGAGGATAAGCGGATGTATATGCCGCTAGTCCAGGTGTAAAAGTCCATTTGACAAATAGAATAAAGAATAACCACACTAATTCCTCATGAGCTAGTAAACATTGACACAAAAAGGGAATAATAACATTTTTAATAATTTAAAGGTAGCACATGAAAAATTTACTTGGAGTGGCAAAGAAATACCACATATAGGTAGTTATGGTGGACACAAATGGCATGGATTTTGGCTCAAGGATTTGGATGCACGAGAAGCATTCCCTCTCAGTACAGAGTTTAGGCTAGCAAGGTTTATGTAAGCAAACAAGAATATCAACCCGTACACCAAGTTTTATATGACAAACATATTGCAAACGTTATAAGACTTCATACCGTCTTCCTTGTTAACAAACCCTGTTATTAGAAAATATCTAGATCTTAGAGATGCCACCGATGCAAACCAAATTTTCAACAAGCTTTACGGTAGTTCTTCACTAATAGGCTTAACTCATGTGATGCACAAATTTAATCATGATCTACTTGTTAACTCAAAACAATTGACAAGCATCAAGTTATCCAAATTAGTGATCTACTCCCTCCGTATCAAAATATAAGTCGCACTACCAACTTACCACACATATGTATCTAGACATGTTTTAGTACAAGGTTCACATGAATCTTGCACTAAAACATGTCTACATACATGTGTGTGGTAAGTTGATAGTGCGACTTATATTTTGATACGGAGGGAGTACAAGATTAAGCAAGTTTTTCCTTATACCAATTACCACATGCAACATTTTCTGAACCAACCAAACACCAATCAATTTATTTTAACAACTCTCCAAACAAATATAAGTGAAGCAAGAGAGTACTTTCTAAAAAAAAGCTAATAGCTCTGACAAGAGATACATGAAAACAAGAGCTAAAAGCTGAACAGCGCTAGATATGAATACTCAACAAATATAAGTGAAGAATAGGAGTATTCTCATGAAAAAGCGGAGCGTGTCTCTCTCCCAATCAAGAATGCTAGGGTCCAGTCAAGCTTTATTGAAAATAAAAGTGCAATACTGAAAATAAAAGCACACAGACGCTCCAAGAAAAGCACATATGATGTGAAAGAATTAAAATATAGTTTCACTAGAGATGACCTGATAATTTTGCCGATGAAGAAGGGGATGCCTTGGGCATCCCCAAGCTTAGACGCTTGAGTCTTCTTGAAATATGCTGGGGAGATCCATGGGAGCCTCCCCAAGCTTAAGCTCTTCACTCTTCTTGATCCTATTATATCATCCTTCTCTCTTGACCCTTGAAAACTTCCGTCACACCAAACTCAAAGTAGATCTCATTAGAGGGTTAGTGCATAATCAAAAATTCACATGTTCTATAAAGACGCAATATGATTTGTTACTTTAAACATTAGCTACAGCCACTGATGTTATGTGAAGCTCTTCCACCCAAAAAAGAATTTCACTCAACACTAGTAAAAGAGAGAATGCAAAATAAAAAGGCATAATCTGTCTAAAACAGAACAGTCCGCAAAGACGAATTTTTTCGAGGCACTTACGACGCTCAGATCGAAAAACTTGAACTAATGAAAGATTCAGACATTCATAAAGATTACGCACAAAATTTTCAGATTTAATTAACAATCTGGTGATTTTAGGAATTTCGTACAGTGAACAGCAAAAATCTGTTTCTGCGCAGCAATCAAAATTAAGCATCGTCTTAACATTAGAGGCTACTCTTGGCACAACAATGCGAGAAAATAAAGATACAAAGGAGTTGCTACAGAAGTAAACATCCTCCTTGACTCAATAAAAGAAAAATTGCAGAAATAAAAATAATGGGTTGCCTCCCATAAGCGCTTTTCTTTAACGCCTTTTAGCTAGGCACAAAGCATGCATCAAGTATTACCAAGTGAAGAAGCATCAACATTGTAATTTGTTCGAACAATAGAATCATAAGGTGGCTTAATCTTCTTCCTAGGAAAGTGTTCCATACCTTTCTTGAGAGGAAATTGATATTTTATATTCCCTTCTTTCATATCAATAATAGCACCTACAGTTCTAAGAAAAGGTCTTCCCAGCACAATAGGGCATGATGGATTGCATTCAATATCCAAGACAATAAAATCAACGGGGACATAATTGTTGTTAACCATGATAAGAACATCATCAATTCTTCCCAAAGGTTTTTTAATGGTAGAATCAGCAAGGTGAACATCCAAGTAACAATTTTCCAAAGGTGCTAAATCAAGCATATCATATAATCTTTTAGGCATAACAGAAATACTAGCACCAAGGTCACACAAAGCATTGCAATCAAAGTCATTCAATTTCATTTAATGATGGGCTCCCAACCATCTTCTAACTTCCTAGGGATAGAAGCTTCATGTTTTAATTTCTCTTCCCTAACTTGCATGAGAGCATTAGTAATATGTTTAGTAAAAGCCATGTTTATAGCACTAGCATTAGGACTTCTAGCTAGCTTTTGCAAGAACTTAATTACTTCAGAAATATTGCAACCATCAAAATCAAAGTCATTATTATCAAAAGTAATGGAGTTATTATCTTCCTTATTGCTAGAAATTTCAGCATCTTTATCAAGGACAGTTTCAGAGTTATCAGGCAATTTAGGACATTTTGCAATAGAAGTGGAAACATTACCAACACCAATTATCTTGCCATTAATGGTAGGAGGTTTGTTAACACTTGAGTTTGAAGCATTTTCAGAAGTAGTAATAGTATAAACTCTAGCAATATTATTCTTTCTAGCAATTTCATCCTCTCTTTCCCATCTAGCATGCAATTCAGCTAACATCCTCACATTGTTATCAATTTTAACTTGTATAGCATTGAGAGTTTTGCTCTCTTTAACATCATGAGGCATGTTCTTTAGTTTCAACAAGTCAACATCAAGAGCAAGACTATCAACTTTAGAGGAAAGCACATCAATTTTCCCAAATTTCTCCTCAACAGTTTTATTGAAAGCAGTTTGTGTACTAATAAAATCCTTAAGCATAACTTCAAGATCGGAGGGTACACTCTTATTATTGTTGTAGGAGTTACTATAGGAATTTCCATAACCATTGCCACTATTAGAAGGATAGGGCCTATAATTGCTATTACCAAAATTATTCCTATAAGCATTGTTGTTGAAGTTATTATTTTTAATGAAGTTCACATCAACATGCTCTTCTTGAGCAACCAAAGAAGCTAAAGGAACATTATTTGGATCAACATGTGTTTGACCATTTGCAAGCATAGACATAATAGTATCAATTTTGGCACTCAAGGAGAGGTTTCCTCAACAGAATTTACCTTCTTACCTGTTGGAGCTCTCTCGGTGTGCCACTCAGAATAATTAATCATCATATCATCTAGAAGCTTTGTTGCAGCACCCAAAGTGATGGACATAAAGGTACCTCCAGCGGCCGAATCCAATAAATTCCTTGAAGAAAAATTTAATCCTGCATAGAAGGTTTGGATGATCATCCAAGTAGTCAGTCCATGAGTGGGACAATTTTTAACCAATGATTTCATTCTCTCCCATGCTTGAGCAACATGTTCATTATCAAATTGCTTAAAATTCATTATGCTACTTCTCAAAGAAATAATCTTAGCAGGAGGATAATATTTTCCAATAAAAGCATCTTTGCATTTAGTCCATGAATCAATACTATTTCTAGGCAAAGATAGCAACCATTCTTTAGCACGTCCTCTCAAGGAGAAAGGAAAAAGTTTCAGTTTAATAATATCACCATCTACTTCCTTGAGCTTTTGCATTTCACAAAGTTCAACAAAGTTATTAAGGTGAACAGCAGCATCATCAGTACTAACACCAGAAAATTGCTCTTTCATAACAAGATTTAAAAGTGCAGGTTTAATTTCATAAAATTCTGCTGAAGCAGCAGGTGGAGCAATAGGTGTGCATATGAAATCATTGTTGTTCGTGCTAGTGAAATCACACAACTTAGTGTTCTCAGGAGTACTCATTTTAGCAGAATTAAAAACAGACAGAAAATAACTTGAAAGTAAACTAGATGCAAGTAACTAATTTTTTTGTGTTTTTGATAATTGAAAGCAAACAAGATAAAATAAAATAAACTAAGCAAGACAAAAACAAAGTAAAGAGATTGGAAGCGTGAAACTCCCCTTGCAGAAGACTGCTGTCTCCCCGGCAACGGCGCCAGAAAAAATGCTGCCTGGTTGACGGAGAGTAGAGGATGATGATGATGGTGATGATGAGTACTTCCCCGGCAACGGCGCCAGAAAAAGAGCTTGATGGCGTGAATCACACGTTCGTTGGGAGACCCCAAGAGGAAGGTATGATGCAGTTCAGCAGCAAGTTTTCCCTCAGAAAGAAACCAAGGTTATCGAACCAGTAGGAGCAGCAACTCTTCAGAAGGTTGTTGGTGGCTCGCGCGGCGCAACACGATCACCAACGTGGAATCTGCACACAACACAATCAAACTACTTTGCCCCAACGAAACAGTGAGGTTGTCAATCTCACGGCTTGCTGAAAACAAAGGATTAAACGTATGGTGTGGAAAATGAGTATTAAATTGCAGAGAATGAAAAAGGAACAGTTTGCAGTTTGTGGTTGTTTAATCAGTGTAAAAGAATGGACCGGGGTCCACAGTTCACTAGTGGTGTCTCTCCATAAAAGATAACTAACATGTTGGGTGAACAAATTACAGCTGGGCAATTGACAAATAGTGAGCGCATGACAATGCATATATGACATGATGACTACTATGATATTTAATTGGGCATTACGACATAATACATAGACCGTTATCCAACAGTCTATGACTAATAATCCACCGCCGGGTTGTCATCCGAGTCCCCCGTTGGTATTAAGTTGCAAGCAACGGATAATTGCATTAAGTAAAGTGCGTAATGTAAACAAACACATATGCCGTGGACATAGCATGTTAGGTTATCCCTAGTGGCAACAGCACATCCACAACCTTAGAACTTTCTGTCACTCTCCCAGATTACGGAGGCATGAACCCACTATCTAGCATAAATACTCTCTCTTGGAGTTACAAGCATCTACTTGGCCAAAGCATCTACGAGTAACGGAAAGCATGCAAGATCTTAAATAACATAGATAGATTGATAATCAACTTGACATAGTATTCAATATTCATCGGATCCCAGCAAACACAACATGTAGCATTACAATAATATGATCTTGATCATGTAGGGCAGCTCACAAGATCTAAACATGATGGCACAAATTGGAGAGACAACCATCTAGCTACTGCTATGGACCCGTAGTCCAAGGATGAACTACTCACGCATCACTCCGGAGGCAGGCATGGCGATGTAGAAGCCTCCGGTGACGATTCCCCTCTCCGGCAGGGTGCCGGGAAGAGGTTCTGAACCCTCCCGAGCTAGGGTTGACGGCGGCGGCGTCTCTGGAACTTTTCGTGGATATTGCTCAGGCACTTAGGGTTTTCGCGTCGGGGGGAATAAGTAGGCGAAAGGGCGGCGGCTGACGACCCCCGAGGGGCCCACACCACCCTAGGGCGCGCAGGGGGGCCCGCGCCCTAGTGGCGTGTGGGGCCCTCCTGGCTCTCCTCTGCTGCTCCTTTGGTCCGTCAGGTGTGTTCTGGTAAAATAGGGATCCCCGTGAAGTTTCGTCCAATTCCGAGAATATTTCCAGACTAGCTTTTCTGGAATACAAAAACAGCAGAAAACAGGAACTGGCACTTCGGCATCTTGTTAATAGGTTAGTCCCAAAAAATGTATAAAAGTGATATAAAGTAGATGCAAAACATGTAGCAATTGGTATAAAACAAGCATGAAACATCAAAAATTATAGATACGTTTGAGACGTATCACTGCTCACGCTACCGTGGTTGAGCATGTGCACGCTCGGCCGTGGCTGAAGTTGAAGACGACGCGGCCATGCCGCCCCACTCTCTCCTTCCTTCTGCTCTCGGCTCTGTTCTTTGCCCTGTCCACGCACGACCCTCACCGCATCTCTCTCTCTCTCTGTTTCGTGCACAGACACGCTCCCAGGAGCTCGCCGTCGAGAAGCCGAAGCTGAGGAAGCCGCCGAGTTTGTCGTCGCCGATTTAGACGCCCCGAGCCACACCGTTCACGCTATCCTCTTCCCCATGTTTGCCGCACCCGCCGCGACTCACTCCGCTACCTCCAGGACCCTAGGTGAGCCATTGCTCCGTCGCCACCCTCTCTGGCCACGGCGGCGCCGCCGATTGAGGTCGCCACCGACGCGCCACTCTCTGGGCCGTGGGATCTAGATCCAACGGCAGCGTACCATTCCGTTGAGTCGAGCCGCTGACGGGCAGGCCCCACCCGTTAGCATTTTAATCATTTCTACGCGCAGGAGGAAATAACTGGGCCAAGCCCAGTGGGCTGAAACCCTCTCGCCCGTGCCTGTTTTTTTTCCTTCCTCGAATTAAAATTTATCAGAAACAATTCAATCTGTACCTATGTTTGAAATTCAATAACTTGAGAAATAATTGTCCAAATAAATCAAACCAAAATTCTAGGGATAGCTTATGAAATTGTTAAACCAACCCAGGTGGTTTCATCCTGTTTAGATAATTAACAAAGGTGTAGAAATTAAAGTGCCACAGAAGGTTCAAAACACCAACTTGTTTGTTTTTGATAACCTATTAACCCAATTGAGTTCAAACCAATTTTGTTAGATCACATTTAATCAGTGCTAGCTACCCCTAAATTGGTAAAATTATTGAAGCAACAGAAACTCATTAGTAAATCAAATAATGATTTGCACCTTTCTGTAGTAAAAGAATTATAATGGAATAAATATGTATCTAAATGGACCTAGTCCAATTTTGCTGGATCATAAATAATCAATCTTAGTTGTCCCTAAATTGGCATAATTTTGTGGTTAACAAAACTTAAGTTGTGCAATAAAACTTGTGTGGCTAGTTTCTGCCATTTTCAAGTCATATTTAAATATTGGTTAATTCAATTAAATTGAACCCAATTGGTTGGCCTTGTGTGATTACATTAGCTATTTGTAGAGTTTAAGATTGTAATGTTGTGATGTTTGGTTGAATAGTATAGTGATTGTTTGTACTTGCTAGTGTAGACGATTAGACGAGAACGTTGCCGGGATTATCGAGGAGGGGGATTTTGCTAAACAACAGGAGCAAGACCCCGGGAACTTTGCTGAGCAAGGCAAGCTACTTCTCTGAGGTTGCACCTATATACATCTATTTTGTTCACATGTTTTACTTATAAGAGCATAAGTAATTTATGTGGTGTTTGCCACTAAAGTTATGATTTTGAAAACCCATTTTTCAAATACAAGTATATTATTTTGACACCCTATATAGAGATATTAGATGGAAATTTCTTTTTCAAACTATAGGATGGGAAAAATATGGTTTATTCAAAACTCCTTTGAAAATACTTGTATGGATATGGAATGCCGAGATGTCGGTGTGGAAGTAAAGAAATGGAGTATGGTGATGTTTATGAAAAATGCACATTATATCTTTGTACTATGACGACCAACCTTACCCTGTGCGACCATATTTACCCACATATGGGCAAGGATGTAGCCATATAATTTGCTCGTATTAGTATGGGATGCCTCAACAATGGAGATGACTCCGTTCCATGAGGGGATGGTTTGGTGACCTACCCCTGACCTGGGTCCTCTAAAGAGAAGAATGCCGACGGGCTGGTATGAATAAATTGGTGATAGAGGATTGAAGACGCCACCTTTGGGTCGCCGGACAGAACTATGAGTCCTCACACTTAGTTCCGACGGGCTGGAATGAGTGTCGATGGAAAGTGTTATAGCGGCAGGTCTATACTAGCATAAGCAAAGGACAGGCTACGGTCGGTGACTCGACTTCGCATACACCTTGTATGGCGGGACGTGGCTGACACGATGAGTTACCGGATGGGTGTGGGAAAAGCGTGCTACCTCTGCAGAGTGTAAAAAACTATTCGAATAGCCGAGTCCTCGGATATGGACAGTTGGGAGGCTGTCCTAAGACCATGTGCAAGTTTTGCAAAGTTTTGAGATTTAAAAATAAAATGGAGATGTTTTATATATGCGACTACGCCAAAGGGTCGGCATGAGGTTGCTGGAATAGAGGAAGACCATGAAGGGCTATGGTCAAGAAGTGCAACATTTTGTGTTTTAAAAGTGGAAAATGTTTTATGCAACTATACCAAAGGGCCGGTATAGAGTTGTTGGGATTAAATGACCATGAAGGGCTATGGTAAAAAAAGAGGAGTTTTGGGGAAATAAACCTGGTGATGATTTTCGGGAAAAGTTTTAAAGAGAATCTTACCTTCTTCAACAAAGGTATATTTTGGGGGAAAACGTTTTAAAAGAGATTTCAAAACAAAGTTTTATTAAACAAAGTCTATCCTTTTCTTTTTCAACAAAGATATAGAGATGCCTTTTGTAAAAATAAAAGTCTTATTTAACTAGTGCATGTTCATGTCGGGTAGTTTGCGAGTACAATTCAAATTGTACTCATATTGGTTTCGTCCCTGGCTATTGTCTTAGCCAGGTTTCGAGGAGCATATCGATGAGGAGAATTATGGTACCGATGACGCGAACTAAGGATTCTTCATTAGTCAGTTGCCTGTGGGAACTAAGGAACGCTAGTAGGCCATCAACGTTGTTGCTTCCGCTGAATAATGGTATTTTGCCCAGGAAGACACCTATGTAAGACTCGGTCTGTATGACCGAATTATTGTAAAACTTGTATCCGGTGTTGTAATGGATGTAAACTGTGATGCCACGTCGAGTTATGTGCAACAACAAACTGATCATGGATTGTTGCTGGAAACATAACGAGTATCTCGGATGGCTAATCCGGGGTCCTCACAAAACTACCCCCTATCTTCCCCTGCACCCCCATCATCTTCTTTCTTCTCATCTCATGCCGTGGCGATGTTGCCACTCCTTTTCACGTCTGTCAGCCTGTGATGTAACGCCTCCTTCTTGCGCTTACCGTCACTCCCGATGTGCCTCCTATTCCTCTGTTTACTGTTTAAAAAAATGACATGAAGAGCATTTCCCTTTCGTTGTTGCCCTAGACCCCTTTCTGGTCTTGTGCCGCTGCCACTGCCTTCCCTGCTGTCCCACCTATGATATCGCCACCTTGACCAAATAAACGCGCAACTCTGAACTGAGTCCACCTCCTGGCGGCGTATTATGCGTGTGCGTGATGGGTGACGTGTAGAGAGTGGAGGTGGCTGTCCCTGTCCAGGTTCAAAGATGAGCGCTGTCGTGGTGGCCGTGCCGCCAGAGATGCAAATGCTGTCTCTGGAGATGGGGCGGTGGACGTGGTGTACACACTCATGCTGCCAGTTCATGTGGATTTTCGGTCCAGCCTCTAGGGAACTTCCCAAGAGCTCCAGTTATGCAGTTCTGCTTCAAGAAATCAAGAGTGGTAGGCTTCACTTGACCTGCTGAATTTTTTAAGATACCTGGATCAGACTGTGTAAGGCTTGAAAATTTGGTTGGACTATCTCAAGTAGTAGAATGGTGGACTGTTTGGTAGGTGCTCCTGACGTGTAGACGATGGAAGCCGTTGATGTAGTGTTCTGTCAACCAAGGGGATAATTCTTTCAAGCTTTTCAAGGAATCTGCAAAGTTTTTTCATGCTCTAATCAATGTCATGTGTTTAAATAACTAGTTTTCACTTGACATCGCCATCAGTTAAGCTTGTGTCGGAGTGATATGTAGTGTATCATGTATTTTTTTGCATCTCTGGTCACGTCATGGGCTAAACATATTACTGAGGAGCTCAATGCAGGTGACTTGGATGCGTATATTTCACTTCGTACTAGAAAATTCTGGTCCTTCCATAGTCTTATTTATGCTTCTTTCCAATGCCATTGAATCTTGCTTACACTACCATTTAACTCTAAATTTTATGTGCATTCATTCCGCAGACTGACTAAATTAAGCAAGTCCTATTTGGGCCACATATGATGTACTGAATCAGCAGGACAAAGTGAATGTTGTTCTGTCATGACTGAAAATGGAAACATATGTACATTATGTGAGCATAAATGTTTTTGTTGGTTGTCTGATATACTTTAAGCCTTATTAGTATAGTCTAAAACATATCAAGACTCGTTTTGTCATTTCTTTTACAACCTCCGATCCATATTAATGGCCTCAACTTTATCTAGATACGGATGTATCTAGTTAAGTGTTTAGACTAGATGCATCCGTATCTAGACAATGTTGAGACCATTAATATGGATCGGAGGGAGTAGCTTTTTGCTGCTTGATGACATGGAACCATGTATTTTCTTACCGTTGCCTGTATCAAATTTGGCGGAAATTACAATAATTATGAATCGACCAGCCGAGGCTGCCCAGGCTGAGATCAGGTGTCTTGCAAGTCACAGCATGTCTCGACCCCCACATCAACCGTGCAACTAAATCGAACAAATGCAGCTCGTTCTTGGATGCAGTGGCACCTCGTTGATAGATAACTCTTTGTCCGTGCGCATAATTTGTAGAAGCATGGTGTGGCTATATTTGGAACACTGTTGTCGAACCAGTGTAGCATTTCAGGATTGAGTTAGAAGTGGTGCTGTGCTGAAAGTAAGATTAAACTTCTTAGGAAAATCATATATGCCTGACCATCTAGGTGCCTTTCTATTAATACAGAACTTTTCTACATTGTAGAATTTAGAGGAAAGATATTTTTTCATTTCTGTTTATTTTTAGTAGAGTGTCTTTCTATCGTCATTATGTTGTTGTGAGTCATGGAGTTCTTGTTATCTCTCACTCTAATTCCTCCGTCTCTCCATGTCTCTGTATAATTAGTGTGCAGTATGTCTTCTTTTGGTCATCTGATGGTGATGGGAGCTTGAGGATCTCTTTGTTTGGACTTCTACGTGTTTTTCACGAAAAAATAGGCTAAACAAAATAAAGCCTCCTTTGATTCACAGGATTTCTATAGGAAATGTGTAGGATTTATCTTCCCGTGGGAATTTGTACTGTATCAGGGCCTGTTTGATCTGTAGGATAGGAAAGATGTAGAAATAGGAGAAGCTCATGCACACTCCAATCCTATAGGATTTGGTTTGTACCAAATTTTGTTTGATTCCACCAAAGGAATTGTAAAAAGAGCTTGGAGTGCATGTTAGAATTCCTATGGGAATCCTACAAATCAAACAAGCAAAAAAAGGAAAATTTCCTATAGGATTGAATCCTTCAAAAATCTTAGGCCTCCTTTGAATTGAAGGGTAGGAAAATCAAAGGAAAGGGAAGTGCAAAGGAATAGGAAGTCCTGACCGGCACAATCCTATGGGCAAAGGAATTTTCACCATTGCTTGTTTGATTGCAACGTAGGAAATTTAAAATGAAGCTAGAGCTCATGCTTTTTTTCCTGTGAAAACACACTACACCATTCCTATAGGATTTTTTCCTACGGGAAGCTATCCTTTGAATCAAACGTGTACGTAAGGGAAAATTCCACAGGGTTGAAATCCTATAGAAATCCTAAGGAAATCCTCCAAATCAAAGGAGGCCTTATGCAATCCCTTTGAATCAAACATGCCCTCATTGGTTGATTCACAGGAATGTACCAAAGGAAACTTGGAGGAAATTTCCCTTTGAAACCAGATTCCTACGGAAACTCACGGGAAGGAAACAAAGGAACGAGGCAACAAAAGCTAATGCTGAGTTAAAACAGCTGCAGCACGCCCACTTAAGCACTGCTTGCTTGGTTGTTATTTAGCCTAATTGAGTTGCTTAATATAGCATGTTCAATTCCTCTACTTTTCCTTTCCTACATTTCAAACGACCACTAAGGCCTCGTTCGGCAGATGGGTTTTGGTCGTGTATTGCGTGTAAAAGACCGGCCCAACTAATTACACAGGAAAACACTCCGTGCACGTTCGGCAGGCCGGGCTCGGCAGGGCCAGCCCCAGGAAACCCGGTCGACCCACGTCGGGTACGAGGGTATCGAAGACGCGAGGACGACTCGCGTTTCTTCATGTTTTGGAGCTCTGGCGGCGCGCGGCTTGTCGCCATCGCTGGTCGCCGTCGCCCGTCGCCTCCGCCGTCGCTCGTCGCCTCCGCCCCTCGCCGACGTTCTCTTCCCCGAGTTCAGGAGCTTCCTCATCTCCTGGCGCCTTGCCCCCTCTCGCCGCCGACCGGATCTTTGATCCCGCTGCCACCGAGCTCGGACGCCGCCTCACCTCTCGATCTCCGCCGCGTGCGCCGACTACGACCAGTTCTATCAGGTACGCCTCGTCCCCTCCTCTCTTTCCATGTCCTTGGCTAGATCGACGGGCAGAACGGAGCAGGCCTGTAGAATTTATTCGTGGTTTAATGCAAGCACGATGTTTCATGTTCTTGCTGTACTTAATCTAACTAATCAAGCACGCTGCAAGCAAGCTCTACGGATTTCTCCTTGAAAAATGGTGCTGGTGGTGGTGGGCTTGTTAATTAAGCGCTCCGGTTCGATCTGGCCTTCTGCTGATAAAGTAAAGGTTGATTAATTATAGATGGTTGGTTAGGATTAGTTAAACTAGTCAAGATGGATAGGGTAAGGATATGCTTGTGTACAACTTCTATCCACATTGCTCATAGTGCTGCAGTTACCACATCCTTCAAATAATACCGCTTAAAAAACTGTGAATAAATTGCTGCGATGTGATGAGTCCACTCAGAATCGCCGTTATGCTAGCTTTCTTTTACTGATGAAATCTGACCTTTGTGTGTTTACCTCTGTTTGATTGATGTCTTGCTTTCTGAGAAAGTCTTATCATGCATTCGCTGCTACTTGTATGCATGGCACCAGCTGAACATTCGACTGTATTATTGAAAACTGTATGCTGTTATGTTCTGTTATACATGTGTACTAGTAGTACATACCACCTTCTTTTTCTTCTAGCATAATACGATTGTAATTCTAGTAGTACATACCACCTTTTTTTTCTTCTTAGCATAATACTGAATTATTTCCTTTTTGTATCCTTGTAGCTACCCGAACCTCCTGTTCTAGTTGGGGTGGACGAGCCGCCGCCGTCTTGGAGTCCTGTGACCACACCTGATCACGGTAGGTCCATGTCCTTGGCTTTTATATTTCAGTTTGTGCCCTTTTATATTTCAGTTTCATCTTATTAGTTTCTTAAATTTATTGTAGTTTAGTTCTGCAATGAATGAACGGAGTCTAGAGCGTGCTAGGAAGAGAAAAGCTGATGATGAAGAAGAGTTGCTGTTTTTCATTCTTCCTGCACTTTACTTCCATCTCTCACACACAGAAAAGATCAAGAGGCATAGCTCTGTCCTGTATGGCAAGAACAGAGTTAGGGAACTGCTAGATGGCCACCTCATGAATTGCTTGGTAGCTTTTAGGATGGAACCATACATATTCAGATGGTTAGCATCTTACCTGAGAGCTGAGGGTCTGATTAAGGATAGTACTCTCAAGGTGGAAGAAAAGTTGGCTTTTTTCCTCTACATGCTTTCACACAATGCATCATTTCAAGATATGCAATTGATGTTTGAACATAGCAACTCCACCTTCCACGGCTATATCAAAGAATTCTTCAACATCATCCCCATCCTAGCAACTATGTGCAAGTAAAGAAGTCACAGATTCAGGACAAAGAGAAGGACCTAAAGAGAGATTACAGGATGCTCAAGGATGCACGTAATCAAAGCGGTGCAGGATGGAATGATAGCGAACACATGATTGAAGCTGATCCACATCTTTGGGATAACTTAGAAACTGTAAGTGTTGTATTATCTCTTGCAGAATTCATGAGTGTGACATGTGTGCTAACCATGATTTCTACACCTTTTTGTAGTCATTTGGTCAAAGGATAAAGAGATTCAAGACAAAGGCTTTCCTCTCTATGATTCACTAGCACAACTCTATGAAGGTAAGCACTTATGTGCATTCTCCATCCCCTGTTGTTGTTGTTGCTTTGGTGCCTCAGTTCTGTTGTTGATTAATTTAGTCCCTTCCCCTGTTTCACTCATGATATGCTTGTCGGATTAGCTACAGTCGTATTTTAATCCTGTTGATGCTGATGCTGATGCCTCGGTTAGAACTTGTTGCCTCTCTATATGGAGAGCTGATTCGTATGGAGAGCTGATTCGTATGCCTCGGTTAGAACCTGTATATATATTGAAGTGTGTTTGCCTCTGTCTAGTCTTCCATGCATCCATGCTTGCAGTTCGAATTTCTTAATGGTTGTTGCTATAATTACATCATTTTGTAGGTAGCATTGCAACCGGAGCTTTCAACTACACATCCAATTCAACCTCAGCACGTACACCATCAGATGTGACAGAAATTGAAAGTGATGGTGAAGAAGACATGGAGAGAGCTGAAGGTAGTACTGCTAGGGAGGATGTTGATGATGACCTTCAAATGTTGGATGAAGGTAGTACTGCTGCAGTGAGACCTCCAGTGGATCATGGTCAACAAAAGGCAAAAAAGGCTGCTGTTGTATCAAGAAAGAAGGCAAAAACCTCAAGTGGAGCTGGAATAGTGCAAGTAATGGAAAGGCTGGTCAGCATCAAAGAAAAGAAGCTGAAAAGGAAACTGCACAGGAGTTCACTATCAGCAGATGCATGGATGCCTTGAAGAAGGTGGATGGTTTCACAGCTGACGACAAGATCCCGGCCTTGGAGGTCTTCAAAAATGCACAAAACCGCGAGATCTTTGTCAACCTTGTGGATGATAATGATGGAACAGCCATCAAATGGATTCGTATCCAGATGGCCAAGATAAGGTAAATAACTGATAACTGGTCATATATGCTTCATATGCTTGTTCATTTTTCTTGGTGGTGATGTTAGTAATAAATTGCATTGTCATGGTGGTGACCATTTGCACATGCCCTTGGTGTTGATGTTAGTAATAAAATGCAGAAACAACTTGTCATGAAGCATGTCTACCTTGTTTGCATTGTTTGCAGAAACAACTGTTCATAACACATGTCTACATTGTTTACATTGTTGCTGCAATAACACATGTCTACATTGTTTGCAGAGTCATGAAGCAAATTTCTAGCTGAGATGATCTTTCTGTTGTGGTGATCTTCATGCTGGAACCTTCTTTCTCCTTGTTCTGTTTATGTCACCATCACAATCTAGGATAAACCTGAGAAGCAAAAATATTGTTTGTGAGAAGAATTGGATGAACTTTTATCAATTGTGTTGTAATAACCTGAGATAAACTTGGGGAGCATAAGTTATTTTTACTTAATTATATGAATTGCTTAAATTGTGTGTGACTGAAAAAGTATAAGCTTTTGTAATGTTGGATGAATTGTGGCACTTTTGTAATTGTATGCACTAGATATGTGTGAAAACACCTATTTGCAAAACCTGTCTACCAAACAACATTTTGTTGGAGTGTTTTTGCTGGACAAGTGTTTTGGGGTGTTTTGGAGTGTTTTGGGTGTGAGGGGTGTTTTCACCCCAAAACACCCCAAAACACCACCCAAATACACCCCAATACACTACAGCCGAACAAGGCCTAAAGGAAACATTCCTCTCTTCCCTTATCCTATAGTTTTCCACTTGCATTCCTATCTAAATCCTATCCCTATTCCTATTCATGCAATTTGAGATCCCACAAATCAAAGAAGGCCTGAAGGATGGAGCTGCGCGCGTTGGACCTTTGCCAAAGCTGATCGTTCTCTCACATAGGAAAAGCACCTATGTGAGGTGCTACCCGAGCGTTCGCAGCTTCGAATCGAACGGGTACACCACTTTGCCCTTTTCAGTTCACGTAATTACAGAGCCAATGCCACCCTTAGGCCGAGCCAGTACCTGCCTCTTTTTTTCTTCCTTTTTTCTTTCTCTCACCGTACGCACACACATCCCTACGGAAAGGAAGGGTGTGTTGTTTTTTTGATCGTGGTGTGAACCCGAGATGCTTTTGCTCGAGTGCATGATTATTTGGTATATGCGTTCTACTGCTTGCTAGATTGCAAAATTATATCATATAGTTATTGTGTAGTTTGTTGTGTTAAATCTTGTTATTGATTTGCAATATAGAAAATGTACTAGCAAATATGCCTGTGCGTTGCAACGGAAGAAAAAGTTATATCATACGACGCTCAATAATATAATACCAAATGAAACATCCAGCTAGTTCCCTAGACATGATGGATGTAAAAAAAAAGAACAATAATGAGAAGAAAATACATACCGTTGGTGACTTAATCATTTAGTCAATCATTTTTCCTGCATGTTTTCTCCATACCGTTGCGGCACACCCTCCTGCTAAAAGCCTAAAAGAACATAACGTGTAGGCTGGGATCTGAATTTCTAACCATCCAATAGCTCACGTAAGCAAATGCATGCATCCAGCAATTAGCTAGCTCCAATTAAAGAAGAGAACTTGTCTGTGGCAAGATGGTTAGGAGGGTGGTTGTACCCCCAGCCCACCAGAGTTCAAACCCCAGGTTTGACGCTGGTGTTTCTCATTTAGGCGGAATATTCTTCAGTGGGAGGCGACGTTCCCGTCGACAGCGAGGCGCCCGTGGTGACTTCGTCAATCTCAAAACCTGATCCGTCGGCTCAGTCTCTCGGAGGTGCTCATAGGGGTAGGGTGTGCGTGTGTGCGTTCATAGGGGTGAGTGTATTCGCGTGTATATGAGCGCACGCGTTGTACTGTGTTTAGCAAAAAAAAAAAGCTCCAATTAAAGAACTAACTTCCGCACCCGTCGTGGATGTAACATTCCAAAAATATTATCAGTAATATTATTCCAAAAATGTGGGCCAACAAAAACTTTTGTTGATTATTATGTGTTGTTTGTAAAATTGTTGCTTGTGGTAATTAATTCTTGTTGCTTGTGCTATTTAGTTCTTGCTAAATGTGTGTTGCTTGCTCTAAAGAAAAACATGAATAAAAGAAGAGGAATAAAATAAAAGTTGAAACAAGAAAAATGAATGTGACATGTGTCACACAAATTCTCCAAGTGGGAAACTCAAATTGTTTCAAACAAAATTCAGAGTAATGGTATATGAAACCCCTCATTTGTATTCTTACTACTTATCTCTCCCAAATAATATTTTACACCTATTTTAAAATTCAAAAGTAAAAATAATTGAAATAAAACAAAATGCCATAATTAAAACCCTATGAAAGAAAATGATTCAAAACATTTTAGTTTGCAAAGCCAAATTTTGTGGAGCTTCTACATGTTATGGGGAGGCCCCACAATTATTTGCAAATTTTTCTAAAATGTTTAAGTGCCCTAAATAAATCCTAGAAAAGCTACTGGACTAAAAGAAATAAAGAAAAACAGAAAGAAAAGGAGGCAGGGGGGTTTTGGCAAAAATGCCATCGTCTACCTCACCCCCTCGCCCCGACGCACACCGCCGTGTCGCCGTGGCACGCCTCGCCGTTTTCCTGGCCGCCCAGGCCCCCCCAGCCGCGCTCCTCGTGCCTCTGCGTCCTCTGCGGCCTCTGCACGCAGAGGAGAAGCCCCAGAGCACGCCCCCTTGCCCCAACGCCGCCCCTGTCCCCTCCGCATCGCCGTGGCGAGCTCACCGTCGCCGACCCAAATTAGCGCCCCTCCCTGCACCTCGACACGCAAGGCTCGAGCCAGAGCTTCTAGAACGCGTCCGGACCCCGGTAGACACCACGTCGCCACGATCCCCTGCACCTCCGCCGCGGAATCGAGAGAAAGGTCGCCTCGGGCGCGCCATGAACGTCGCCGTGAACCGCGACCACCGTGGACCGCTCCCGCGCTATAAACCACCCCGAGCCCCTCTGGAACTCCACACCACTCCCTCGACCTCTCCCTCGCTCCAATTTCACCGTGCACCGCCAGGAGGGCGGGCACTGCCGCAGCCACTGCCGCCGTCGAGGTCGAGCACGGCCGCGACGCCACACTCTTTCTTTCTCTCATTTCTGGCCCGTACTCTCTTCCTTAGCGACACCGCACTCACCCGAGCCCTTTTTCCCTCTTTTTCGTGCACAGACGCGACCGCAGGAGCTCGCCGGAGTTCGTTGCCGTGGCCGTGGAAGTCCGACGCCTCGCCGTCGCCGCTACACGCCGTCCCAGCAAGTGCAACTCGCGCCACGACCTTCCCCGAGCCTCCGCCGTCGATTCGCGTCATCGCCGCCGTCTGCCGAGCCCTCTAGGTGAGGTTTCCATGCACCTCGCCGTCGCCGGAGCCACGGCGCCGCCCAGAAATGGTCGTCGCCGATGGACTCGAACGTGGGCCGTTGGATCTTGATCCAACGGCAGCGTACCCCTTCGTTTAGATGTTAGGCTGACGCGCTGGCCCCACCCGTCAGCGTTTTATTAATTTCCACGCGCGCACTGTGTCGCTGACGTGTAGGTCCCACTAGTCAGAAATCTGAACATTATCCATAACTCGAAATTCTGTTATTAAATTGAAATACTGAAAAACAGTACTGGACCTAACTTCAAAATTCAATATCTCGAGATTTAGGAATCCAAATAAATCAAACTCAATTGTTCTGGAAAGCTTATGAAATTGTTTAACCAACCCAAGTGGTCTCATGTCATTTAAAAAATAGTTAAAAAGTGTTATTAAAAATACTACAGAAGGTTTAAATTCTAAACTTGTTTGTTTCTGATACTCTGTTAGTCCAAATAATTCCAAACCAATTTTGCTAGCTTAGTACTGCCATGTATTAGCTTCCCTAATTTTGGTAGAATTATTTGTGCAGTAGTATTTGTTTAGTATTAAGTTGAAGTTTAAACACCCTTCTGCACTCAAACATTTAAATATGTTTAATGGTTAACCCAAATGAATTAGGACCAATTTTTTAGATCACATTTAGTCATGTTTAGTTACCCCTAAAAGGATTTAATTTTAGGATAACAGAACTTAATTGGTAGCAAAACTTGATTATTAAGTTACTGGATTCAAACAATTGTGTAGGGAGTTTGGTAACTCCAAATGATCCAAATCAAATTGGGTTGTCTTCTACACATCAGTAGCTTTCTGTAGAAATTTAGTTTATATTTTTGTGACCAACAGAACTCAAGTTGTGCAATTAAACATGTTCCACAAGTTTCTGCCATAATTTTGGACATAAATAAATATTGTTTAGTTCAATTAATTTGAAACCAAATTGTATTGTTTGATGTGTGCAGTAGCTATTTGTGATGTTTATGGTTGTTATGTTGAGATGATTGCTTGAGTAGTTTAGTGATTGGTTGTATTTGTTTGTTTATTAATTAGACGAGAACGCTGTCGGATTTATCGAGGAAGGAGAGTTTGTTGAATCTGAAGATCAAGACCAAGTCCACTTTGCCGAGCAAGGCAAGCTACTCTCTGAGCTTGCACCTAAATACATATGCATCTACTTTGATCAAATGATTTACTCTTAAGGCAATGGTTTACAAAACCTTTTCAAAAGTATATGGATATTATTTTGCCACCCTATGTAGAAATATAAGGTAGTTTATATAAAACTGTAGGATGGGAAACAATGTTGTTTATTCAAAACTCCTTTGAAAATACTTGAGTGATTATGGAATACCGAGATGTCGGTGTTGAAGTGGAGAAATGGAGAATGGTGATGTTTATGAAAAATGCACAGTGTCCTAGTACTATGACTACCAATCTTACCCTGTGCGACCACATTTACCCCATATGGGAACAGGGCTTAGTCATGTAGTTTGCTCTTATTAGTATGGGATACCTCATCGACGGAGATCACTCCGTTATGCATGAGGGGATGGTCCGAGGACCTACCCCCTGACCCGGGTCCTCACACAAGTTGGTGGGGAGGATAGAAGGTTCCACCATAAACCGCCGGACAAAACTATGAGTCCTCACACTTAGGGTTTCTGACGGGAAACTGGACTGAGTGTGATGGAAAGTGTCATATGGGAAGGATCCTATACTAGCATGAGCAAATAAGAGGCTATGGTCGGTGGCTCAACTTCGCATACACCTGGTATGGCGGGACGTGGCTGACACGATGAGTTACCGGATGAATGTGGGCTAAAAGCGTGCTACCTCTGCAGAGGGTTAAAACTATTCGAATAGCCGAGTCCTCGGATATGGACAGTTGGGAGGCTGTCCTAAGACCATGTGCAAGTTTTTGAAAGACTTTGAGTTTTAAAAAGAAAATGAAGTGGAGAATGTTCCTTACACCTATACCAACGGATCGGTATGAGGTTGTTGGAGGAAGTGGACCATGACGGGCTATGGTCGGAAAAAGGAGGAGTTTTGGAGAAACAGATAAAATGGTGTTTCTTTAAAGATAGTTATAAAACTCTTCTTACCTTTTTCAATAAAGATATAGAGATGTTTTAAATAAATAAAAGTTGTCAACTAAAATAAAACTAGTGCATACTCATGTTGGGGTAGTTTGCGAGTACATTCAAATGTACTCATATTGGTTTCGTCCCTGGCTATTGACCTAGCCAGACTACGAGGAGGAGCACTACGCCGAGCAGGAGTATGGCGACTTCTACGCAACTAAGGATCTCCACAAGTCAGCTGCCTGTCGGGTTGTCATCGTTAGAATATGATGTCTACTACGCCGTAGCTTCCGCTGATATTTTGGTTTGGCCCATGAAGGCACCTATGTAAGACTTGGTCTAAATGACCATTTATGTAAGACTTTTAATTCGGTATTGTAATGGATGTAAACTTTGGTATCCAATTCGGATTATGTGCAACGACAGACTGATCACGGGATCGTTGTGTTAAGCATAATCGGGTATTTCGGACAGCTAGTCCGGGGTCCCCACAGACTTGGTATCAGAGCCATCCTGACTTTAGGAAACCTTAGTTAGCATGGTCGTTAGACAAATGTTACAAAAGATTAATTTCTAAAAGAAAGGAGTGAAGTATTTTCGAAAACTGCTTATCTCCAATCCTCTTACTTATGCAAAATTTTACTCTCATTAAATATTACATTTTCCCTTGTATCCTTAAAATTTTGCACACTTCTCATTAAGCTTAAAAATTCGACTCACTTGTTGCCTCACTACATTTAAAATTTTGATACACTTGTCACCTCACTAACTTAAAATTTTGTTAAAAATTGTAGATGGCACTCCATTGGACCGAGTTCGTTCAGCTTGAGAAGGACAGCAAGCTGACGTTCGAGAGGGACTTGTTCGAGTTGAGCAAGCTGTTAGGTCGCCCCGCTCCAGAGTTCAAAGGAGCTCAGGTTGACGTTCACGGAGTCGGGAGACTGAGTTGGCTCATCGAGTCATCAGTTCGCAGGAACATCAAGTCCCCCAGTTCCAGGACGATCATCTTCACCACCAAGGCCTCTATCTGGGTTGACGGTCTCTGTACTGCCGCACAGAGGTTGCTAGCCCGACTTTGTGAGGAGCACAAGACGGAGTTGGCAAACTCCCGTTTCCGGTTCTACGGGAGGCGCAACAGCGACGGACACCCTACTCCTACCCTTTACCACCCGATGTTTGGGAGCTACATCCTGGACATGGAGCTCTTACTTCACTACACCCAGGATGATCTGATGCGCACTAAGGTTCAGCTTCACTTTGATCGCATCTCGCTTGTTGAGATTCGCGAGAATGAGGAGAAGCTGCTGGAGGAGAAGGTCGCTCTTCTCACGAAGAGGGCCCAGCTGAGGAGGACCGTCGTGAAGCTCCGCAAGAAGGTGGCAGAGCAGGACCAGCTGATCGAGGAGCTAGAGCACCATACTGACGAGATGGAGGAGGAGGGCGAGGATCTCCGCAAGGAGAACAACGCTTTCCTCAGTGACGATGATGACTTCGTGGAGGAGATGGATTGTGAGGAGGAGGATGATGAGGAGGAGTTAGTTGACGAGGAGGAGGAGCCACTCGAGGCAGTACTCGAGGACGAGGAGGAGGAGCCACTCGAGGCAGTTCTCGAGGACGAGGAGGAGGATCCCGAGGAGCCACCCTACCAGTCAGATGCTGACGTGTTAGAGCTGGAGGTTCCACCTCAGTAGGCGAGTGACTTGATCACTACCGCAGGATTAGGTTGACCCCCTATCGCTAGTCGAGTCGAAGTAGTGGTTCTTTTGGAAACCAGATGTTATGTATCTTAGATGTAGGTGATGTTGTAAGCTTGATGTTGTAAGCTTGATGTTGTTGTGAACTCCTTGATGTGATGTTGGTAATATATAAGTATGTTTGTCTTGTTTGATCTGTGTGAAATATTTTCATATAATCCTTAAATTAATCAACCACTTGCGAGATCGTCTTTTCCCTTAGTCGAACTTTTCTTGCCTTGCCTCTTATACCCGGTGTGCTTCAGGATGCCGCCCCGTCGTGCGGAAGGAGGAGCACCACCACCACCGGACCCAACCCCCGCCCAACTTCTCGCGCTTATCATGGAGGAACGTGAAAATGCCCGGCAAGAGCGCCAAGCTCATCTCGCTGCCCTACAGCAACTCGCAGCCGCTTATAACAACAACAACAACAACAACAACAATGGTGGCAATGGCAATGGTGATGGAAACCAGCGATCCACCTTAGGCGATTTCCAGAAGACCAACCCACCTACCTACTCCAAGGGACTTCACCCCTGGAAGCCGATGATTGGCTTCGCACCATCGACAACAATCTGGAAGTTGCTGCTGTGGGAGAAAATGAGAAAGTGTTGTATGCAACCCACTATCTCGCTGGACCTGCACGAGCTTGGTGGGAAACTACCAAGGCTCTCCAGCAAGCTGGTCATGTTATCAACTGGGCTGAGTTCCAGGAGAAGTTCCGCAAGAAGCATATTCCCAGCGGACTTATTGAGAGGAAGAAGGATGAGTTCCGCAGCTGAGGCAGGGAAGTAAAGATGTGGTCGGTTATCTGATGAGTTTACCGACTTATCTCGGTATGCTCCTGATGACACCGACAGAGAAGAAGAAGATGGAGCGTTTCATGAGTGGACTTCATGATGAACTGCAGTGTGCTCTGGTTATCCATGACTTCTGATCTGGAGTCACTTGTGGACAAAGCCATCCAGCTGGAGACCAAGCGCAAGTCTATGTATGAAGGTCGCAAGAGGAGGATGAATGCTCAGGAAGGTTCGAGCAGCCAGAAGCCTCGTATCTTTCAGCAAAACCCCAGGCCTGCTTATCGTCCACCCCAAGCTCCACGCCCCAATTTCCCTAACCGCCCAAACAACTTCAACCGCCCCAATGACAATAACCGTCCCGGAGGAAACTTCAACAACTTCACCCGCAATACCAATGTTGTCTGCTTTGAATGCGGCAACAAGGGTCACTACTCCAGAGAATGCCCAATCCCAAGAGGAATGTTCAGCGCCCCAATGCGCCGGCACCGAACAATGGTCAAGGCCGCAATGGAAATGGCAAGAATGCCGCACCCGCGGAAATGCTGCTGTTGCCAAGGGTCGTCTGCACCACATCAATGCTGAAGAAGCTCAGGATGCGCCGATGTTGTGCTGGGTACGTTCCTTGTCAACTCAGTACCTGCAACTGTTCTGTTTGATTCTGGTGCTACCCATTCATTTGTTACCCAAGAATTTGTTGCTAAGGGAGGTTTAGTCGAGAGCCTCTTACCCAAACCCATGGTCATCCAAATCCCAGAATCCACCGTAGAGACCAAGATGTTTTGCTCCGATGTACCCCTTGAGATCAAAGGAGAAAAGTTTCCAGTTAACTTAATTGTTCTGGGAACCCAAGGCATCGATGTTATACTCGGTATGAATTGGTTAGCCAAGTACCATGGTCGAATTGACTGTGCCAGAAGAGCTGTATCCATCACCACCGACAAAGAAGTAGAAGTGGAGTATGTGTCTGAAACCAGTCATTCTCACCCAGGCTGCCATGAGAGCATAGCTCGACCCCCCTAGATGAGATCCGTGTTGTTCACCTATTCGAGATGTTTTCCCTGAAGAATTGCCTGGTATGCCGCCAGACCGGGATATTGAGTTCATAATTGAGCTTATCCCAGGAACACCCCTATATCCCAAAGCCTTATCGGATGAATCCGGAAGAACTGGTTGAGTTGAAGAAGCAGTTGGCAGATATGCTCAGCAAAGGACTTGTTCGTCCAAGCGCTTCACCTGGGGATCACCCATTATTTTTGTGGACAAGAGAGACGGTACCACACGCCTGTGTGTGGATTATCGCAAGCTGAATGACGTGACCATTAAAAACAAGTACCCTCTTCCCAAGATCGAGGATCTGTTCGATCAAATGAACGGAGCCCGAGTCTTTTCCAAGATCGATCTTCGGACAGGTTACCATCAGTTGAAGATCGAGAGACAGACATTCCCAAGACCGCCTTCACCACTCGTTACGGTTTGTTTGAATACACCGTGATGTCTTTTGGTCTGACCAATGCCCCAGCCTATTTCATGAATCTCATGAACAAGATTTTCATGGAGTACCTCGACAAGTTCGTGGTAGTTTTCCTTGATGACATCCTTATTTATTCCAAGACCGAAGAAGAGCATGCTGAACACCTGCGTCTAGTTTTGGAGACCTCCGAGAGCACCAGCTGTATGCCAAGCTTAGCAAGTGTGAGTTTTGGCTCAGTGAAGTGGCATTTCTCGGACATGTTGTATCTGCCGGAGGAATTTCTGTGACCCGAGAAGATCCAAGCCATTGTTGACTGGTTAGCCCCAACCAGTGTGACTGAAATCCGAAGCTTTCTCGGACTCGCCGGTTATTACCGCAAGTTCGTTGAAGGATTTTCCAGTATAGCCAAACCCATGACCCAACTGTTGAAGAAGGACAAGAAATTTGAATGGACTCAGAAGTGTGAGATAGTTTCCAAGAACTGAAGAAGAGACTAACCTCAGCCCCAATCCTGATTATGCCAGACGTCACCAAGAGTTTCGACGTGTATTGCGATGCATCACGCCTCGGACTTGGTTGCGTTCTGATGCAAGAAGGCAAAGTTGTGTCGTACCTGTCCCGGCAGTTGCGACCGCATGAAGAGAATTACCCAACCCATGACCTGGAGTTAGCTGCTGTTGTTCTTGCTCTTAAAACGTGGCGTCCCTATCTTGCGGGACATCGCTGTGAGATCTATACGATCATAAGAGCTTGAAGTATATTTTCACCCAGAAGAGTTGAACCTGCGACAGAGGAGATGGATGGAATTAATCAAGGATTATGATATTGGAATCCATTATCACCCCGGAAAGGCTAATGTAGTTGCCGATGCCCTTAGTCGCAAACCCTGCACCCTGAATGCCTTGATCCAAGCCGAACAGCCAGCCTTGTTCAAAGAGTTCAAAGATTTTGGACTAGAACTTGTTAGCCATGGTTATCTCGCCAATTTAGAGTTAACCCCAACCCTGATGGATCAAATCAAAGAAGCCCAAAAAGGTCATGAAAGCATTGAAGGAATTAGGAAGAAGATTTCCCTCGGCAAAGCACCCGGTTTTACCGAAGATGCTGAAGGAGTGCTGAAATTCAATGACCGTATCTGTGTGCCCAATGTCACGGAACTTAAGGAGTTAATCCTGAAGGAGGCCCATGAGACCCCTTATTCAATCCACCCCGGCGGAACCAAAATGTACCAAGACCTTCGAGAAAGATTTTGGTGGCATGGAATGAAGCGAGAGATTGGTTCATTCGTAGCCAATGTGATATCTGTCAGCGAGTCAAGGCTGAACATCAGCGACCCGCTGGATTGCTTCAACCTTTGAAAATTCCCGAGTGGAAGTGGGATGAGATTGGAATGGATTTTATTACCGGACTTCCAAGATCCAACCGAGGCCATGATTCAATCTGGGTCATCGTTGATCGACTGACCAAGGTTGCCCATTTATTCCTGTCAAGACCACCATACCGGAGCTCAGTTAGCAGACCTGTATATTTCCAGAATAGTAAGCCTGCATGGTGTGCCTAAAAGATTGTATCTGATAGAGGCACGCAATTCACCTCAAGATTCTGGAAATCCCTTCATGAAGCCCTCGGAACCAAGTTAGCATTTAGCACGCTTATCATCCCCAGACCGATGGCCAAACTGAGCGAGTGAACCAGATATTGGAGGACATGCTTCGCGCATGTGTTCTATCCTATGGTTCCAAGTGGGAAGATTGTCTTCCGTTTGCAGAGTTCTCGTACAACAACAGTTATCAGTCCAGTCTGCAAATGGCCCCTTTTGAAGCCCTTTACGGCAAGAAGTGTCGTACACCCCTGAATTGGTCCGATACCGGAGAAAGCAAATTGTTCGGACCAGATACCCTCCGTGAAGCTGAAGAGCAAGTTCAGCTTATTCGTGAACGCCTCAAAACTGCCCAATCCCGTCAGAAGAGTTACGCTGACACCAAGCGCCGTGACCTCACCTTCAACGTCGGAGATTATGTTTATCTCCGAGTGACACCCCTTAAAGGAATGCAGCGTTTCCATGTCAAAGGAAAATTAGCGCCAAGGTATATTGGACCCTTCAAGATCATTGCTCGTCGAGGAGAAGTATCCTATCAGCTGGAATTGCCCCAGGAGTTAGGAGATTATCATGATGTCTTCCACATTTCCTTGCTCCGGAAGTGTCTGAAGTTCCTGACCAGCCTGATGTTTTCAAAAACATCGACCACCTCTCCATCGACCTGAACCAAGACCTGACTTATCGTGAGAGACCCCTCAAGATTCTCGAAGAAGATGTTCGTGTTACCCGAAGACGCGATCAAGTTCTACAAAGTCCAGTGGACTAACCACTCTGAAGAAGAAGCAACTTGGGAACGCGAAGACTATCTTAGAAGCGAATTCCCAGACCTCTTTAGTACCTAAGCCTAGCAAATCTCGGGACGAGATTTATTTTAAGGGGGGAAGGATTGTAACATCCAAAAATATTATCAGTATATTATTCCAAAAATGAGAGCCAACAAAAACTTTTGTTGATTATTATGTGTTGTTTGTAAAATTGTTGCTTGTGGTAATTAATTCTTGTTGCTTGTGCTATTTAGTTCTTGCTAAATGTGTGTTGCTTGCTCTAAAGAAAAACATGAATAAAAGAAGAGGAATAAAATAAAAGTTGAAACAAGAAAAATGAATGTGACATGTGTCACACAAATTCTCCAAGTGGGAAACTCAAATTGTTTCAAACAAAATTCAGAGAATGGTATATGAAACCCCTCATTTGTATTCTTACTACTTATCTCTCCCAAATAATATTTTACACCTATTTTAAAATTCAAAAGTAAAAACAATTGAAATAAAACAAAATGCCATAATTAAAACCCTATGAAAGAAAATGATTCAAAACATTTTAGTTTGCAAAGCCAAATTTTGTGGAGCTTCTACATGTTATGGGGAGGCCCCAAATTATTTGCAAATTTTTCTAAAATGTTTAAGTGCCCTAAATAAATCCTAGAAAAGCTACTGGACTAAAAAGAAATAAAGAAAAACAGAAAAGAAAAGGAGGCAGGGGGTTTTGGCAAAAATGCCATCGTCTACCTCACCCCCTCGCCCCGACGCACACCGCCGTGTCGCCGTGGCACGCCTCGCCGTTTTCCTGGCCGCCCAGGCCCCCCCAGCCGCGCTCCTCGTGCCTCTGCGTCCTCTGCGGCCTCTGCACGCAGAGGAGAAGCCCCAGAGCACGCCCCCTTGCCCCAACGCCGCCCCTGTCCCCTCCGCATCGCCGTGGCGAGCTCACCGTCGCCGACCCAAATTAGCGCCCCTCCCTGCACCTCGACACGCAAGGCTCGAGCCAGAGCTTCTAGAACGCGTCCGGACCCCGGTAGACACCACGTCGCCACGATCCCCTGCACCTCCGCCGCGGAATCGAGAGAAAGGTCGCCTCGGGCGCGCCATGAACGTCGCCGTGAACCGCGACGACCGTGGACCGCTCCCGCGCTATAAAAACCACCCCGAGCCCCTCTGGGAACTCCACACCACTCCCTCGACCTCTCCCTCGCTCCAATTTCACCGTGCACCGCCAGGAGGGCGGGCACTGCCGCAGCCACTGCCGCCGTCGAGGTCGAGCACGGCCGCGACGCCACACTCTTTCTTTCTCTCATTTCTGGCCCGTACTCTCTTCCTTAGCGACACCGCACTCACCCGAGCCCTTTTTCCCTCTTTTTCGTGCACAGACGCGACCGCAGGAGCTCGCCGGAGTTCGTTGCCGTGGCCGTGGAAGTCCGACGCCTCGCCGTCGCCGCTACACGCCGTCCCAGCAAGTGCAACTCGCGCCACGACCTTCCCCGAGCCTCCGCCGTCGATTCGCGTCATCGCCGCCGTCTGCCGAGCCCTCTAGGTGAGGTTTCCATGCACCTCGCCGTCGCCGGAGCCACGGCGCCGCCCAGAAATGGTCGTCGCCGATGGACTCGAACGTGGGCCGTTGGATCTTGATCCAACGGCAGCGTACCCCTTCGTTTAGATGTTAGGCTGACGCGCTGGCCCCACCCGTCAGCGTTTTATTAATTTCCACGCGCGCACTGTGTCGCTGACGTGTAGGTCCCACTAGTCAGAAATCTGAACATTATCCATAACTCGAAATTCTGTTATTAAATTGAAATACTGAAAAACAGTACTGGACCTAACTTCAAAATTCAATATCTCGAGATTTAGGAATCCAAATAAATCAAACTCAATTGTTCTGGAAAGCTTATGAAATTGTTTAACCAACCCAAGTGGTCTCATGTCATTTAAATAAATAGTTAAAAAGTGTTATTAAAAATACTACAGAAGGTTTAAATTCTAAACTTGTTTGTTTCTGATACTCTGTTAGTCCAAATAATTCCAAACCAATTTTGCTAGCTTAGTACTGCCATGTATTAGCTTCCCTAATTTTGGTAGAATTATTTGTGCAGTAGTATTTGTTTAGTATTAAGTTGAAGTTTAAACACCCTTCTGCACTCAAACATTTAAATATGTTTAATGGTTAACCCAAATGAATTAGGACCAATTTTGTTAGATCACATTTAGTCATGTTTAGTTACCCCTAAAAGGATATAATTTTAGGATCAACATAACTTAATTGGTAGCTAAAACTTGATTAAGTTACTGGATTCAAACAATTGTGTAGGGAGTTTGGTAACTCCAAATGATCCAAATCAAATTGGGTTGTCTTCTACACATCAGTAGCTTTCTGTAGAAATTTAGTTTTATTTTTGTGACCAACAGAACTCAAGTTGTGCAATTAAACATGTTCCACAAGTTTCTGCCATAATTTTGGACATAAATAAATATTGTTTAGTTCAATTAATTTGAAACCAAATTGTATTGTTTGATGTGTGCAGTAGCTATTTGTGATGTTTATGGTTGTTATGTTGAGATGATTGCTTGAGTAGTTTAGTGATTGGTTGTATTTGTTTGTTTATTAATTAGACGAGAACGCTGTCGGATTTATCGAGGAAGGAGAGTTTGTTGAATCTGAAGATCAAGACCAAGTCCACTTTGCCGAGCAAGGCAAGCTACTCTCTGAGCTTGCACCTAAATACATATGCATCTACTTTGATCAAATGATTTACTCTTAAGGCAATGGTTTACAAAACCTTTTCAAAAGTATATGGATATTATTTTGCCACCCTATGTAGAATATAAGGTAGTTTATATAAAACTGTAGGATGGGAAACAATGTTGTTTATTCAAAACTCCTTTGAAAATACTTGAGTGATTATGGAATACCGAGATGTCGGTGTTGAAGTGGAGAAATGGAGAATGGTGATGTTTATGAAAAATGCACAGTGTCCTAGTACTATGACTACCAATCTTACCCTGTGCGACCACATTTACCCCCATATGGGAACAGGGCTTAGTCATGTAGTTTGCTCTTATTAGTATGGGATACCTCATCGACGGAGATCACTCCGTTATGCATGAGGGGATGGTCCGAGGACCTACCCCCTGACCCGGGTCCTCACACAAGTTGGTGGGGAGGATAGAAGGTTCCACCATAAACCGCCGGACAAAACTATGAGTCCTCACACTTAGGGTTTCTGACGGGAAACTGGACTGAGTGTAGATGGAAAGTGTCATATGGGAAGGATCCTATACTAGCATGAGCAAATAAGAGGCTATGGTCGGTGGCTCAACTTCGCATACACCTGGTATGGCGGGACGTGGCTGACACGATGAGTTACCGGATGAATGTGGGCTAAAAGCGTGCTACCTCTGCAGAGGGTTAAAACTATTCGAATAGCCGAGTCCTCGGATATGGACAGTTGGGAGGCTGTCCTAAGACCATGTGCAAGTTTTTGAAAGACTTTGAGTTTTAAAAAGAAAATGAAGTGGAGAATGTTCCTTACACCTATACCAACGGATCGGTATGAGGTTGTTGGAGGAAGTGGACCATGACGGGCTATGGTCGGAAAAAGGAGGAGTTTTGGAGAAACAGATAAAATGGTGGTTTCTTTAAAAGATAGTTATAAAACTCTTCTTACCTTTTTCAATAAAGATATAGAGATGTTTTAAATAAATAAAAGTTGTCAACTAAAATAAAACTAGTGCATACTCATGTTGGGGTAGTTTGCGAGTACATTCAAATGTACTCATATTGGTTTCGTCCCTGGCTATTGACCTAGCCAGACTACGAGGAGGAGCACTACGCCGAGCAGGAGTATGGCGACTTCTACGCAAACTAAGGATCTCCACAAGTCAGCTGCCTGTCGGGTTGTCGTCGTTAGAATATGATGTCTACTACGCGTAGCTTCCGCTGATATTTTGGTTTGGCCCATGAAGGCACCTATGTAAGACTTGGTCTAAATGACCATTTATGTAAGACTTTTAATTCGGTATTGTAATGGATGTAAACTTTGGTATCCAATTCGGATTATGTGCAACGACAGACTGATCACGGGATCGTTGTGTTAAGCATAATCGGGTATTTCGGACAGCTAGTCCGGGGTCCCCACAGTGGAGCAACGGAAGCAGAGGGTTAGGAACGCCCAGTGGCCGTATAGACCCGAACGACCACGAACACGGAGTCGGCAATGGCCGCCGGTAGGGCTCACCGGCACCGGCAGACTCTGTTAGCCGCGTCCTGGTAGCCGCGCACAGCATGCCATCAATGCTAACAGCACGCCCGCGATCACCCATGCGGAGCTGATGCAAGCCACCATCAAGCCGTGGCCACGGCTAAAACCGGTGCCGCCATTCGGCCCTGTCACCGCGCCGCCGTCTGCATGCACGTATACGTATTCGATCGACTGTAGGGTGTAGGGCCGGCGCCGAAGTTGAACTGCTCGATCCCTTGCTGTCTTTGCATACTTTTTGGGTGTGTTTGGTAGCCCGTATGGGCTTTCTCATCTTATACATGCTCAACCTAGCTATGCTGCCTACATACACATATGTTTTAGTTGTTATGTTTGGTAGCCCGTATGAGGTAAGATGTGGTGAGCTGAGACGTTGTTTGGTATCATGATGTATGAGTTGAGACATGCCAGACATTTATTAAAAGCAATCAGAACCCTGGACCAAAAAAGGAAAAAACAATCAGGTCCCTCCTCGTCGCCGCGCACTCGCAGGAGGTTGTTGCGTCGCTCGTGCCCCGATCGTCGCCGCCGCGCTGTGCCCGCTCGTGCCCCTGACTCCTCGTGCGCGCCGCGCTCGTAGACGCCGAGCGCGCCGTCGGGTCCGTGTCCCCCTCCGCGTCGGCCGCGCTGGGACGTCTCGCTGACTCCATGCTCCGCGGCGGCGGCGGTCCAGGCCAAGCCAGCTATCACCTTTGGCGCCCCCTCGACGTCGCTCTTCCAGTTGTCAGCCTCCGTTGCGTCATCCTCAGCGGCCGCAACCGCCTGGGCGACCGCAGAGTTCTTGCTGCTGCCGCCGATGCCAGAATGGCGGCGGCTCACGGAGCAAGGTGGAGACCTGCGCAGAGACGAGCCTGACTGCCTGAGCACGTGGAGCGCCGCAACGGCGTGCTCGGGCGCGTGGCGCGGGAAGTAGGGGCTGCGTTGGCGCAGAGCAGCAGCAGGTCGCGGTACAATGTGCAGCAACATTAAGTACACGATTAACATGACGAAAGACACAGGAATCAAAGGACTTCGACATCAGTTTCACATCTTCAATCACCGGCCCACACAGGAACGATCCAGCTGAGAGGATGTGATGCGTTGGATCACTGACAAGCAGTCGGAGCCGATGATGATCTTGGCGTAACCTTCCTCCATAGCGAACGAGACAGCACGTCGGACAACTAGTGCCTCAGCCATCTCTGGAATCAACACATCATCATATCGCTCGCCGCAAGCGGCGAGGAAAGCACCATTGTGGTCATGGACGACAATGCCTACGCCCATCTGTCTTGAGGTGTTGAACAAGGCTGCATCAACATTAACCATGAAAGTACCTTCCGGTGGCGGAACCCATTTTGGTGAAGAAGAAGAGGGTTCACGTCTGTGGTCAGTACGTGGCTTGTAGAGGTGTAGCATGATCATATCAATGTAAGCCTTGATCTTTGCCGCAAGAGCATGTGGGTGCAGCATACCTTCATTTTCACGGAGCTTATTCCTAGCATCCCAAATATTCCTAGCTCGACTTGAATACTTGGATTTGCTGCCGTGCGGCGGCTCGTGTAGGATAAGGACGTGCTTTGCAATTGACAACAGAAACCTTGGTTGGTCTCCGACTGGGCCAGCCGCCCAACGATCGATTGGAGACACCCACGGCACATACCAATATGAAACGAACTCAGCGATCGAGCGAAGCGACCTCAAGACGAACCCTTTTTTCTGACTTATGGGTGGTATATGTGGGTAATTATTTACAACTTCAGGGGTAAATTTGATGACCTATCAAACCAAACCGCGGAAGACTTAGCGTTTTTATTATTACTAGCTAATTGCCCGTGCGTTGCTACGGATAATATGAAGTGCGTTGTGACTAAACATATAAACATAATGCACGAGATGAATATTGAAACATATCGACTCACTAAGCCAAGGGAAAGAGCATGTGTTGCGAGTTGCGACATGAGAACAAGAAAGTATAAGTGGCGCATTTCATCGAAACGATTTGGGTGTAACCCCTTTGCTTATGCTTCCTGTTCAAATGCAAAAAAATATATATCTCCAGACAGAGGTTGTCAGGCAAGACCTGGATTGCTTTGAATTTTACCGTAAACCCATTTGCCAATATGCATTTTAGTTCATATATCCCAAAAGGAAAACAGAACTTTTTTAACAAATTCGATGGCAACATTGCATTTATCGCACATAGCGTTTTTGACTTTACATTAGCAAGCAGAGGCGGCGGAACAAGATTCTTGTGCATATAAAGAGATGTGTTAGGAAACAAAAATCATATAACCTAATGCCAAATTGATAATATATTATTGTGTGTTTTTTTACTTGCATATGAGGTTGTCAAAGATGACGTAAATATGTAATATTATGTCAACACCTACGGTGTAAAAATAGAAAAAGAACAAGGTCCAACCTTGGCTATGTGTTTTAATGCACATGTACCTTCATAGAAAAAAATGTAAGCCAATTTTCTCAAACAACACTCCGTAATAAAGTTGATAAAGTATGTTATAGGTCCGGAAAAAATTCAGAGCCCACAGATTGCTATCTGCTTCTCAATGGAACTGCTAGAACTTGTTGCTTAGAAATACTTATTATTTTATCTTTAGCACTTCATAAGATCAAGAATGCATATAGTGACTGTTATCACCGGAAGAAAAAAAGTGTAGGGAAGCATCAAGAATATTGCAATGTTAACTGAAATAAAGCAACGACAAGCTAGCTACCCTTGTTATATCTCACTCCGGAACAAACAGCAGCAAAGCTAGTGGAATCGCCGCTGCAAAGCAGCAGCAAGCTGGCTAGGATCGACATCGATGATACTGCATCTGCAATTCTGCATCCTCTATATGTCAGGTTTCTCTCCGCCTCCATCGTTTCTGCTCTGCTATGGGCCTATGCCTCCATCGCGACAGATCTCTGTGCCTCCACATCTAGCTTATGTTTTGTATCCTCCGCGCCTCGTGAATCTGCTCCTCTAACTGCAACGCCCCAAGACCCTAGCACCGCAGTGTCACAGCGCGACGGCCCTGGCAGCCTACTCCATCTTGCCTCCCTCCAGTGATCTCCTCTCCGCGTGCGCTTGTAGACATCGTTGGCCCTTAGCCCCTCCCATGGCAACCTCGGCCCTCCTAGACGAGTGGTGGACGGTTCATCTCTCTCTAGGAAAACGAAGCATGGAACAATCTGTGAGGGATGGATACGACATCTTGGACGTCAGGACGTGATTAGGTGAGGATTGGATGTTTGGGTCCAAGTTCTCACTTCTCAGAGGCCTGAAAGAGCTGCGCGCGGGAGGCGAACTTGGACGTGGTTTTCGCCGTCGCGTCCGATCGCGCGTGCATTACTGGAGGGGAATGGGGAGTTAGGGCTGGTGGAGCTAGGGGCGGCGCCATGGGAGAGGGGAGAGATCTGATCGGGGCAGACAACGGGAGGATACGAAACCGTTTTGTATAGTAATCGTGCGGATTATCTGAGCAGTTTTTTCTTCTGATCGGGAAAGATGACGGTGGCATGAGATTGGGTTTCTAACTCAGCCTAACAATGCAGGGGTAGAATCGGGAATTCAAAAAAATGTACCAACCATCACCTTAAGCCGTATATATAGTAGAGACTAGTAAGAATTGCACGTGCAACACACGTCTATATAATGTTGGCTTTGTGACGTAGTAATTTTTTGCTATACTGACTAAATTAAACCCTTATGTGAAATTTATGTGGACAAAAATGAGATTCTATGTTGATAATATCACTGGTTTTTTTTATAATTGAATTGCAGTTTATCTCAACAAAAGTTTTAGTTGTGTAATACCACATTCAAACTTTGATGTATATATTTTCAAAAAATCATTGTCAATCTTATGTACACGTGAGCAGAAAAAAGATTTAAGCTAATCCATAATAATTTAATCATGTAAAACTCTTGTCCTCATATGTCGAGAGGCCATTTTCAAACTTCTTCCAAATATTTGTATCTCTTCGTATTGGTGTTCACAATCCTTTAGCGTATTCCCAGCAATAAAGACCACCTACTTGGTGCATCCATCACTTCCCAGTCCAAAAAAGTCAACTGCAACTTCATTCAAAATACGTTTCTTCACATAAAGAATCTTCCCTCCGCCCTTTTGACAAATAACCTAGATCTCAAATCTCTGCATTGCTCATTTGGCGACGTAATGATTTTGCATAAGTTTGTTTTGTCCACAATAGGACAAGAAAAAGTGGAAAACTCCAAAATTTCGGTAACACATGCTTAACTGGGTAATGTTTTGCATTAAAAGCTGGAAACTTGATAAGGGTATTAGTCAAAAGGGTGATCATTGTAGTTAGCCATCAGTTCTGTAGAAGCTAAAAAGACTAATAGAATAGTATGTATGCAGATCAATAACCAGCAAAGAGAGAAATACTAAAAACACGTAAGTAGACGAAGCGAAGGTGGTTTGATAGTTAAAAAATAAGGAAATATTGAAAGAAAAAATAATGGTATAATAGGTGGTACCAAAATGGCATAAGAAGTATGTAACATTTTCATTTTGATCTCAAATATGCAGGTTACAGATGCATGACGCTAATTTTATTTAAATAATACACGAAAATTATTTAATTCCAGAAATATTACGCGTTTTAATTTTTTTGCAGAAGTAGGATCCCGTCGTCTTTGCCAAAGACGACTTTGGCCTGTCGTCGTTGCTGATGACGAGAGGGCCCACACGGCCACGCGGAGGCACGTGTGAGCTGCTGGGCTGTTACTAGTGGCGTGTATGTACGGATACAGGCCACTAGTAATATTACCAGTGGCGTGTATTTATATACGCACGCCACTAGTCGTCTTCGCCAAAGACGACAAGCCACCTGTCGTCTTCGCCAAGGACGACAAGTCACCTGTCGTCTTCGCCAAGGACGACAGGGCCCTGTCGGCTTCGCCAAGGACGATGGGATCCTATTTTTGCAAAAAAAAAAATCGCGTGTTATTTCCGGAATTAATTATTTTGTGTGTATTATTTAAAAAAAAATTAGGATGCATGACACCCTTATGAAGCTATAAATATAGTTGAACATATCTGTAGGGTACAAAATTCAGAGAACATGGTATCCCTTATTCAAATACAAT